>CM072511.1:167301430-167453930 GCA_036898135.1 Oncomelania hupensis
TAGACTTGACTTGCTACGTTGAATCAAAATCAAGATGCCTTATTCCCTCCCCCCCCCCCTACCCTCCCATCTCTCTCTCCCTCTCTCTCTCGCTGTTCTTTCTTTCTTTGTTTATTTTTTTTTAAATTCTTTCTTTCTTGACTTTCTTTTTTCTTCTTTTTTGTTGTGGTGAGAGCGAGTGGACTGACTGACTGTATAATGAAACTGTCCCCTGGCATGACGCTATACGATGGCCCATGTTGGACAGTGGATGCACCGTCATGTTGTTGTTCTCTCACTTCCTACTGAACTGATGGCTCTTCCCCGGCCACCTTCCTTTCTTCAGTCAATTGTCCTAGATATATCATTAACGTCCTGGGATAATGACACGCAATCAGCACAATGAAAATCAATGAAGATTGAAGTTTAACGTCTACACCCATTACTGGCGATATGGCAGGGAAGAGAGAGCAGGGACACTGAACCACCAAAGCAATCATACCGTTAAGGTGGCCAGTGAAAATAAATTTGCAACTTATATCTTGCCCACCACGAGATTGATGCCTGGGTCACCCGCGTGCCAGGCCTACGCTGTATCACCTGAGCTACGTCCTTATCCTATCCTATCCTATCCTATCCCATAACTCGGAGGTCGTAGGGGCACCACAGATGATCGTTTTACCAGCTACGTCCTTGGGTCATGCAATTAGCAGTTTCCAAAGAAGTAGCATTCAGTCAATGCCACGCTCATCTCCTTGTAGCGGAACGGAGCATTTGACCTTCTTCTCGGTCCTGATTTGGCTCGGAAGAGTCCGCTGGACCTAAAGCAATAATCATGTAATGTAATGTAATTTGATCTTCTTCTGACTGTCGGCCCCGACCATGAGAACGCGGCCAAACCCAAAGTGTTATCTTCATTTAATCCTCGTAAGATGGGCATATTAAGAATTCGTTATCTTGCAAGGCGATCAGCGTTTTAAGGGCACGCATCAATGCCGACTACTATACTAATGCCACTACATTCCCTGCAGGTTACTGCCACGACCCTGCATAGAAAGCCGGCTGACAATTCAGCCCTGTTCACCCACAAATCAGAAGAGGAAGGGTCATGCTTGAAGAACATATGTCGTGTCGCCTTGTCTTGCATATTCCAAGGGTTTGAAGCAAGCACCTCAGGAATCTGCACAACAGGAACCACCCAAGGGCAAACTTTCAGCAAGGGAAACAATTCCCTCTGGCACGCTCAAGTGGGACAATCTTTCCCAAGCGTGACTAGTCGCCTCCCACTTTGCCACAGCCTTCGTCTTCTTCGTCGTCTTTGTACAAACAGCCATGCCCTACCTCGTTGTCGCTGACACACAATCACTTGCCAATAGTCGTCTGTATGTCTCTTGGCCCTTTCTTCATCATTTGTTCGTAGTGAAATCATAGATCCTTTCTGTTGAAAACACTTGTGTCATCTTCTTCATCCTCTTGGCCCAATTGTCCATATCGTAGTGAAAACACAATCTGTGGTCGCCCGCAGTGTACTATTGATAGTAAAATCAATATTAGTGATCGGAACTATGGGCCTCTTCCTTTACGTATTACTTCCTTGACACTCTTTCTTCTTATATTCCTTCTTGTTATTATTGTTTGTTTGTTTGTCTCTGTCACGTGGGGTTTATGGGCTCTGCACAATGGAATTATGGACCCTCACGTTTATTCGGTGGGAACTGCTAGTAAGTCACCCTATGAATCACTTTAATAAATTTATTTGTTTAGCTCGTTCTGTGTTAAGGTTGGGGTACAGAGATAGATAGATAAATGGTAAAAGATTACTGTCACACTAGCTTTCACACGGCTATGAATCATATGTAGTCCAGCCACTTGATAACAGTTAACATCACACATTTATTTCTTCTACTCTATACAAGATTCTCTAAGTACTAATCTAACTTAAAAAGTCTCAGTTACTGCTAATAGTTCGATCGCTGATAGTCTAGGCAGCTGTTATATCTTCATCGGACACTTGCTATAATATCTCATGTAGATTTGGACTACTGTGGTCCGTTTTACAGTTTCTGAAGAGTTGGACTACTGTGGTCCTGTTATGATCAGGTTAAGTGCACTTTCGGAGAATACACTTAACTTTCTGATGGTGCGGTCGAAGTCCTTCTGTGAGGTAGCTTCTGGTACACCTTTGTCGTTGTGTAGTTGGGTTCCCTTGCCACGCTGTGGGGTCTGACAGGGTGTTTTTCAAGGTAGCTCTTTCCGGCTTGTGCGGCAGAGTCTCCTCAACCAACTAGTCGTTTCTGTGGAGTGGGACGCACAGGATAGCTCGGGATAGCTCGCCTGCTCGTCTGTAATATAAGAGACGAAATTCTGCACAACCCTGAATAATCGGTTTGTGCAGAGCGTCTCACTGAAAGCCAAGTAGCCCTCAGTGATAGCTCCACATCTCTATACATAAGCGACGAACATTCTGCTACTTCCAGGTTCCACTGGAATCTCAACTCTAAATTCCTATACATACATAAATATAAATCGTGTCTAACTATACACATACAGAATTATTAATATTATAAACAATCAGTGGTACAGCCACTGGTCTGCAAACATACAGATAAGTTAAACAACAGTGGTTCCGTATGGGATACAACATGGCGGCGCAACCGGTCGTGTTTCACCACGTGTTCGGCCTTTCCACATGGTCACGCAAATTCGGATTAACA
This sequence comes from Oncomelania hupensis, assembly GCA_036898135.1. Classification (NCBI taxonomy): domain Eukaryota; kingdom Metazoa; phylum Mollusca; class Gastropoda; order Littorinimorpha; family Pomatiopsidae; genus Oncomelania; species Oncomelania hupensis. Next base: position 167,304,124 of record CM072511.1, read on the forward strand.
ATTCACATTTATGCATAGCAAATTCTTCAAACATAATTTCAACAATAACATAAATATATCACGATGAAACAGAAGGGTGTTCATTTACCTGTTTGACAAGTTCAGGCCCGTGATGACTTGATAGAATTCTATGATTCTAAGTCCTGCTTCCTGGTCTAAGTGTGGAGAGATTTCTCTGCCAGCTTTCTAGCTTTTAACACTTCGGTGTATTCCTCCCAACTGACCAAAGCTGTGTTAGGCTCGGACCCAGTCAAACTGGCTCGAACCGCTTTGCCTAAGCTCTCATTGGGTAAAATATTTACGACTCTCGCACACAGTGCTGATTAACTACGCAGCGTGGGTCGGGCTCGCGGTGTGTACTTTTATTGCTGCTGTGTTATATACTGACTCTCTACTGTTACAAAAACTACACAAGGCTGAATAGTCAATGAGCAGAGTTAAAACTAGCCAGTTCATGACAGTCTCGTCTTTGTATACAGTTGTATTCATTTATTTATTTATTCACTTTTTGTCGTCAATCTTCTCCTTCTCCTTCTCTTTCTTCTTGTTGTATTCCTTGGACTTCTTTTTCTCCTTCTTCTTCTTTTTTCTTCTTCTTCTTTCTTCTTCTTCTTCTTCTCCTTGTTCTTCTTCTTCTCCTCATCCTCCTCCATTCTGCAGTGAACTTAAGCACCGGTAAGACCTACCGACTCTCCTACGATTTATTCAGTCGCACGTTGCAATAAGTTGTCCTACAAGCTTACGATAAAATCTCATGCGAAGCTATCGTAGATTCAGAGGATGAAAATTTTCTAATTCCTGTGATGAATTCATAAGGGTGGACCAATCAGAACGTACTGTGGCACCCTTGACATTGCGACTGGACAAAATGGCCCACACCACAACGCAAAGAGTAGAATAAGCCCTGTGCGTCTCCCTCCTACCGATCCATGGTCGTAACCACCATCGATATAAGTTTCCTCCTCATCTGCTACTAAAACTGCTAAATATGTGAAACCGAGCGGAGTATTTGACTCCCGTCTCTCGTGCTTGAGATCACGGGCCAACCCGAAATGTTATTTTCATTTATCCCTCGCAAGAGGGATACAACAATATTTCCCCTACAAGGCGGTGAAGCGTGTTAACAGTAAACCGGTTTGCCGACTACTAGTACCACGACACTCCACACAAGTCACTGCCACTGACTTGCATGCCGAGAATGTAGTCCTGCTCACCGCAAACAGCAGAAGACGAATAATCAGGCGGGGATAACATATGTCGTGTCGTCTTTCCAGCATAACCCAATGGCCACACCAAAGGATTCTGCAAAACAGGAGCTACCCAATGCTAAATTAACCAACAAATGGGATGTAGACAACCTCTCCCAAGCGTGAACCAGTCGCCTCCCATCAGCCACAAATCCCACAGCTCATATCGAACCGTGGTTTCCCAGTTCGAAACAGGTAGAATATGTCTGGAACTACGCCCTATCAGTCTTCATTCACTGACAGTGAAAAACAGCTTTTAACATCATCCTGTTCCCGGCCGTTGCGCATCACTTGTAGCCGAGCGGAGTATTTGACTCCCGTCTCTCGGCCACGCCCTTGAGAAACACGGCCCAACCCCAACTGTTATTTGTCACTTACCCCTCGCAAGAGAGACACAACAATATTTGTCCTGCAAGGCGTTGAAGCGTGTTGATAGTAAACCGGATTGCCGGCTACTGGTGCCACGACACTCCACACAAGTCACTGCCACTGACTTGCATGCCTGCCGCCAAAAGCAGAAGACGAATGGTCAGCCGGGGGGAACATATGTCGTGTCGTTTTATCTTGCATAACCCAATGGCCACACCAAAGGATTCTGCACAGCAGGAGCCACCCAAGGCTAGACCAACCAACAAATTGAAGGTAGACAATCTCTCCCAAGCATGAACCAGTCGTCTCCCATTCCGCCACATATGGTATCTTCTCTTTCACTTTTGGAACTGTTGGAACTGGAACTGTTAGTCATATCTTTTACTACATGCAGCCTACGTAGCAACAGGGGAGAGCACTATTTGACCAAGGAAAGAAGCCTCTTTCTGAAAGAATGATGTCTCCTCTGCCGAATTTCTTCATCTGCTTCTAAAACAGCTAAATATGGCAAACAATCTTCTCTCTCACTATCCTCCCAACTTCTCGAACTCGAAAGGTTGGTACATGTAATAGCTTTCACAACATGTACGTAGCAACAAGGGAGAGCACTAGAGAAACAAAGCAGTCTATGAGCGAGCCTTAGCGAAAACCAACTTTCGCCTCTGTTGTATGGAGTTCATTTTAGCGTGTGACTGGTTGCTTCGTGCAATCAGTCCTGAGATTAAATCGCATGAAACAAATTGTATGATTTAATCGGTAGGTCTTACTGGGCCTTAAGACTTGTCGTGCAAACGCAGGCAGTGGTCTCCCGCAGTGTAACATTCAGTCCAAATCAATCCGCTCAAGTTACTTTCCTTTAGCCCACATTATGTTCCTTGGGCGCCATTATTTTCTTTTTCTTTATTTACCCTTCTTCTTCTTCTTCTTCTTCTTCTTCTTCTTCTTCTTCTTCTTCTTCTTCTTCTTTTCATCCTCCTCCTTCTTCTCTTCTTCTCCTCCTCCTCCTCATCATCATTCTTCTCATCCTCTTCCTCCTTCTTTTTCTTCCTCCTCTGTTTTCTTCTCCTCCTCCTCATACTCCACCTTCTCATTGTTCTTGCCTATTCCTTTCATATTTGGCCACTGTTGGTTAATCTCTTCCACAGGCTGTAATTGTTGCTGATCTTCCTTTGTGACATCCCTTTTTTTGTTTCTTTTAAAAAATCCTCTCTCTCTCTCTCTCTCTCTCTCTCTCTCTATCTCTCTCTCTCTCTCTCTCTCTCTCTCTCTGTCTCCGTCTCTCTCTTTTTTGGAATTTTCAATTTCTGTCTCTCTCTATCTCTCTGTGTCTCTCTCTTTGTCTATCTCTGTATTTCCCTCTTTGTCTTTCTCTGTATTTCTCTCTTTGTCTTTCTCTGTTTTTCTCTCTTTGTCTTTCTCTCTTTGTCTCTCTCTGTGTCTGTTTCTCTGTCTCTCACGCTCTCTTTCTCTGTATCTGTCTTTCTCTGTATCTGTCTCTCTCTGTATCTGTCTCTCTCACTCTCACTCCCTCTCACTCTCTCTCTTTCTCTCTCTCTCTATCTCCCTCTCTCTTCTTTCACAAACTGTCTCCTTTGACCTTGGCGTACGCTTTCTCTGGACCCCGAATGTGCACTTCAGGAGAAAACAAACATCTAGTTTTGTGTCAACAACAACAAGACAAAAACAATATTTCATTCCTCTTTCAATTGGTTTGATGGCGTGCATGGCGGGCCACCGCAGGAAGGCATTAGGAATGAGTCAACGCCACACAAACACAATGCCGGATGGCGTGACCCTAGCGGTGGTCCACTCACTACAAAAGACATGACTATTGACAAGACGGTCCACGGGACGTAAGAAGAGACCCAGACCGGAGACCCGCAGTCGGCTTGTAACAAGTACACAACGGAACACGGGACAGCCTCATTAGTCCACTTCCACAACAATCTCGCAGAGGCTGGACGTTCAACGTCTTCCGCCCACTCACATTGTCCCCATTTCTTGTATTCTGTATACTGTTTCTTTATTTAACCGATCTTCTTGTTCTTCTTGTTCTTGTTCTTGTTCTTCTTGTTCTTCTTGTTCTTCTTCTTCTTCTTCTTCTTCTTCTTCTTCTTCTTCTTCTTCTTCTTCTTCTTCTTCTCCTTCTTCGTCTTCTCTTGCCAAGGCGGCACTCCTTCTTTGAAGCAATATTCCGTTTCGAACAATAAACTCTATTTCTCCTTCTTCTTGTTGTGGCCATTGAACTTCCTATTTTAATTTTGTATTATGTGCTAACCCATCAATATCACTGTTCTCGCCCTTCCCAGGACGTCCTCAATAATAATAATAATAATAATAATAATAATAATAATAATAATAATAATAATAATAATAATAATAATAACAACAACAACAACAGCAACAACAACAACAAAAACAACAAGTGCTGGACTCGGAGCGGTGCAGGGTTCTATCACGATCGCTAGTTAGTCATGGTTTATAGGGTCTAGAGGAGTTTTCTCTCTCTCTCTCTCTCTCTCTCTCTCTCTCTCTCTCTCTCTCTCTCTCTCTCTCTCTCTCTCTCTCTCTCTCTCTCTCTCTCTCTCGCTCTCTCTCTCTCTCTCTCTCTCTCTCTCTCTCTCTCTCTCTCTCTCTCTCTCTCTCTCTCTCTCTCTCTCTCTCTCTCTCTCTCTCTCTCTCTCTCTCTCTTCAGCTCTTCGAAAATAACCACTTTCAAGTCCAACTTCAAAACTGATCTCTTGCATAACAATATCTGATCTCGCCTCCCATCACCATTATCATTCCTTTCTTTGTGATTCAGACCACTGACGTCACACCGCACGCCCCCAGCCCCCTCACTCCTTAGCTGTTCTCCTCCTCCCCTTCCCTCCCTCCCTCGTCTTTTGTATTTTACTTGTAAAAAAATTCTTTATCGTGTTTGTATTATGACTTGGCATAGTTTAGTAGTGTCTTGGTTTTGGTTCACCTCTTTTCGAATATATTTATTAGAAAACAAAACAATAAAAAATTTAAAGTGACGTCATCATGATTACATTATTAGATTTCCATAAGTTTGGTTTTAAAATGGAGGCATGGAGAAAGTCTAAGTATATACCAAACTTGAACCAAATCCCTGCAGTAATTTAAGAGAAAGTATGATTAGGAAAAAACACAAAAAAACACAACAACAAATGGCGTCGTCACCATGATGACGTGACACGATGATGTGACTCATTATACTATAGTTTCATTTAAGGCTCAAGGCATCTGTATCCACATAGGCAGGCAGGCACGAGGCCTGAGAATACTCAAATTAACTCAAAATTTAGCGGGGGTCTTGGGATAGGGTAGTCCCCAAGTCGGATCAAGAGGTGAAACCCCTTGTAGGGTTTCAGGAGGCCTCACTTCGTGTTTACAAACGTGTGTGTGTGTGTATGTGTTTGTTTCTGTGCTGGTGGTGGAGGTGATGATGATGATGATGATGATGATGATGATGATGATGATGATGATGATGATGATGATGATGATGATGATGATGATGATGATGATGATAAAGAGCAGAAGGAGGAGGAGGATTAGTCATGATTATGACGATACCATGATAACGATAATAATGATAACGATAACAATGACGATAATGATACTATAACCGCGCATTCTTCTTACAATTGCCTTCCAGCACTTCACGGGCTCGATGCGTTAATGTCCACCTGGCAGTCTGTAATAGCATGCGGATCATTTTAACATCGATCTTTTAGTTTTTTTCTTCATCTATAAATAAAGGTTGTTTGCTGCCCTCAGCGCGTCAGGGTCGTGTGTACCGATAGCAAACAGCAGCAAAGATGGATGATTACTGCGAGTGGACAGATAGATATCAGACCTTTGTCTGCTGACTTGCTTTCTTGCTATCTTCCCACCACGCTATTGGTCCTGGGAGGGTTGCATCTCATAACAATCTTCCGTTCCCAATGTCTGGCATCTATCAGGCTGGGGTCATTCTTAAATCCTACAGCTCCAGAGACTATATTCTCGCTGCTCGATTTTCCAACAGCTTTATGTTCCCAGAGCTCCACGTCACAACAGAAGGTTACGTATCTCAGTGTCCCACAGCTCCAAGGCCCAACATTTATGTGTTCTAACAGCTATCGAGGTTTATTATAAAGAGCTGGTATTACTAATGATGTAGGATACAGTATTACTAATGATGTAGGATACAGTCAATCTAAATGTAAAAAACAACATCATTTCCCTCTAGTAATAGCAAAATCCCTGCCCTGTGGTCCTGATTCGGCTCTTTGCAGTCCGATCGACCCTATAAACAATGACTAACTAACTAACTCCTCATGTTTCAGTGTTGATTGAAGTTTGTAGTTTATGTGACAGTTTATGAAACGCGCGTGTAGCGTCATAGTTGTAAATGGTCATGTACATAATCATTATTGGACATGTTTTCATGGTTATTTTTGAGTGCCGTGTCTCTGTGTTGTTTCCTTGTCATCCATGTAATTTATGCGCAAGTGTATATCACTGTGCTTGAATTGTTAATGCCAAGGAATGTGTATGGGTGCGCCTTGAGTCGCCTTGTGATGAGATACGTGCGCGTTATAAGTTCTCGTATTAATAATAACAATAACAATAATAATAATAATAATAATAATAATAATAATAATAATAATAATAATAATAATAATAATAATAATAATAATAATAATAATAACAATAACAATAACAATAACAACAATAATAATAATACTAATAATAATAATAATAATAATAATAATAATAATAATAATAATAATAATAATATTATTATTATTATTATTATTATTATTATTATTATTATTATTATTATTATTATTATTATCCATCATCTGTAGTAGTAGTAGTAGTAGTAGTAGTAGTAGTAGTAGTAGTAGTAGTAGTAGTAGTAGTAGCATAAACTGCAGGGACCATAGAAATGTGAGAACATAGAACAGTGGGAACATAAGTCTATGGGAACATACAGCTGTACTAATTTAGTGCTAGCCCTATTAAAATAAAATGAAGGCGTGCTTCCGCAGGGCGTGGTAAAGTTGTGTAGCATGCATTGTTGTGTCGTTAAAGGTGGCCAGACACGGCAAACGACACATACAATTTCATCTTATAAGCGACTTGTACCACACCATAAGACCGCGGTAGACCCCAAAGCTGGGTAACCAATCACCGTCTCTCCAACCAATAGTCCTAAGGCGTGGAGTGTTGGTTGTGTCTGGGCTAACGTTGCAGTTCTACTGCCGTGTTTTCCCCGCCAAGTGCTGGCACATAATTACACGTATGTATGTGATTGGAAATCTTGGAGAACGTAATTTTATAGGTCTGTGATAAGGTGATTTAATTATGCGGAATGTTATGTTATATTAGTGTTGACTTTATCCGAAGAAGAAGAAGAGGAAGAAGAGGAAGAAGAAGAACAAGAAGAAGATGAACAAGAAGAAGAACAAGAAGAAGAAGAATAACAACAAGAACAAGAAGAAGAACCACAACAAGAAGAACAAGAAGAAGAACAACAAGAAGAACAACAACAACAACAAGAACAAGAACAAGAACAACAACAACAAGAACAAGAAGAAGAACAACAACAACAACAGCAACAACAACAAAACGTTCTTACACACGCCGTTCTTGTGCCTGGGAAAAGCGTCTTAAAAAAAAACCAATTGTTTATGAGAACGTTTATAAATCTATTACCATCAACACAACAACAACACAGAAGAAGAAGAAGAAGAAGAAGAAGAAGAAGAAGAAGAAGAAGAAGAAGAAGAAGAAGAAGAAGAAGAAGAAGACGGGACCTGCATATGCAAAGGCCTCTCGTCGCCAGTAACAAAAATCCTAGCAAACAACGGTCTTGAAAAGCATTCAGAAAACCATTACCACAATAAACATGACAACAAACTGAAGCAATAAGTAGAAAACAAGACGACGAAGAAGAAACTAAAACATTGTTCCTGTACCGAAAAATAAAACTTAGCAAACGCGTTGTTTTTCAAAACCTAAAAAAGACTATTAGCACAATCACTTTAGCCTGACAGAAAAGAACAATAATAATACGAAGAAGAAGGAGGAGACACATGAACATGATCGCCGTTCCCACGTTTATTGAAGAAAACGTGTGGTTAAAGCATCCTAAAAATAGTTACCGTAATCAAAACGAAATGACCGAAAATATTAAAGTAGAAAAGCACGCGCCTATATGTACCGTATGTGCGTTGTTTGTTGTGTGGTGTGCGTGTGTGTTTGTGTGGTGTGTGTGTGTGTGTGCGTGCGTGTGTCATAAACAATGTGTGATAACTTTACATGGCAGAAACGGTTTTGTAATGGTTGGTCTTACTCGTATTTAAATCACTGAGAGAGAGAGACAGAGAGAGACACAGAGAGAGAGAGACACACACAGAGAGAGAGAGAGAGAGAGAGAGAGAGAGAGAGAGAGAGAGAGAGAGAGAGAGAGAGAGAGAGAGAGAGAGAGAGTTAGCAATCGCTTTGCAAGACCATTAAGAAAAAGTAATGTTGTAAGCCTCAGCACACTCTGACACCAAAGAGAGAATTAATTTTGTGGATTCCAGAATCAATACGAAGCGAAACTGTCAATACACTAAAAAACCCGGTACAGAATGCCAAGCTTACTGTTGCAAGTTTGGTGTGGGGGTGGTTTTGGTCACAGTGTGAGCATGAGAACTGTAAGATTGCGTGTTGAATTGTACAACGGATAATATAGCAAAAACAATTGTGTGCAATAATAATGAAGGAAAAACAAAATGTTTCAACCAATAGACTTCTACAAAAGTGATGAATAAAATTTTAAAATTCCAAACGATCGCCCAACTTTTCACAATGTTTTTTGCAAAGTGGCATGTAAATAAATGTATGACTCACATGGTCTTATAAAGCTTGCAAGGTCTAGCATGAACACGAGGGCCAACGACAAACAAAATGAAACCGTGGCGGTAAAATGCAAAGTAGTTTTCTGTAGCACCTCATCTCCATGCTTTATATTCTTCTGTTACGTTGAAACGCGAATGGTAGTACGTCGGAAACGTGTACGATAGATCTAATCGTTTCGTTTTGCAAAGTATTCAATAATGGAGTTTATTTACCTTTGATTTGAGTTTGCATTGTTGTTAGGAAAGGCTTTGTATAACGTTGATAATTTCCGTTAGTCGATATTGTTGTAGAATCTTCTGGATCGGCTTGTTTACTATCGATTGAAGATTCGGGATAATTGTAGAAATTTGAAGGAACGATCCGGAAGGAGAAGAAATGTGTAATGACGTAAGTCAGTGATGACGATCTTTTATTCGATTGGTGGCAGTGCGTCATTTCTACATTGTTCGAAATTCTTCCGGAAGAGAGAGAGGTTATTTAATCGTGTGCCGAGATTGTTGGGGAGAGAAAAGTTGTTGATAGTGATTTGGAAAGTTGCTGTGAAAGTTGTTGAGTTGAATTGAGAATTGTATGCAGTTGTTGATGTATGCTGAATAAAAGTGGAAAACTTCATACGTCGACTTTGTGACTTGTATGCTGTTTGGACGGGCTGTGTGAATAAACGAATCTGAGTTACATAACTATCAGGAATTCAAGCATCGGGGCTGAATCAGATACTGATAGAAAACACCAACATCGAACTGAGTGTAACATTTTGGGGGTCAAGCCGCGATTCACGCCATAGCCAAGGGTTCAACTGCTACAACAAGCGAGTCAACGTTACGAGAGGCAGTCATCGAGGGTAGCCGCCAACAAGTTGCGTCGAGAGGGGCCAACATACTGGGACTACATCCGATAGATTCGGGTTGACTGCAAGGGCGTGTAGTCGCCGAAGAGTTGCTTCGTGAGCGAACAACAGAGCGGGACTACGTAGCTGCCGCAGGACTACGTCGAGGGACAGTCTCGGAGCTACATCGCCAGTGTTACAGAGAGCGGCAAGCGGACGTCGTCTACTTCAGCACAGGAGCGTATACATCAACACCAGCGTGGTGCAGCGTCGCATACGACGAGGACAGCGGGGCCTGCGTCTACGAAGGCGACTAGTGACAAGCATCAGCGCTACTGCAGAAAGCGTGCTGTTCTAGAACAGTCTAGAAAGGTACAGCACAGTCAAGAACTTTCCAGAAAAAAAGAACTCTACAGTCAAGAACTTTCTAGAAAAAGAACGTTCCAGAAAAGAACTTTCCAGAAGCATCAAGATGGCTGACTTCTGGCAGAAAGGGGTTGAACTAAATCTAAAAGGCAAACAGCTGACGGAGTACGTCAAATGCCAGGAGAGAATATTGCGTGAAGAAAGAGAAGAACAGCGAAGGCGCGAAGAAAGAGAATTGGAAGAGAAGCGTCTAGAAAAAGAAATAGAACTAGAACAGAAGCGTCTAGAAGTAGAAGAGCAGCGTCGCCGAGAAGAAAGAGAACTCGAAGCGCAGCGTCGCCAAGAAGAAAGAGAAGAAAAGTGTCGACGTGACGAGATGGAAGAGAGACGATTAGAGGCTGAGCGTCAATTCCAGTTAGAAATGGCGCGCATCCAACAACAGCAGCGCGCGCCACATCTTATCAGCGACTTCAAAGCTCCAAAATTGCCAGCTTTCGTCGACGGGAAGGACCAGATTGACAGTTATCTGGCGAGATTCGAAAGGTTCGCCGAAAGCTCCAACTGGCAACCTCAAGACTGGGCAATTCGATTGAGTGCACTTCTGACGGGGCAAGCTCTCGAAGTTTACACCAGACTGTCGAACGATGACGCCAAAAACTACGACGTCTTGAAAGAGGCCCTGTTGCAGTGCTACAACTTTACAGAGAAGGGCTACCGTAAACGCTTCCGTGAATGCCGGCCTAAGTCAGACGAGACGCCAAAGCAGTTTGTGGAGCGCCTGTCGTCATATCTACACAAGTGGGTGGAGTTATCAGGCGAAACGAAGTCTTACGACAGTCTCCATGACCTGATCGTGAAGGAACAATTACTCAATGCCTGTCACAAGGACTTAGCGACCCACTTAGAAGAACAAAAGCTGCAGACGCTTAAAGATGTGACTGAGGCTGCTGAAAGATATCTCATCGCTCATGGGAAAACCCTGGGGCCACCCAGCGCGACGAAACATTTTCAGAAGACTGGAAACCATGTGAACCAGATCCAGGGAAGCCAGACGAGCCAGAGACAGACAGACTCCACGCCTCCTCCCAGGGAAGGGCATTCAAGGGGCTGTTTCACCTGCAACGCTACAGACCACAGAGCGGCTAACTGTCCTCAAAACAAAAGTAGCGGACAGCGGAGCAGTACGGACAATTCAGCGGCGGGCAACCGGCAGAGGCGGTTTTCCAATCAACGGCAAACCAGTAGATCTGACCATCAGGTGTGCGGCGGGAGCGTCATTCTTCCGAGTGAGACCGAACGCACAGCTACCTCTGCGGACGTGCAAGAGTGTATGACCGATGGCCAACTTCTTCTTGCCAACGGAAAATCCATCCCCGTCGTCGCCAGCGCAGCTGTGACCGTCCAGAACATGCCTGTTTCAAAGGGACGCGTCGGAAATCATGAAGTGACTGTTTTAAGAGACTCTGGCTGCAGTGGGGTCATCGTCAGAGAAGACCTAATCGCTAAAGAACAGTTCACTGGCGATTCAAAATGGACACTTATGGCCGACAGCAAATGTGTGAGAGCGCCAGTTGCGAAGATTCATGTCAACACCCCTTTCTACATAGGCGAAGTCGAAGCGGTTTGCCTGAAGAAGCCGCTGTATGATTTGATGATCGGGAATATCGACGGCGCGAGACGACCCGACGACCCCGATCCAGAGTGGAGTCCTGCCTCAATCCAACGCGTCGAAGTTGTGGAGGAGGATCCATTGCCGTTTCCCGATGGAGACCTTACAGAGCTGCTACGGGACAATGTGGTTACTCCGGCTCAGCCCTGCCGACCAGAGATCGTCGGTGCCGTTACTACCAGGGCCCAGGCCAAGAGAGACAAGACGTCTACGCCACTGAAGGTCGCCGACAACTCTAAAGCTGCCATCGTGGACAGAGATAAGCTTATCCAGCTCCAGGGAGCTGATAGCACTTTAAACAAGTACAGGAACCGCCAAGACCACGTGACCAAGGGCAGTGGCACGGTCTATTTTGAGGTGAAGGCCAAGATCCTGTACAGAATCTTCCAGCACCCGAGGGTCAACGGAGGTAAACCACTACGTCAAGTACTGGTACCATTACCCTTAAGGCGCCAGGTGATGGAAGTAGCGCATGACTCAATTATGGGAGGTCACCTAGGCATCAAGAAGACGTCGGACAGAATCCAGGCGGTGTTCTACTGGCCAGGACTTCATGCGGACGTCAGCCGTTTCTGCCGATCATGTGACATTTGCCAGAAGACCATACCTCGAGGAAGGGTCCCGAAAGTGCCTATGCAGAGGATGCCTCTGATCGACCGACCTTTCAAGAGGGTGGCCTTAGACTTAATCGGCGAAATAAGACCTCCGAGTGAAGAAGGTCATCGATGGGTACTGACTTTAGTAGACTATGCGACTCGGTACCCAGAAGCAGTGCCACTGAAGAAGATTGACACTGAAACTGTAGCAGAGGCACTGGTGGACATGTTCAGTAGACTTGGAGTGCCTGAAGAAATTCTGACAGACCTCGGGACGCAGTTCGTCTCTGACTGTATGAAGGAGGTCAACAGACTGCTGAGCATCCGGCATTTAACTACGACACCCTACCATCCAATGTGCAACGGGCTTGTCGAAAAGTTCAATGCTACGTTGAAGTCCACCCTGAAGAAACTGTGCAGCGAGCAGCCCAGACAATGGCATCGTTACATCAACGCCTTACTGTTCGCCTACAGAGAAGTGCCGCAGGAGTCCACCGGCTTTTCTCCGTTCGAGCTGCTGTACGGAAGAACCATCCGAGGGCCGATGCACATCCTGAAAGAACTGTGGACGAAAGAAGTGGACACCCCAGAGGTGAAGAACAGCTACCAGTACGTGTTTGAGCTACGGGAGAAGCTGGAGCAGACTCTCGAGATAGCCAGAGAAAACCTGAAGAAGTCCCAGGACTGTGGAAAGCACTATTATGATCGTAGGGCTGTGAACAGGAAGTTTAAACCTGGCAACAAAGTGCTGGTGCTGCTACCTACTGATCACAATAAGTTGCTGATGCAGTGGAAAGGCCCGTACGAAGTGGAGACCGTGGTGGGGATCAACGACTACAAGGTGAAGGTCGGCCAGCATTCCAAGATATACCACGCCAACCTCCTCAAGCTGTACGTGGAAAGGCCATCAGAGACTGTGCATGTGGCAACAGCAGCTGAGATCGACAACAGCTTTGGTAGCGAGGAACTGTTGGAACTGGGAGACTTCGATAGCAAAGAAGGCATCGATGATGTTAAGCTGGGACCACGCTTGACAGAAGGTCAAAAGATGGAGCTCAAGGACCTTATGGGCGAATTTCCCCATAGCTCCAGTGATGTCCCAGGCTCTACGACTTTGGTCGAACATGAAATCCACACCCGGACCTGGAAGGAGCATCTGCAGACCTTGAGGGAGCTGTTCCACCGTCCCGCAGAAGCCAACCTGACCGTGAGACCCAGCGAATGCATCCTGGGAGCTGACAACGTCGACTGCGTCGGACATCCGATGGGAGAAGGAGACAACGGAGGACGCACTGATTCGGGGAAAGCCCACGTGATCATCGTCTTTGACCCTGGGCCGATGACGACCGCAACTGACGAGGGCGTCGATTCCTTGCGAACGAAAGAACATTGATTGTGTGGACGAACTAAGAATATTGGTAATGACAGACTTGAAAATGAAAAACGTTGACTGGGTAAATGATCTGTGAACATTGACAGTATCCAGAAAGACTTGCAGATGAGAAACTTTGACTCTGTGTGAATGAACTGTGAACATTGTCATTATCCAGGCAGATTTGAAGATGAAAACCATTGACTCTGTGTAGATAAGCTGAGCGCAATTACAGTATTCAGAAAGTCTTAAATTAGTTTCAATTGAGGACTTTGTTTGTGCATTACGTTTCAACGTTGTTGAAAGAAATTGGGTAAATTTCTTCTTGAGTGGGGGGTTATGTTACGTTGAAACGCGAATGGTAGTACGTCGGAAACGTGTACGATAGATCTAATCGTTTCGTTTTGCAAAGTATTCAATATTGGAGTTTATTTACCTTTTATTTGAGTTTGCATTGTTGTTAGGAAAGGCTTTGTATAACGTTGATAATTTCCGTTAGTCGATATTGTTGTAGAATCTTCTGGATCGGCTTGTTTACTATCGATTGAAGATTCGGGATAATTGTAGAAATTTGAAGGAACGATCCGGAAGGAGAAGAAATGTGTAATGACGTAAGTCAGTGATGACGATCTTTTATTCGATTGGTGGCAGTGCGTCATTTCTACATTGTTCGAAATTCTTCCGGAAGAGAGAGAGGTTATTTAATCGTGTGCCGAGATTGTTGGGGAGAGAAAAGTTGTTGATAGTGATTTGGAAAGTTGCTGTGAAAGTTGTTGAGTTGAATTGAGAATTGTATGCAGTTGTTGATGTATGCTGAATAAAAGTGGAAAACTTCATACGTCGACTTTGTGACTTGTATGCTGTTTGGACGGGCTGTGTGAATAAACGAATCTGAGTTACACAACTATCAGGAATTCAAGCATCGGGGCTGAATCAGATACTGATAGAAAACACCAACATCGAACTGAGTGTAACATCTTCGTTGTAGGTCTGCTGTGAGGGTCCATGTTTCGCAAGTGTATAGGAAGAGGGAGATGACAAGGGAGCGCAGCAGCCTTATTTATTTGGTAATTGTTTGATTGCTGGGGTGTCTGAGGATGTTTAGGTGAATGAATGTTGATGTTATATCTGATGTCTTATTGATTGATTATGACACTGTCCTTGTCATGTTTGATGTTGATGTTATGTTGCCCACATTTCACATTTCCTTGTGTAAACATGGGAACAATAAGACATGGTATATGTTTGAGCATTTTTAGGCTATCGCTTATATTTGGAAAGAGTCAACTAATTCTTTTATCGTACCAAAGAGGACTACAGAAAGTGGAAAATGGAATTCTCCAGGTATTTCACGTCAATGAACGTCTAAGGAATAAAATGGAATTCAATTTTCATTGAATTCGATTTTATTCATGAGATGTTCATTCAATGAATAAAATAGAATGAATGAACATTGAGGTTTAACGTCTACATCCACCATTGAGGTTTAACGTCTACACCCACCATTGAGGTTTAACGTCTACACCCACCATTGAGGTGTAACGTCTACACCCACCATTGAGGTTTAACGTCTACACCCACCATTGAGGTTTAACGTCTACACCCACCATTGAGGTGTAACGTCTACACCCACCATTGAGGTTTAACGTCTACACCCGCCATTGAGGTTTAACGTCTACACCCGCCATTGGGGTTTAACGTCTACACCCACCATTGACGTTTAACGTCTACACCCACCATTGACGTTTAACGTCTACACCCACCATTGAGGTTTAACGTCTACACCCACCATTGGAGATACGGCAGACGGGGATAACCATCCCAGGTAAAAAAGAAGTAGGTACCTAAATGACCAGAGAACCACCAGAGCAATCATACTGCTAAGATGACCATAGGGAAAACGGACGATTCTATCTTTCGAACCTTGGCCATCGCTGTGGCGGGCGAGAGCTCTGCCACTGAGAAACGGCCACGGGTCCGCAGCTCCTTAATTGACCACTAGACCCTATTGCAGGAAGGGATGATGTATTGTCGGCGTTGACGTACCACTGTTCGGAAGCGTGCGACTGCAGTACAGCTTCAGTGAACAATGAAGAAAGAAAGGTGAGAAGGCAGACGTTCAGGACAAGGTGCACGTCAACTGACAGACACCTAGTTCACACAGAAGGAAAATAAGAAAATAAATAAATAATGAAGGAAAGGAAAAGTAAGATCTGTTTGATGTTTTGTTTGGGATGCATTTGTGTGTGTGTGATTACGTTATCGACGACCATCAATTACGTTGCTACACCCCTTTCCCCATCACCCCTCTCCCCATCATCCCTCTCCCCATCTCCCCTCTATCCTTTCCCCCCGCACCCCCTCCAAAAAAGAGAGAAAGAAATCAAAAGGGTTTTTGTATGCGTGTGTGTGTGTGTATGTGGGTGTGTCTGCGTGTGTGTCTGTTTATGTGTGTATGTGTGTGTGTCTGAATGTGTGTGTCTGTAATTTATGTTTCAGAGTAGGCCACAATAATCTGCGACGTCAATGACAGAATATACACTTACACATCTAATTCTGACAGAACAGGAAAAATTAAAAAAGAAGAAGAAAAGGAAAAATGAAAAGATGAAGAAGAAATAGAAAGAAATTGGGAGAAAAGAAGAAGATTTAGTTATTAATTGTTTATAGGGTCCAGCGGTCTGCAAAGAGCCGAATCTGGACCACAAAAAAAGAAGAAGAAGAAGAAGAAGAAGAAGAAGAAGAAGAAGAAGAAGAAGAAGAAGAAGAAGAAGAAGAAGAAGAGGAAGAAGAAGAAGAAGAAGAAGAAGCAGAAGAAGAAGAAGAAGAAGAAGAAGAAGAAGAAGAAGAAGAAGAAGAAGAAGAAGAAGAAGAAGAAGAAGAAGAAGAAGAAAAAGAAGAAGAAAGAAATAAAGAGAGAGAGAGAGAGAGAGAGAGAGAGAGAGAGTAATATTTTGTTAGTTTAGACTAATTTATTTATGTGTAATTGGCTGAAGCTATGTTAACAAGGTATCTAATTCCATTGCCAGCGTCATGACTGATTAACAGAGAAGCAGAAAGGTCGACTTGTGAGGCAATGCCTTTTGTTTTATGTACGTGTACATATAAACATAGAACAAGGTGAATAGTTCATGACATACAGACAGGAGATTGTTTAAGAAGCAGAAGAAAAAAGAAGAAAGAAGATGAAGAAGAAAGAAGAAGGACAAAAAGACAAAAAAAGAGACACAGCAGCAGAAAAAGGAAGAAGATATAGAAAAAAAAAACTTTTGTTCTAAGTTGTGAAAAAATATCTAAAAGAAGGAAAGAAACTGTGATTGCAAGCATTATTTAGTTTATAATTATTACTTATGTTATGTATAATTGAGCAACAATATTTACTGCGCCTATAAGACTTGGTGCGAGAGGATTGGAGGGAGAGAGAGAGAGCAAACCATTGAGAAAGACGCAAAGACGTTACGACAGAAATGTAATCAATGAAGCGTCAATCATTCCGATAGGCCAATCACAGCCAATGAGGGAAAAGACAAGGATGAACCAGACAATGTTATGATAGCCAAGCGAATCACACTCCTCACTTCTTAAGACAAGGCAGACGCACTTCAAAGACCGACTGGACAAAATGGCCGAAGCAAGACAGGCTGGCTCCCTTTGCTACTGTTGATCAAATGATCAGGCCAATGTTCCCCAGGTCTATGTGCCCCTAGTTTTTTGTTTCCCCGGGCTTATTTTCCTAAATCCAAATCTTTTCTCCCATCCCCCTCGCACCCATCCTTAAGAGCTGGATCTACGTCTCGCCATCTTTATGCTCTACGATGTCTATATCTGTTTAGTAACCACTACCAAACAAAACATATCAACCATTCTCTGACGCATTGTCACAAAAATGTTTAAAATAGCTATGAAAATCTATTTCTGGTTTTAGACAATGGTAATATCGTTAGTCAACGTCCATACATATAGCATCCATATGTTATTATTATTATAATTATTATTATTATTATTATTATTATTATTATTATTATTATTATTATTATTATTATTATTAAAATGCGAAGTTTGCACAAAGGCCAATAGGTGCTTCTTCTGACCAATTTCCTCTCAAAATAAACAGCGCGCGGGTCTAGAGGAAAACTATTCTAAGTGACTTTTTTGAAATTTTACAGGAGAAGCAAAAAATCTTCCTATTTCAATAAAAAGTAATTTTATGGTCTGAAACCCATATATGTAGGAGATAAATGGATCGTGGTCTGTTTTTGACAATACTTTTCTCAAAAAAATTTTCCTATCTTTTTAAAATAAACAAAATGCCACTTAGAATATTTTCCTTCTGTAAAATAGTGTGAGTAAAACTATCCTATCTGCCACATAGAATAGTTTTCCATTGAAAATGTTGAAAAATTAATGGAAAACTATTTTATGTGTCAGAAAGAATAGTTTTCCTCCATTGCTGAGAAAAGGAAATTATTGTAAATTATTGTAAGAGTCAAATAGCATACTTTTCCTCTCGAAAAATTATAAAAACTGAGGGGAAAAAAAACACAAGAAACAACTTCACATGATACACTTACAATAGTTTTCTGTAACAAACAAAAGAACGAGAAAGCAACACTATTCATCTTCAAAAACGAGTTCCCAATTTTATTCAAACCAAATACAAAACCGTAACCTTAACTTCATTTTTCAAAGTACCATTAACATAAAATAATTAAAATACTCATTCATCTTCAAAAACGAGTTCCCAATTTTATTCAAACCAAATACAAAAGCGTAACCTTAACTTCATTTTTCAAAGTACCATTAACATAAAATAATTAAAATCATATTAGACATAAGTCGTTATGTACTACTCTTGTACCGCTACTATTCATGTATTTTTTTAGTGCACTAATAAAATAATGACAACGTGTAATGCAGCTACCAAAATGAAATAGCATTGATAAAGTGAACAAGACTGGTCAAATTACACTGCATTAATACACAAAAAGACTTTTATTTAGATCTAGTACAAATGAAATCCATTACTAGAGAGATGCACACAACACAATAACCATTAACATACCCTCGACCCTTAAAGAGCTTGGTCCTAATTGCTAAAGCACGAACATCTATATACAAACAAATGGCGGTCAACACAATGTCAAAATATCATGTAAGTCCGTTTACTCATGTGGCAAATTTTTGAAGTAGTCGTGATGAATCTGTGGGACAAAGTTTTTGTTGCACATCTTGCAGAGATCTTGGTATTTGCCATTTGGAATTGGCTTTGCCACTATGGGTTTCAATTCAAGTTGTGTTGGATGGACCTTTTCACATTCTTTGGGTTTCCGTTTCATGTCCCTGTTCACATTCACTCGTGACACTTCTCCTTCACATGAGTATTTGATATTTAAAATGTCTGGCTCTGATGCATTGATTTGAATTGAACGGATGGACATCCATTTCACTCTGTCACGTTGGTCATCAAGGTCCAGGTTTGGGAGAGCCTCTAACATTTGTTTGAAATCTCTGAAATCTTCTGTTGTCTGTTCCTTGACGATATAGTGTCTTTTGTGAGATGCTGTTCTTATTGTAGCAGCCCACTGAGAGGGTGTGTAGATCTCAATCTTTCTGCTTGCATGTTCAATTGCAGAATGGACACTGTCGCCTTCGTTAAACGTGTGGCCGACAACAAGGAACTGATGCGTTATGCTTGTCAATTGGAATTTTCTGAGAGAGTACCAGAGTGCAAAAGCCATGGTGCGATTTCGATTCTGGCCGCTACAGCAATCAGAGAAGAGAGTAACTGTCTTTATATTTTTCTCTGCCATGATTCTTACGTAATCTATGACACATGAGGCTACTTCATTAGAGCCCCTTGATGCGATATGTTCTGGCCACAGGTAGCAATATACATCATCAGAACCGTAGTTGTACACAGTGAAGTTGTAGGTGTTTAGTTTCCGAAGGTAATAAGCATCACCAACAAATAGTTTAGGAGTCGTGAGTACTTCTTCTAAATCAAATACTGCAGACGCGTGTGTATCTTTCTTTGCTTCCTGTTTTGCTTTCTCTTTTATTGCAAAGACAAGTTCTTTTTCTTTTATGTGCTCATCATATTTATGTTGCATTTTTTCCTTTTCTTCAACACTTGAGTTCCTGTACGAAGTACAGGTTGCACATTGGTCTTTGTTCCTATGGTGAAAAGATATGTTAAACTGAGTTTCCAAAACATTTCTGTAAACCCACTTCGATGCAGGTTTTGCGCCACTTTCCTGTCGTGCTTCTTTGTAAAGCATGTACATCTTTTCAATTGTCAAGTTACTTTCTAGGAACTCTTTTCCTGTTTCTTTTCTGCAGTAATGGCTTGGTACTCGGGGGAAAGATTGTATGTGCTCTTTTATTACTCTTCGTTCTTCTCCCAAACTGTTGGCTGATGGTTGCCGCCCCCTCTTGTCAGGTTCACAAATGCCTGCCCCGTTTTGTTTGCTGAATGCTGTTTCAACCATTTGAGCAGATATGCTAAGAGTGTGCAGGAAAAAGATCTTACAAACAGCAGTTTTCTTTCTATTGATGTCAAAACTGTAACAAAACGTACTGCTTCTCCTTGTCTGAGATTGGCTGTTTCTGTTTTTGGGTAATTTGGAGACATTTTTAAGAATGAAGTCCCTCTGTCTATCAATATTTCCTAATTTCCAAAATTTCTTGAATATGGTTTGCCTCCCTTCTTCTGGTACTCTTGAGTGACATTTCAGCCTACATTTTTCTGTGCAACCACATCCCATTTCCCGAGCTTTCCTTTCTTTGCCGCTCTTTTTGGATTTGTACTCTTTCCCAAAATTCCTGAGAGTTTTTGCCTTATTTTGGACCCATTCCTCTTCATTTCGTTTGCGTTTTCCAGGTGTAACTTTCTGTGAAGGGATGCTTGCAAGTATATATTCAAGAATTTCAGTTGCTGCATCGACAGCTTCCTGTCTTGGGTCAATTGTTTCTGGCGGGATGTTTTCAGTAGCTGTATCTGCTTTTTGTGCTTCAATTTTTTTTAATGATCTAGAAATCAGGGAAGCCAAGGGAAACGAATCACTATCACTGTCTGATGAGCGCCTTTTATGTTTGCTATTCTCCTTCAAGATGCTAATTGCTACTTCATCGTTGCTTGACCATTCTGAATCCGAGGTGTTGATGTCACTGTCTCCTAATTTATAATCGGACTCACTTTCTTGCATGTGTTCTTCAGTGTTCATTGTAGAATTTAATGATGCGTTTGCACTTGAAGTGGCCTGTAAAAAGAAAAAAAAGACGCCTTTGGCAAAATCTACTACTACTACTACTACTACTACTACTACTACTACTACTACTACTACTACTACTACTACTACTATTATTATTATTATTATTATTATTATTATTATTATTATTATTATTAAATTTTAGTCTTTTTCAAAGTGCAGTGTTTGCTTATCTGTCTGTCATCATTGTTTCTATCCTTTTTCTAACAGACTATTAGTGTGTGCGTGTGTATGCGTGAGTGCGTGTGTGTGTGTGTATTCTTTGTACAGGTATTCTAAAAAAAGCAACAGTCAATAGGAAAATAGCAGTTGAAAAGCCGAAAGCCTCTTAATTTTCTGTTTCTTTCCCTCTGTCTCACTCAATATTACTTTCTCCTTTCAACTACAAACGACAAGCGTGTTGCTGTGTGCAAATAACCTAGATCTATGCTGCTTTATTTTCAGATGTTTGTTCGCTTGCTTGGTTCTTTCTTGCTTGCTTGTTGCTTTTGTCTGATGTCTGATGTCATCAGAAAAAAGCAACAAGCAAGCAAGAAAGAAAGAACCAAGCAAGCGAACAAGCATCTGAAAATAAAGCAGCATAGATCTAGGTTATTTGCAAACAGCAACACGCTGACATTAGACAAAAAAAGCAAGCAAGAAAGAAAGAACCAAGCAAGCGAACAAACATCTGAAAATAAAGCAGCATAGATCTAGGTTATTTGCAAACAGCAACACGCTTGTCGTTGTAGTTGAAAGGAGAAAGTAATAATGAGTGAGACAGAGGGAAAGAAACAGAAAATTAAGAGGATAGATCTAGGTTATTTGCAAACAGCAACACGCTGCTAGTACTATTCTTTAGCATTACGGCATAGGCTAGCCTAATGACATTTTGGTGGCATACTAAATAGTGTGTCGTCTCTGTCATTTCTTTCTCACCATCCCCATGCATACACACACAATCATGTACTCAAACCGACACAGTCACGTCTGTGTAAAATGTAAACTCACCTTATCAATATCGTCTTGGACTTCCATTGTAGAATCGCCACAACATAGAAACCCACACACCAGCTCTGCTACAGAGTGTTCATACTAAAATGGCTGAAAATATTGAGCACGCTTCTGGAAAAATCCACTCTCCACTCAGATGTAAAGTATTCTAACTGGCACTTTCCTTGTTCTCATAGCAAAAACGTTTGGGAGGAAAATTATTCTAAGCGGTACTTAAAATATATTTTTGGGGTTTTGGAAGAAATGTTTGAGAGGAAAAGTATATTAACTGACTCTTAGAATAGTTTCTTCATTTTTGAAGAAACCATTTTGAGAGGAAAGGTATTCTAAGAGGTAGTTAGAATAGTTTACTTCGTTTTCAAAGGCACATTTTGAGAGGAAATCTATTCTAACTTACACAGTTAGAATAGTCTTCTTCCTTTTCTAATAATATTAGAAAATATTTGAGAGGAAAACTACTCTAACTGCCATATATAATACTTTTCCACCAAACATTTTCTGAAGACACAGATAGAATATTTTTTTCAAGGGTTATAACTCTGTCATTTTTTAAGCTACAGTTCTGATATTTTGACAGAAGTTGCCCCCCTCTATGGCTGTTTAAACCATGGGAAAAACTCAATTTCGGTCAAAATGTCACTTAGAATAGTTTTCCTCTACACCCGCGCTGCGTAGGACTAGCAGAGAGAAAGGAAGAAGAGAGAGATCACTTAGCGATATCGCCTCTATGAGAAGTGATGTACGGTGGAGGAGTTACGTCCCTTCAACCTCACATGGGCTTGCTTTCGGTTCTTAGTCTCTTGTCTATATATGGGGTTTTTTAATTAAATTAAAAAAAATGTTTTAGACGGCGATTTTCACCTTTTGCTGTTGAAAATGTTTGAAATAAGGCTTTTCAAATTTGAGAAATTTTTTTTTTATGCACATCTGTTTATTTTTTCATGACTTGCTGCCTCTTGACCGTAAGGGTGTTATCAGCGCTTCCTAAACTGTAACCCGTGATATAGGTGGCTTTTGCATTGTTTTGTTGCTTGAAATAAACAGTACGTGTAAGATAAATTGAGTTAAAATAAAAATAATAATAATATTTTTTTTTTAAAACCACACTAGTCTAGAATATGTGTCATATATGCGTCATTTATTTTTTGTTCCGTATCAGGGCTTCCGATAACGCACATATGTACGTCCCTGACCCTTTAAAGCCTTACAGGACGCACTAAAACTTCTAACTGGAAGTCCGTGGGACGCACTAACCAACCGCCGATCAAAATCAGACTATAGCCTCGCGAGCAGCCAGTGCCAGCCACATCTTGTCGTCTGCTAGTTCATTTTCGCCTCCGATCCGACCTTATCTCCCTTGAAAAGAAGTTACGACAGGCCATTGTTTACCTCTTTCTTCTTCCTTCCTTCTTCTTTCCTTACTCAGTTAGCATGTCGCTGTTAACGTGGTTAATGTTTTAGAAATAATAAAGAGTCAGGAAACACATCACAGCTGTCTTTTGTCATTCTTCATCTTCAATCTCAATGTGATTGTTAGACTGCAAACTTGTATACCCCTCACTCTTTCTCTATTGGGACCCTCTGACATCACTTGGGGACCCCCTAAAATTCTCAAGAGGGGGTCCCTGAGACCCTATATGTTAGAAAGCTATAGGAAGCCCTGCCGTATGGGGTCACACAGCATACGGATTGATTGGCAGTTTTAGTGTGTATAATTTATGTGCGGGTGAGTGTGTGTGGGTGTGTGTGTGTGTGATATAGAAAGAGATGGAGATCGAAATATAAATAAAGATATTGACTAATTCGAAACGTAAATCTAGTTGTGCACACGGAAATTCATTTATTTACAAAAATATGCTTCGATTAATTTCAACATAATAATTAGGGTACGTAATAAGTATACTCTCTCTCTCTCAGTCAGTCTTCTCTCTCTCAGTCAGTCTTCTCTCTCTCTCAGTCAGTCTTCTCTCTCTCTCTCTCTCTCTCTCTCTCTCTCTCTCTCTCTCTCTCTCTCTCTCTCTCTCGTATTTAAAAAAAGGTGAACAAGGCAACTTTCTGTGATCACAAATGAAACCATCCTGCAATCAACCTATATATTTCATTCTTTGATTGATTGATTGATTGATTTATTGTTGCTTTAGGTCCAGCGGACTCTTCCGAGCCAAATCAGGACCGGACAACCCCCGATGCGCATAAAAGATCTGCCGAAACAACCCTAGTGGGAAAATTGAATGCCCTCCACCGGCCAGTCACTTTACAATAAAGACATCCCACGCGGGGGACGGCTGAGGGTTGACCTCAACTACGCGAACACCCCGGTTACAAAAACAAAATAGAATACAACCATCATTATAAATCATCAACAAAACACATACATATAAAATGCCTATAGTGCGAAATAATACAATCATAGGAAGCCCTAGTGACCACCCGGCAGAAAGCGTCCAACACTCCCAAGCTGATCCAACAGACCTCATACACAAACAAGGAGTCTTGTCCAGGAAGAGTTTTCAAGAAAAAAGGTAGGTCATTGATCTAGCGAAGAAGAAGAAAGTATAGCAGAGTGATAGGACAGATCAGGAATGGGAAAGAGCAAATGATGAAGACAGCGACAGTGGGAATTTAAAGCACTAAATTTCCAGAAAGTGGGGATACTATTTATACTGAAACCCCCGGCACTCCAACGGGGGGAACTGTTGCCGCAGTGAATTAGTCATGCCTACAAAGGCAAGACAGGTTTTCAACTGGGGCTTTCACTGTTCCCTTTATAGGTTAGAACAATCTACAGTGACAAGATTGCTCATGACCCCAAGGGGTATATTTCATTCAAATTGACAATACATTCAGTGAGTCTTGTGACAAAATAAAAGGTTGGCATCTGTATTTTATATTAGAATATGCTGCCACAACATAATTTAATTATAACAGGATACGAAGTTGAGGAATTACAGACACAGTTTGGTGGACAGCAAATAACAAGCCGCTGAAATTTTACTTTTCTCATACTGTCTTACAATCATTTTTTAAAAAAGTAGCCTTGGAGTTAACAATTGCAGAGAACATGACAATAGTGAGCTAATTAGTGCGGCAAATCAAGTTGGGTTACTTAACAAACATAACATTAATCACGTTTATACCAAGACTTTGCAGTGCACCAGAATCGTTTTAAATCTAGATCTAGACAGAGGATGACACATGACAGCAAACGGCCAGAGGGCACCCCTTTTTAGTTCTACTGTGGCTTAATTGATACTTAATTGATACTGACAATGACAGTAGTGAGTAGGCGTACTTTTTATTGATACTGAACTAAATTCAAGTTAATTATCACTAAGTACTAACCCTACACACAACCTTTATTAATTCCTTGGGCTAATCCAAACCGTTTCTTACACGAAACATCACCTTAGTTCCAATCCGTCTTGTATCATTGACAACCATTCATTGACAGGTCTTGGTCATCATAATTCATTCATATCATGATTCTTGTCTGTCAGAATAGATCTACAATTTCTTCAAGAACTTACCGTTCTTCTTCCTTTGGGAAACGAAAAAACTCTTCCCCTTGCATGCAGCCTTTAATCGTGCATTTGTGCAGTTCAAAGTTGCACAGTGGTCACCGTAACTGCTCCTGCGATTTTTTTCCCCCCACTCCATCAGATCTTCGCTCTGTCAAGCAGGCCTTTTCACACATGTTACAATCAAGTCGCATAACTCTTGACGCGTCATCACACCAATGGCGTCACTGCGCGGTCTATATATTCCTGGTCTATGGGACTAGTTCAGACAACACTGTATACATGGCAATATTAAAACACGCGGTTTACCTAATTCATCACGTCACATCACATCACATCACATCACATCACATCACGTCACGTCACGTCACATCACATCACATCACATCACATCACGTCACGTCACGTCACGTCACACACGTCACGTCACATCACATCACGTCACGTTTGTTTGTTTATTGTTTAATCGTTCTTATATAGCGCTTTACCAGCTCAAGAGCTGCTCAAGGCGCTGGCCGATACAGGATCTAACTCAAGCCGCCCGAGACGCCCACCCGCAGCCTTTGGGCGCATGGTCTGACGCCCGTACAACTGAGCACAATCCTGGGCAGCCAGGGATGGGGGAGAAGGACCTAAGTGCATGCTGGGTGTGTTCTTGTCACCGGCACTCACCCGTCTAGGACATGAGCGTCAGGATCTTTAAAGTCCGTTATGATGGAATGTATGCGACACAGACTAGACCTCGGTTTATATTCTCATCCGAAGGAGTAAGAAACGGGAGTAAAGTGTCTTTCCCAAGGACACATCACAATGCCCCGGCCTGGGCTCGAACCCGGGACCTTCAGATCCGCAAGCCAAAGCTCTACCATTAGGCCACCGTGCCTCCCTAAAACTAACGTCACATCACGTCACGTCACATCACATCACATCGCTCCCCCCTCCAAAAGGCCAGTGTGTGCCGTTTTGGTAAACACGTCTCAGGATATTGAGAAGCATTAATAGGCTAGACGTCACTGTATCCTGCAAGTGGTCAGGGAGGCTGGAACAAGCACCAGGATCAGGTGTTCACCAGTCGTGTTCGGACGCATCTTACAGTACTCTGGTCTTCAGATGGAACGAGTATCCATGCCGAACTTTGTCAAAAACAAGTTTTGGTAGCAGATAGTTGTGTGGGAGTTTTCATGTTGACCTCTTTGTCCTCAAAGCTCACACGTATGCTGAGTCAACGTGTTGTCAAAAGCATCTTCCCTCTTCTCTCTCCTTTGAGTAGTATTTCTCCGGATTAGTTCAGTCCATAGTTTTAGTACCCTGTCCTTGTATTCCAAATGTATGAACGCTGACAGTGGTTAAAAAAAAGAACCTCTTCGTTGGCTCTCGTCCTACTTGCTTGGAATCACTTGGTAAAAGCTCATATTCAGTGTGCGCTAGTCTGTCTGCACACAGCTAAAGGATGCCACCTTTGTCCAAAGATATTACGTTTGCTATCATAATTCTAGCATACTTCTCAAGGGGTCAGTTAAGCTATCAACGCGCAGTGGTCGCGTAAGTGCTTTTAGCTGTGAATTCCTGTAAGCAAGCATAGGTGAACTTTGTGCGCAATGCTGTTAACAGACTGGCCCTGGATCAATTAGCACCAGAGAGACCACCACATTGACTAAGCGAGTACAGGCGTTCTTCTTTAATTAAAAAGGTATCATTACAACTGTGTCAATACTATCTCTCCTTGGTGTCATCACGTAGTCAACTGTTTCACTGTGAGAGTTTTGCTATGAAAAGACAGTAGTATGAAGACATTACGTTGTCGGAAACAAGCATCTTTCACCATTCCGCCAGCATTCTTGCCTGTTGGCCTTCGGCTGATAAGATTATGCACGACAGGCGTTGCCTAAACAATGAACTGTGCGTAGCATACAGTATTTGACATTAAGAGAAAGTATTGTGCCAACTTATCTAACAACAATCTATATTTGTTGCTTCCTGCTGCAGGCTTGAAACGACGGCAGACATAACCCACAGTAGAATGAAGTGAAGGGAAAGCTGTGTGGTGAAGGGAAAGCTGTGTGGTGAAGGGAAAGCTGTGTGGTGAAGGGAAAGCTGTGTGGTGAAGGGAAAGCTGTGTGGTGAAGGGAAAGCTGTGTGGTGATATAAGTTGATGCTGCGGTTGCTCGGTGCCTTAACCAGGCCCTCATGTTATTGCTGTTGCTGATGTTACTGTTGTTTTCCCCACTTCAACCTACTATTAGTGTTTCCAGACAGACGGAGAATCAAAGAGCAATGTTAATACGACCATGCCGACATCTTCTTCAGGAAGACCTCTCCGATTCCTTCTTCCCGTCCTACACTTTGTGATTGTTCTGACTACAGTATCCAAGACACTATGGATACTCACTAATTGATCCGCTCTCCAGCCTCATGCAACAGTACATCAGTACTTGAGTTAGTAACCGTCTCAATGAGGGATCAGCTACTGTCTCAAAGAAATGTGACCCGTTGGCAAATACGAGGGAATAGTAACACTCGACCACTGTCCGTTCGAAAACAATGAAGACTGTGTTGTTCCCTCAATGAGAGATTTAGGATATCAGTCCTTAGCAGGCACACAATAGAGAAACGCGATGGACGTTAAGACATATTGGATGATTGCCCCATTTAATACCATGCCGGAAAACTGCCTCGTGTAATGCTATGAACACTACCCCATGTCATACAATGACTGCCCCATGTAATACAATGCCGGAACACTGCCTCGTGTAATGCTATGAACACTACCCCATATCATACAATGACTGCCCCATGTCATACAATGACTGCCCCATGTCATACAATGACTGCCCCATGTCATACAATGACTGCCCCATGTCATCCAACGCTGGAACACTGCCTCATGTAATGCTATGAATACTATCCCATGTCATACAATGACTGCCCCATGTCATACAACGCTGGAACACTGCCTCATGTAATGCTATGAATACTACCCCATGTCACACAATGACTGCCCCATGTAATACAACACCGGAACACTACCCCATGTCATACAATGACTGCCCCATGTAATACCATGCCGGAACACTGCCTCGTGTAATGCTATGAACACTACCCCATGTCATATAATGGCTGCCTCTTTAAATACAATGCCGGAACACTGCCTCATGTAATGCTATGAACACTATTTCATGTAATACAATGACTACCTCATCTCATACCATGCCGGAACACTGCCTCATGTAATGCTATGAACACTACCCCATGTAATGCAATGACTACCCCATCTCATACAATGCCGGAACACTGTCTCATGTAATGATATGAACACTACCCCAATTAATACAATGACTGCCCCATCTCATTCAATGGCGGAACTTGTTGTTGTTGTTGTCATGAACCGAGCAGTTTACCCTGCCCATTGACTATTTAGCCATGTGTAGTCTTTGTAACAGTAGAGAAGTTAGACTGGTTGGTTGGTTGTTTTATTAACGTCTTTTTTCATCGAGATGATAAAGACCATACATACAGATTCACGCATTTAAACAGACACATATAAACACAAACATACACACAGGGAGTATTACGATCTATCTAACAGAATAATAACAATTTCAGTTAAATAAAACGAGCAACTAGAGAATAGATTAAAACTTTTGCCAATCCCACACTTAATTCATTGCTAATGTTTTTAACTGATGTTATAGTATTTACTTCAAGTGGCAAAAGAGGATGAATTTGAATACAATCAAATAATATATGTTTTAGAGTTAGAGTTAGAGGTTCATCACAAATGCACTTTACATTTTTACAATATTTGGTTTTAATTGAATTTAATAATATTCTGTTTGCCATAGATGAAACTGATCTGGAAAATCCACGAATATTTTTATAGTTTGTATAGAATTGAAGTTTCCTTACAATATCATTTTCAATATTGTTTTGAATTTCTTTGGAAGACAGATTTAATTTAACTGATAGGGAATTAATATTTAATGCACCTAATTTTGCAGCATGATCAGCCCAATCATTATATAAAAATCCACAATGTGATGGAATCCAGCAAAATGTTACTTCAGTACCACTAATTATCAATCCATGAATAACGTTCTTAATCTCAAAAATAATCTCTTTTCGTTCACAGTGAATATTAGATTTTAGAGCATCTAAAACAGATAGAGAATCTACGCACAGAACTATACTAAATAGATTCAGACATAAACTATAAATTTTATTTAGAGCCATTAATATAGCAATTAATTCCGCAGTAAAAATAGAATAACCTTTTCCTATATAAAACGATTCTGATATTTTCAAATCTGGTATAACAAAAGCAGCTCCTGTTTCCCCTGTTTCTAAAACAGATCCGTCAGTGTATATTTTTAATTTTCCTGAATATTTCTCACATAAATGACTCCGAACTTCAACTGCAAGAAGATTCGGATTTTGACTCTTTTTTTCATTACAATAATGTATATCGTAATGTGCTGTTTCAAGTTCCCATGGAGGTACTGGTGATATTATGTCCTTTCGTAAATTATCAATATGTGGTATATTTAACTGGATAAGATCTTTAGTATATGTTGCTATTGTTTGAAAACAGTGCACCTTTTGGGCATGTTTTGGAAAATCTACATCCGATCTAATAAAAATCTCTTCATTTGTACTATTATTTACAGCTTTAGCTCGGATTATATATTTCGCACAAGATAATCTCCTATATTCATCTAAGTTCAAAATTTCTGCAAGTTTATATGCTTCTGTTGTTTTTGTATGAATAGGCACTCCTAAAGCTAATTTTATTGCCTTACTATCTACGCTTTGTAACTTTTTTAGGTAACAATTTGGAGAAGAAAAATATGCTTCCTGTCCATATGTTAACTTTGATCTCACTAGGGCAATAGCTAAATGAACTAATGTTTTTTCATCTTGTCCCCAAGATTGTTTGCTTATAATTTTTAATAGGTTATAACTTCTAACAGCCTTTTGTATTACATACTCTATATGTCTTTTCCAAAGTAACTTGCATGTTAAATATACTCCTAAAAATTTAACCTCTTTAACATATTTTAGTTCTTCATTTTCAATTACTAATTTTGGAAGTTGTCTTGGTTCCCGACCATTACTAAAAAGAACCAAATTTGTTTTTTCTTTTGATAGTTCGAGACCGTTTTGATTCATAAACTGAGTGATGTTGTTTATTTCTTTTTGATATACTTTTTCAATGTGTTTTATTTCATACAAAGATGTTTTCTTTTTTAAGTTTACATTCATCCATATAGCTAGATCATCTGCATATTGAGCAAGAATACAAGAAGTTAGACTATTACACAGCAGACCACACACAGCGAGCGAGCCACCCACATCGTAGTGAGTCAGCACTTGAGCTTTGAATCGGACCGTTTTAACCAATCAGAAGCAGGCTCAGTGGGTAGAGCAGTTTGACTGTGTCAGAGCCTAACACAGTTTGAATCAGTCGTGTGTGAGACGAGTTAGAGTCAACATCTCCACAGCTAGAGAAAGATCTTCACTCATAGACCAGGAAGCAGGACTTTGAAATCTTAGAATTCTCTCAAGTCATCACGGGCCTGAACTTGTCAAACAGGTAAATGAACACCCTTCTGTTTCATCGTGATATATTTATATTATTGTTGAAATTATGTTTGTGGAATTTGCTATGCATAAATGTGAATTGTTAATCCGAATTTGCCGTACCACGTGGAAGAGCCGAGCACGAGGCGAAACACGACCGGTTGCGCCGCCATGTTGTATCCCGTACGGAACCACTGTTGTTTAACTTATATGTATGTCTGCAGACCAGTGGCTGTACCACTGAATGTTTATAATATTATTAATTCTGTATGTGTATAGTTAGACACGATTTATATTTATGTATGTATAGGAATTTAGAGTTGAGATTCCAGTGGAACCCGGAAGTAGCAGAATGTTCGTCGCTTATGTATAGAGATGTGGAGCTATCACTGAGGGCTACTTTGGCTTTCAGTGAGACGCTCTGCACAAACCGATTATTCAGGGTTGTGCAGAATTTCGTCTCTTATATTACAGACGAGCAGGCGAGCTATCCCGAGCTATCCCCACTCCACAGAAACGACCAGTTGGTTGAGGAGACTCTGCCGCACAAGCCGGAAACAGCGACCTTGAAAAACCCCCTACAAGACCCCACAGCGTGGCAAGGGAACCCAACTACACAACTACCCAGGTGGACCAGAAGCTACCTCACAGAAGGACTTCGCACGCTCCATCTAGCAGTTAAGTGAACACGCCAAGGTGCACTTAAACTGATCATAACAGGACCACAGTAGTCCAACTCTTCAGAAACTGTAAAACGGACCACAGTAGTCCAAATCTACATGAAATATACTAGCAAAGTGCCCGAGGAAGATATAACAGCTGCCTAGACTATCAGCGATCGAACTATTAGCAGTGACTGAGACATTTTAGGTTAGATTAGTACTTAGAGAATCTTGTATAGAGTAGAAGAAATAAATGTGTGATTTTAACTGTTATCAAGTGGCTGGACTACTTATGATTCATAGCCGTGTGAAAGCTAGTGTGACAGTATTCTTTTACCATTTTTCTATCTATTTCTGTACCCCAACCTTAACACAGAACGAGCTAAACAAATAAATTTATTAAAGTAATTCATAGGGTGACTTACTAGCAGTTCCCACCGAATAAACGTGAGGGTCCATAATTCCATTGTGCAGAGCCCATAAACCCCACGTGACAGTTGTTGTTGTTGCATCATTTTTTATTAATCAGATTAACATAAGTTGTACTGATAATGGCGGAATACTGCCTCATGTAATGCTATGAACACTATGACATG
The DNA here is from genome assembly GCA_036898135.1 of Oncomelania hupensis. Taxonomy (NCBI): domain Eukaryota; kingdom Metazoa; phylum Mollusca; class Gastropoda; order Littorinimorpha; family Pomatiopsidae; genus Oncomelania; species Oncomelania hupensis. The sequence goes on from CM072511.1 coordinate 167,336,083, forward strand.
TAATACAATGGCTGCCCCCATCTCATACAATGCTGGAACACTGCCTCATGTAATGCTATGAACACTATCTCATTTAATACAATGACTGCCCCATCTCATACAATGCTGGAACACTGCCTCATGTAATGCTATGAACACTACCCCATGTAATACAATGACTGCCCTATGTCATACAATGACTGCCCCTTTTTATACCATGCCGGAACACTGCCTCATGTAATGCTATGAACACTACCCCAGGTAATACAATGACTGCCCTATGTCATACAAAGACTGCCCTATGTCATACAATGACTGCACCTTGTCATACAATGCATGCCCACATTTTGACTAACTAGACCAAGGAAAATGCTTTTGCTTTGGCAAATGATAGAGACGTTGGATATTAATATTACATTGTCAGATTCATATACTAAGTAACGAAAAATTGAATATTTTAAAAATATATGAAAGGACATTGCTTCAGTTCTTTAAAATAATGATGAAAAAATACACGAATGAGTTATTCAAATTCAAACAGCTCTATACAAAACAACGAAAAGTGTGTTCTTTGGTAAATAGAAGGGAGAAAGTTGCATTTACGCTTGCAAATAATGAAGAAAATGAAGCCTTAGATTGTCAAAGAAAAACAGAGGAGTTAAAGTACGCATATTTGCAAACCACGTTTCAAGGCCTTATTTTCCAGGTTTGTCTTTGTACTGATTATTCTCTCTCTCTCTCTCTCTCTCTCTCTCTCTCTCTCTCTCTCTCTCTCTCTCTCTCTCTTTGTGTTGCAAATACTGGCAACATTCAAAGATCAGACATATTGAAACCGATCCTGATTTCCAAGCTGCTTGAAATGATCCGATGTGGACTGTAATACGCAGATCCGAGGTCACATATTTCTTCACAAGACTAAAGTACACTTTTGCAGTTGTCCTCCCAAAACAATAAAACTGGTTTTACTGGTCGCAACGACTTGGGACTTCCTTGCAACAATAATAATGTCGACGCATTGTTAATAATCCGCTTTGTGCAGCAAGGGAAGCCGAAGGCAAGAAATAGGATTGGGAATCATCATGAAATCAATATGGCTGCCATTGTTGTACGTCAAACTCGCCACCTCCACCTTCAGTTTGCACGGAGACACAGTTCCGATGCCACATTGTCATTCAACCCAGTAAAGTCACACGTTCTGTTTCATAACCCTTGTATTGTGATCAGCATGGTGTTCCATCTGGTAGACCCTCAGCTACTTAGTTCTTCAACAGAAACACCAATGTATAACATAACTGCTAGCATTATTATAACCAAAAAACATGTTGCAGAAGCTTAAACATCGTTACGGTTGACTCTTTATTTTTTTTTTTATTTCTTTTAGCATTTTTATTCAGATGCGTGTCATTATTCCTTGTAAAATGTAATAGCGATCGTTAAATTGAATTGAATGAAGGTAAATTTAAATTCAGTAACTTTCTTAAACTTTTCTGGGCATGAGGCCGAGTATTCCTTTCTCTCAGAGACAGTTTCATGACAGCGGTGATTATTTCTTCTGCTTCGTTGCTGTACATTTCCTTGTTTGGATGGACAGCCGAGTAGCGTGAGGTGAGGTGTGTTCGCTTTATGAACGATAGGAATATAATATAGCGCTAATCTCCAAGCTACTGTAGCAAGCTAAGTGCAAACATGTGGCAAATCAGAATAGCTCATCGGGGCCATTAACTCGCCATGCACGCAATGATTCGGGTTCGATTCCCGATATTTGGCGGGAGATTGTTTTCCTCACAGGAGTCGATTTCCTGCCATAAATATGTGGACCATGTCTTTCGTCGTCCTCACTGTTCTCTCTCTCTCTCTCTCTCTCTCTCTCTCTCTCTCTCTCTCTCTCTCTCTTTCTCACACACACACACACACACACACACACACACTCGTTCACTCTCTCCCCCTCTTTCTGTCTGTCTTTCCGTGTCTCTCTCCTCTGCCTCTCTTTGTGTCTGTCTATGCCTCTGTCTCTCTGTCTGTCTCTGTCCCTCTCTTAATCTCTGTTGGTAGGTAAAGGCGTTGGGGAAAGAATAGGTGTGTGCCTTTGTGTGTGTGTGTGTGTGTGTGTGTACCTGTAAAACGGCTCGAATGAGGAACGAAATTTGCCTTTTTTAGTACAAAATGAGGTAATTTTGTCGTTCCCCGTTTGTATGCCGTTCCTCATTTGTTCTAAGTACACGGGAGTGCTCTTTTAGTGCATGGGAGTGCAGTTGTAGTGCATGGGAGTGTTTTTAGTGCAAGGGAGTGCTCTATCCGGGACGGAGAACTTCCATCCCGTTTTCGAACTTCCTCGGCTATAGAGCGCGAAGTAGGTCAAGTTTTGCTCCAAAATAGTAGGTTTTAGAGCACCGTTTTCTCAAAAAGTTTGACCTAATTCGGCGCTTATAAGGGACGATGTAGGTCAAGTTTTGAACTTTCCTCGACGATTAGGGTAAGGCAGTGCCTCGACGATTAGGGTAAGGCACCCGTTCCACAAAAGGGTTAGGGTCAGGGCTAGTTGCAGCGCTGCAACTAGCCCTGACCCTAACCCTTCACTGCCTTACCCTAATCGTCGAGGAAAATTCCTTATCCTAGCTGTGTTTTTTAACAAACTTGACCTAATTCGCCGCTTAAGGAGCGCGAAGTAGGTCAAATTACCCCATTTTATACCTCGTACACGCATGTGTGTGTGTGTGTGTGGGGGTGGGTGGGTGTGTGTGTGCGTGTGTGTGTGACGTCAGCGAACGTCTCTGTGTGCGGTATGCATATTAGGGGGAGTGCACGCCGCGCCTGCATCAATGAGTTTTGTGTGAGTGTGTGTGTGACGTCAGCGAATGACTCTGTGTGCGGTATGCATATTAGGGGGAGTGCACGTCGCGCCTGCATCAATGAGTTTTGTGTGAGTCCGAGCCAGCCAGCGTGACCTCATTACTCACTTGAGCTGAAAACACATTCCACCTGTCTCTTCTATAAATCACATTCCACCTGTCTCTTCTATAAATCACATTCCACCTGTCTCTTCTATAAACCACTGTCTGTCTCAATACAGATCAAAACAGGTTCTTTCAGTTTGCATATTTTAACCTAATTCTGAGCCCTCTCTGTTATGTTTGGGTGGGAGTTTCAATAACGCGTAGAAGGCAGAGAATGAATGAACGAATGAACCATTGAGGATAACCCAGCCAGAAATCATACAACAAATACACGTCGTGTTAATATGAACCAACCAATAAACTTATCTCACTATCTCTCTGTCTATCTACCTACCTACCTACCTACTTATCTATCTATCTATTTTCACATAAATATAAAATACAATTATGCGAATGTCGATGAGGGGGAATGACGTGTCGAAGGTCTTAATTGGGGTGTCGGATAGTGCAGTGGTTGGAGCACTCGCTACTGTGTCGAAAGTGAAGCACCGTCCGGTGCGGTTAGCACTTGGATGGGTGACCGCTAAGGTGTGAAGCGACAAACAACAACGCCCCCAGTTGACTCAACTGTGATTGAGTACCTACTCTCTTGAGGGTGGGGAAGGTAAAGCAGCGAGGGAGAGAGTTGGGCATCACCCTCATTACGCTGGCCCAAGATAAGTGTGATCTCCAACATCACGCTCCCCTACGGCCACAAGGCTATGGGACTACCTTTACCTTTAACCTTTACCAAGGTCTTAATTAAATAATTATAGCAATACGGTAAGCATACTGTAGGTGTGCGTAATAATTGATTGTACATAATATAATACAAATACACTTAATGTCTAGGGCCTCCCTGTTATAATCCTTAGCCTAGATGACGTCGTTATTATGACGTAAATAAACTAATTTATGACAAATCTTTCTCTCTCTCTCTCTCTCTCTCTCTCTCTCTCTCTCTCTCTCTCTCTCTCTCTCTCTCTCTCTCTCTCTTACACACACACGCACACACACACACACACACACACACACACACACACACACACCCACACGCAAATAAGGTGGCATAGGCGGTTCTGCAATCATAAATACATTACTTTGTAACATCTGGCGAAGAAATAACGGGGTTACATAAATCTGTGGGAAATAATGATGACAACATTTAAAACCTACTAAAATTCTGCTCATGGACCTAGATTGTGTTTTCTGTTCTCTGTTATTTACCGCTCGCTGTCGTATGCTTCACGTCTTCTTCTTCTTCTAGTACTTCTAATTCTTCTTCTTCTTCTTCTTCTTCTTCTTCTTCTTCTTCTTCTTCTTCTTCTTCTTCTTCTTCTTCTTCCTCTCATCCTTCTTCTTCTCCTTCTTCTCCTTCTTCTCCTTCTTCTTCTCCTTCTTCTGTTCCTCCTCCTCCTCCTTCTTCTTCTTCTTCTCCTTCTTCTCCTTCTGCTTCTCCTCTTCCTCTTCCTCCTCCTCCTCCTTCTCCTTCTTCTTCTTCTTCTTCTTCTTCTTCTTCTTCTCCTCTTCCTCACGCTTTATGTTTGGCAAAACAGCTCATTTTCGTCCAATGGATGGGCATGTTTTCAAATGAATTCTGCTTCATAAAGGAATTTCGTCTCATATAAGTCAATTTTCGGCATTAAAACTAATCCTTCGGCGATTCAGGTTTATTACCGTGCCGACTCAGAAGTATGTTAAATAATCCGGTCAATCCGGGGAAACTGTCTAAGGCGAAGGTGACGGGGACAAATAAACAGGCGAACACAGTTCGACGAGGCTGTTAAATGCTTTACGTACGCTGCATGAAACAATTATTATTAGTTTAATTGTGTGTGGGTGTGTGTGTATGTGTGTGTGGGTGTGGGTGTGTGTGTGTGTGTGTGCATGTCACGGACGTCGTTGGTCGACAGTTGTGTGTTCCAAATCTCCCTATTTGTTTTAATTATAATCATTGCCAAGCACATTATCGTGAGTATATTGAAACCGCAATAGTACTGTAAATAGTACTTACTGTATAAGTAATCTCAACGATTTTATGAAAACTACATTATTTCATCACTGGGCTTTTGACTGCCACTGCAGAAGGTAGCGCATTTTGTATGACAAAATCAATCTGAAGTCATAAAGCATAATTTTGAGCTGCTAACTCAGATATTGCTAGCTGGAGACTTTTGCTGTTACTGCTGCTCTGGTTGACGATGTGGTTGAAATTGTCGTCGCTGGGTCTTCCTTGTACATGTACTAAGGTATATTAATATTTATTGTATTGATCGAAGGATATTTGTTATTACGTTAATCGTTTCGAATCGTTCGTCACGGACTCGGTTTGGCTCGGTAGTTATTATGATGGAGGATGGGAACTAGTAACTTATGGAGGAATCCTGCACATTGATATGCTACAGGAAATGCCGCGCCCGTACCCTCCGAGATTTGTTGAGATAGAGCGCCATGGACCCACGGCCGTAGCCGGTGCTGGGGATGATGTGAGTTGGTGGTGGAGATGAGTGACTGGGAGGTGTCGTTCCTTGAAATGACTGGGACGTTTTTAAAAGTTCTAATTTATTATCTTTCAGTATTGTAATATTTTACAAGTCCCTGAAACTACTTTGACATGTTTATTTGGACCTGCCATTAGTAATTGTGGGTATGATATGTTTATTTGGACCTGCCATTAGTAATTGTGGGTATGATATGTTTATTTGGACCTGCCATTAGTTATTGTGGGTATGATATGTTTATTTGGACCTGCCATTAGTTATTGTGGGTATGATATGTTTATTTGGACCTGCCATTAGTTATTGTGGGTATGATATGTTTATTTGGACCTGCCATTAGTTATTGTGGGTATGATATGTTTATTTGGACCTGCCATTAGTTATTGTGGGTATGATATGTTTATTTGGACCTGCCATTAGTTATTGTGGGTATGATATGTTTATTTGGACCTGCCATTAGTTATTGTGGGTATGATATGTTTATTTGGACCTGCCATTAGTTATTGTGGGTATGATATGTTTATTTGGACCTGCCATTAGATATTGTGGGTATGATATGTTTATTTGAACCTGCCATTAATTATTGTGGGTATGACTGTATAGAGAGAGTGGGGAATCCTGCGGCATCTGTGTAATTGTATAAGTTAGTTGGTTTAGTTAGTTTAGCGACAATAATGAACAGATAGAATGATTTCAACTATGATTCTTTAACTGTTTGATAACAGAATAAATGTGCGTGTTTAGTTAAAACCTGTGTTTACAAGATTGTTTGGGGGCCTAATCTCTCTATTTGCTTTCGTTTGCATGTGAGTAAAAGCAGGCATAACAATGTTTTATATGAACCTGAGACTTGTGTAAGTCATTTTGTGTAACGAACGTACAGGCAGGCAAACATACACTATCGCATACGTGTAACGGACGCAGTTCGTACACTTTTCTGTAGGAAGACGGTATGACGTCACTGCATAATTTTTCGAATAGTTTGTGAACTGTTGTTAGAGCAGAGACTATACATCAGCCTTAGTGACAGGACGTGGGGTGCTCTAGAAAGACCTGATTCTTTAGGAATTACTTTTGCTGTATAAAGAATACAGCGGAGCGGTTACGGAGCAAAGGACCCCTGATGTGCGGCGGATGGATTTGGTCCCCATGACATCACTGGCTTGACCTGATGTGGACACCATCATCGCCGTAGCTCTCCTTCGGATACCATCACTGGTGCAGAATTGCAACAACGGTACCGAAGTGACTTTCCGGATCAACGCCACGAAGACAACTGCAGCGTCTTCAGTGTGTGGCTGTGACCCCAGCGTCGGCTGTGAATACCGCGCCGGGAGTGTTTGATCCGCGAAACACGGTCAGTAGGCCTAAATAAAAACTGTGACATTTTCTGTGCTTCGGTGCTAATGAAAAAGAGAAGAGTCGAGTGACGTCCTTAGAAAGGACAACGACTTCTGCTAGCGTTGAACTCTGAACGTAACTATGTGCACCTATCAACTTAACTGGGAAAAAGTACTACATTAACTATGTGTACTTATTTATCAGCTGTGTGATTTATTTATATGCTGGACATAGTTGTATGATTTAATGTATCTGTGGAACCTCAGTGTTGTGTTTCTAGTGTGGATATTTCTACAGATAGGCATACTGTCCCTACAGTAGGTATTGGCGTTATCCAGGATGATGGTTCATGTCCTTACAAGAGTTCAGATTCACTCTTGAACCACTTCCAGGTACACAGAATGTGTTCGCGGATCTGTTGTCACGCGCTGATCGTGATCAATCGGTTCCATAGATCAAGGTTTCGTGGTCGTTGCTGTGTTTTGACATTATCCTCAGAACTTGTAAAAAATAACCTCGGTCGGTTCTTTTTTTCTTTGGGAGGGGGGTAGTGTAACGGACGCAGTTCGTACACTTTTCTGTAGGAAGACGGTATGACGTCACTGCATAATTTTTCGAATAGTTTGTGAACTGTTGTTAGAGCAGAGACTATACATCAGCCTTAGTGACAGGACGTGGGGTGCTCTAGAAAGACCTGATTCTTTAGGAATTACTTTTGCTGTATAAAGAATACAGCGGAGCGGTTACGGAGCAAAGGACCCCTGATGTGCGGCGGATGGATTTGGTCCCCATGACATCACTGGCTTGACCTGATGTGGACACCATCATCGCCGTAGCTCTCCTTCGGATACCATCACTGGTGCAGAATTGCAACAACGGTACCGAAGTGAATTTCCGGATCAACGCCACGAAGACAACTGCAGCGTCTTCAGTGTGTGGCTGTGACCCCAGCGTCGGCTGTGAATACCGCGCCGGGAGTGTTTGATCCGCGAAACACGGTCAGTAGGCCTAAATAAAAACTGTGACATTTTCTGTGCTTCGGTGCTAATGAAAAAGAGAAGAGTCGAGTGACGTCCTTAGAAAGGACAACGACTTCTGCTAGCGTTGAACTCTGAACGTAACTATGTGCACCTATCAACTTAACTGGGAAAAAGTACTACATTAACTATGTGTACTTATTTATCAGCTGTGTGATTTATTTATATGCTGGACATAGTTGTATGATTTAATGTATCTGTGAATTTAGTGTATGTGAATGGTTTAATGTGTATATGAATATTTGAATGAGTAATAGCATAACAGAGGGCAAAGAGAAACAATTGTGTAGACTTTGTCCTTGTCTGAAAGCACGTGTGTGGCAGTGTATGAGAAGTTAAAGTAAACAGAGATAGAACACACTCCTTTATACTGAGCGTCAGACAGCCACACCCACACACTCACTCAATACACCATAAGTAGTTATACATATATTTATTTAGATTATAACACACAAAAACCCTCCGTTACATTACGTTACAGTGCAGTTGTATTCTTCTTCGTCTGTAGTCTTTCATCTTGTTTTGTTGGTATTGGTGGTGGTGGTTTTGTTTCTTGTTCTTGTTCTTGTTCTTGTTCTTGTTCTTCTTCTTGTTCTTGTTCTTGTTCTTGTTCTTGTTCTTCTTCTTCGTCGTCAACGTCTCCACCCAGATACCCTATTCTTTGCTGATTTCAATCGGAAGTTACCTGTTTCTTTCGTTTGGTACGCTAAGCACTTTTGCGAAAGTCTACGGTGTTTGGAGTAGCGTTTGTGATGCAAGTACCAGCCAACTAGAGCTTTCTACGTATCAGACCTGAAAATGTTTTTTTTAAGGTGAAAATGTAAATAAGGCTTCACGCTTCGCAGAGCGAGAGACTTGTATCTAGCACCAAACGCCTGGCCCTATGAAGTGATGCATTTTACACACCACCTTATTGCCTTAGATTTGGGCTGTTTGCTTAAGTAAAACCACCTTAAGGTATACTTAACAGTGTGTTACCTGTGCGTACGCGGGTTGTGGGTTGGGGTGTAAGTTGTGTGTGGGTGTGGTGTGGAAATGAAGAAAGAAAAAGAGAGAGAGAGTGAGTGTGTGTGTATGTGTGTGGGTGTGTGTGGATGTGTGCGTCTGTTTTCCTCATTATCCTCATTTGCGGAGATTTCAAGTGTTCATTGTGGTTAAATCAGCTTATGAGTACTTCACATTGTGTCCACTTGTGTGTGTGTGTGTTTGCGTGTATGTTTGTGTGTGTGACTGTGTGTGTAGGTGTGTGTGTGTGACTCTGTGTGTGTAGGTTGGTGTGTGTGTGTACGGGTATGGGTGTATGACCGTGTGTGTACGTTTGTGTATATTTGTGTGTATTTGAGTATGACTGTGTATGTGTGTAGGCCTGTATGTGTGTGTATGTTTGTGTGTATGACTGTGTGTGAGTGTACATGTGTATCTGTTTGCCTGTCTGTCTCTCCTTGACGTCGTTGTCAGCGAATCGTCCATTTGGAGTTTTATGCACAAACTTCCGCAGTGTGGGCATGTTTACAGCGTTTTGATTGAACAGTTGTGAAATCTATCGCCATAGCATTTGGCAGCTCATTGGCAACATCGATACTGACTCTTCTCCATTTTCCATTCTCTCTCTCTCTCTCTCTCTCTCTCTCTCTCTCTCTCTCTCTCTCTCTCTCTCTCTCTCTCTCTCCCTCCATCTCTCTCTCTTTCTTTCTCTCACTCAGGAGGAAGGCGACCAAATGTCGGTAACTACTGGCGGACACCGACAGCTAACGCAAACAAGACACAGAAGAACAAATTAACGACAAAGCCCGGTTCTTTATCAAAACCAGCTACCCTTCAGATTTTTCCACACAGCTTAACCGGGCGAGATGAAGAAAATGGAATCCATCGTTACGTAAATGTCTTCATCAAGACTTGCCGAAACCAGCTTTTATCAACAAAACAGATGATATTCCAGACAAACCCCGCGTGGTTTCCTGCAAATGACAACAGCAAACATGGGAAGTTGGCCGCTGTTGGTAAACAGTCACACGACAACACAGCACAAATCAGGACGTTGGAGAAAGGTACCAGTGATCTTAATCAAGACCTCCCCAAACCAGATTTTTCCTCTGGAAACAAGGTTTCCTTACAAAAAACAGAACACATAAGCCGATGGTGGTGAACAACCTATCCTATCCTCCTATCCTGTCCCATAACCCGAAGGTCGTAGGGGCACCACAGATGATCGCTTAACCAGCATACTCCATCTTTCTCTGTCCTCAGCAGCCCTCATGGCTTCGCTCAGTGTCAAACCAGTCCATTCTCGAATGTTGTCCTCCCACCTCTTTTTCGGTCTCCCCCTTCTTCTACCTCCTTGCACTGTGCCTTGCAGAATGGTCTTTGCAAGGCCTGATGATCTGGTGACGTGGCCATACCATCGGAGTTTCCTTTTCTTCACCACTGTGAGCAGGTCATCGTGTTGTCCAATGGCTTGTGTGATGGTCTGTCGGACTTCAACGTTGGTGATGTGTTGGGTATAGGAAATGCACAGAAGTCTTCTGTAGCACCTCATCTCCATGCTTTGTATTCTTCGTTGGAGATCTGCTGTGAGGGTCCATGCTTCGCAAGCATATAGGAAAATGGAGATGACCAGAGAGCGCAGCAGTCTTACTTTGGAATGTAGACTGATGGTTCTGTCTTTCCAAATGGGCTTCAACCTTGTCAGGGCAGCAGTTGTTTGTGCGATCCTGGAGAGGACTTCCTGTCGAGACCCATTGTCTGACACTATGGCTCCTAAATATTTGAAGCTGTGCACTGTGTTGAGGGATTGGCCTTGTACTTTGATGTCCGTGTAGATGCCATTGGTGTTGTTGGTCATCATTTTGGTCTTCTCTGCACTTATTTCCATTCCATAAGCTCTGGAGGTGGTGTCAAGCCTCTGTACAAGCTGTTCAAGTTCTTGTTCCTCTCCAGCCAATCCATCAATATCATCCGCAAAACGAAGATTGGAGATTGCTCTGCCCCCTATGCTGACTGTGCCTTCGTGATCTGCAAGAGCATCTGACATGATGCGCTCTAGGAAGATGTTGAAGAGTGTTGGAGAGAGTAGGCATCCTTGACGCACACCGATTGTTGTTCTGAACCAGTTCCCGATGACGCTGTTATGGAGGACTGCACTGGTAGCCTTGTCATACAGGCTTTTGATTACTTCTATAATTTTAGGGCTGATGTTGTACACTTTCATGGTTGCCCATAGAGCTGCATGCCAGACTCGGTCAAATGCCTTCTTGAAGTCTATGAACACATGATATAGATGTTGTTGGTGCTGTAGGTATTTCTCACAGATTATTCTGAGGTTGAAAATCTGTTCAGTGGTACTTCGCCCTGCCATGAATCCTGCTTGTTCTTCAGCTATGATTTGTTCAGCTTGTGGTTTCAACCTGTTGAGTATTATTTTCAGGAGGACCTTGCTGGGATGGCTGATGAGGCTGATGGTGCGGTAATTTTCACACTCCTGAAGGTTACCTTTTTTGGGAAGAGTGATGACAAGCGACTGGGTCCATGGTGTAGGCCATTCCCCACTCTGCCAGATCTTGTTACAGATAATGGTGAGAGCATCAGTCATCGCTTCTCCTCCTGCTTGAAGCAGTTCCGCTGGTATGTTGTCCACTCCCGCTGACTTCCCTTTCTTCAGCGATTGCACTGCTGCCTCAACTTCTTCCCGGAGAATTGGGAGGATTTCTTCTTCTTCTCTGCTCTCGGGACATGCTAGAACTGATGGGTCTCCATTTGGTGTATGGTTGTAAAGGTCAGAGCAGTACTCTGTCCATCTGTCCAAGACTTCTTGTTCTTCTGTAAGGCAAATGCCAGACTTGCTTTGGATAGTGGAGACTTTGGGCTGTTTAACACTTGTCAGCCGCTTCACAGTCTGGTAGGCCTTCTTGCTGTTGTTCTTGTTCAGATTGTTCTCTATTTCCTGGCATTGATCTTCTATCCAGTTCTCCTTTGCTGTGCGCATGCCTTTTCGGATGTCATTGTTGATTTTTCGGTAGACATCAGCTCCCTGTGAGGTGTTCTTTTTCTTTTTTAACTCTCTTCGTTTATCACACAGATCCAAAAGTTCAGGTGTGATCCACGGCTTCTTCTTTGGTCGGTGCTTGCCAAGGATCTCAGTGGCGGCATCTGTTACAGCTGAGTTGAAGGTATTGGTCATGGTGTTGACATCTACTTCGCCTGCCCCCAAAATAAGCAGTGGTGCAAATTTCCCTCCAATTGTGGCCTGAAATATTTTTGCCACCTCCGGGTCTTGCAGTTTGTCCAGGTCGAACTTCAGCCTAGTGCACTTTGCTGTATTTACTCTCTTCAAATGGAGCCGGAAAGACATCATCACGAGATCGTGGTCACTTCCAATGTCTGCTCCTGGAAAAGTGCGTGTCCTGCCAATGTTGATGCTTGATCTGAAGCGTTTCTTGACCATGATGTAGTCGATCTGGTTGTGATGTTCCCCGCCGGGACTGTGCCATGTCCATCGTCTGGATTTTTTGTGGAGACCAAGCGTGTTTGCCAGTACCAGATTGTTGTATCTGGCAAACTCCAATAGCCTCAGACCCCTGTCATTTGTCTCGTTGTTGCAGTGGGGTCCGCATGTGTCTCCCCAGTTGTGGTGCGCATCTTGGCCAACCTTGGCATTCCAGTCGCCTTGCACTATGACTATGTCCTTCTTCGGCACTTGGTCAAGGACCGCCTGTATATTTTCATAAAAATCCTCCACTTCGCTGTCTTCATAGTCTGATGTTGGGGCATAGGCCTGGATGATGGTAATGTTGAAAGGGGTTGCTCTCAGACGGATGGTAATGAGTCTACTGGAGACTGGGCGGCAACCCATGACAGTGGCTAGAATGTTCTTGTGGACCAAGAATCCAACGCCGTGTTCGTGCCTGTCATCTCTACCGCTGAAATAGAGCTTGTGGCCTTTGTCAGTCGTTGTTTCACCTAGGCCTTTCCAGCGCAGTTCGCTGATACCTAGAACGTTCCATCGATAGTGGTCCAGCTCGTGGGCCAGTTCTTCTAATTTTCCTTCCGCAGTTAGGGTCCTGACATTCCAGGTTCCTATGACGATGTTGTTTCTCGTGCGGATCTTGCTAATTTGTCCATCAGTAGCATACTTTTCACCTCCGTCCTGGTGGCCAACGGAAGGCGCGGTCCTTGTGTAGCCGGGCGACGACCGATCCGGCATGGAATTAGTGGATAGCCTCATCATGTGTTGTGTCTTGGGCAAAAAAGACCTGGCAGGGCCCAATCCTCTCCAGGCTGTTGGCCACAGCCGAAATCCACGAATACAGTGTGGCTCGCCTTGGCCCTGAGCACGTGGTCGTTGAACCTGTAGTAACGTGAGGTTCCTCCGCCCTGGCCGGTGACTTCTGTGTAGAAGACTTTCGCCCAGTGATGCCGTGCTAACATCACCCCTGTTAGTCGCCTCTTACGACACGCCGGGAAACGTTGGGTCTATTCTATTTGCCCGAACCCACAGAGCAAATACAACCACATCATCCATTTAACCCAAAGTATAGCCGTTGGCATGGAATCACCCCTCCCTTCCTCTCTCTCCCCCCCCCCTCTCCTAAATCCAAATATTTAATACACACTGGACACAAGTGCCAGCAAAGTGGCCCCACTGCTAGGAAACAAATGAATCATTTTAACAAATAGTTCATTCGCTCTACATACATCTGAAATAAACAAGCAATATTGCAATTGTACATAATTAATATGTTGTACACGCCGCCATCATAAACACAGAGATCGAAAAGAAAGAGATGATTCGACAGAGCGCAAAGATAAATGAAGAGAACTCCAAACTGTAGGGGCTGAAAAGCAGAATGAGCGTTCGCCAAAAGGTTTTGTTTTGATACGGGGAATAAGAAGCTGGCGACTGTCAGAAGATGAACGGAGAGATGTTGATGGTGTATAGAAGTGGACTAACTCGGACAGATACAGTGGACCCGATTAACCAGAGTAACAACTTTGAAGCAAAGGTTTGCAATTTTATACTGTACTCTGTTCTCAACTAGGAGCCAATGCAAAGATTTCAAATGAGAAGTGACGTGGTCTGATTTTGAAACACGCAAAATAAGGCGAGCAGCATTGTTAAAAACAAACAAACAAAAAACCAAAACATGCCCTGACGTAGGAACACAAGCAGGTTTTCGCACTGAAAACATACATATTACATGATCAAACAGGAAAGGCTACAAGCAAAAATCGCCAGTTTCAGCCCAGATTTAGATTACCATCTATATAAATGTTGCTCTAAACCCAGCCTTTTACGTCAACCTTTGCTCTGTGTACTCCAGTCGTATCAACTAACACACCACAAGCACTGACAGGACACTTCCTTTGTTGAGGACACATCATCCTTCCTCTGATGCCTAAAGTGGACAGCACAAGAGCTGGATACAGAAAGTACATTGTGTGAGAAGGCGCCTTCAGTCACTCCTTTGTATGCGCTCGCTATATAAATCTATAATAATAATAGCCAAGCAGTACGTATTCCACGTAGTTGTTAGACCTGTCATGATGACCAGTGACTTAACCCTGGATTTGTCATGACAGGGCGCGTCACGTCGTGACTAAATTTGTCATGACAGGGCACGTCAAGTCGTGACTGGATTTGTCATGACAGGGCACGTCATGACAGGGCACGTCAAGTCGTGACTGGATTTGTCATGACAGGGCACGCCAAGACATGACTGGATTTGTCATGACAGGGCACGTCAAGTCATGACTGGATTTGTCATGACAGGGCACGTCAAGTCATGACTGGATTTGTCATGACAGGGCACGTCAAGTCGCTGGATTTGTCATGACAGGGCACGTCAAGTCATGACTGGATATGTGTCATGACAGGGCACGTCAAGTCGTGACTGGATTTGTCATGACAGAGCACGGCAAGTCGTGACTTGGATTTGTCATGACAGGGCACGTCAAGTCGCTGGATTTGTCATGACAGGGCACGTCAAGTCATGACTGGATTTTTCATGACAGGGCACGTCAAGTCGCGACTGGATTTGTCATTAGAGGGCACGTCAAGTCGTGACTGGATTTGTCATGAGAGGGCACGTATGGTTCATCATCCATCCCGAATCCTTCCCCCCCGCTTCTGACTCCAGAAAGCAGTACATTTTCAGGGGAAACACTGCCGCAAGTTCGTTAAAGCAGTCATCAACCCACTTCTGTTGACGGCCGTAGTAGTGATTACGTTGTTGTTCCGTCTTCATCTCACGCCAGAGTACTGTCTAACCACTCTGCGCTCCACTTGTCTGCCTAACGCGATGGGTTGCGGAAAAGGACTTGTTCTGCTCCTGGCGTCCCGTTATCTCTACATCCCATGAGATCTATTTTTCTCCATTGCTGTTTTGTGCGATTGTGAAACAACATTGGGGAATTGTCCATGTGCAACGATTACTGTGGTCACTTGGCTGACTGCATGCTGTACTACGCGCTGCGATACATAATAATAATAATAATAATAATAATAATAATATAATAATAATAATAATAATAATAATAATAATAATAATAATAATAATAATAATAATAATAATAATAATAATAATAGTAATAATAATAATAATAATAATAATAATAATACAGGATGCTATCACGCGCTTTTTTTCTCAATAGAACTCAAAGCGCGGCGATCTGAAGAGATTGTTATTATAGAAGTCGGGATAGAAATATAGACATGGAGCATCACAACAGGACACCTGTGACCAGACTATCTTCACTAAAACAATAATAAACTCTATGAGGAAGTGTAAAGTACTTATGATGTCAAGATCAAAGTGTGCAAACAACTCATAACAGGTCTAGTGACCCTAAGATATGACTTGATTAATTATATATTAATACATGGCTAATAATACCCAACACATCACCAACGTTGAAGTCCGACAGACCATCACACAAGCCATTGGACAACACGATGACCTGCTCACAGTGGTGAAGAAACGGAAACTCCGATGGTATGGCCACGTCACCAGATCATCAGGCCTTGCAAAGACCATTCTGCAAGGCACAGTGCAAGGAGGTAGAAGAAGGGGGAGACCGAAAAAGAGGTGGGAGGACAACATTCGAGAATGGACTGGTTTGACACTGAGCGAAGCCATGAGGGCTGCTGAGGACAGAGAAAGATGGAGTATGCTGGTTAAGCGATCATCTGTGGTGCCCCTACGACCTTCGGGTTATGGGACAGGATAGGATAGGAATAATTGACGAACCTAAACTTCTCGACCGATCGTTCAAAAAAAACTTCTGCTAAAGCATTAAATCATGATTTATCTTTCTTAGAATAGAATAGAAGTGGCCTTGTGAAATATCCAAGCACAGGCGCCCAACAGACAGACGCAGGAGTGCGTGCCAAACATGCTGAAAGGTATTACATTACATTACATTACATTACATTACATTACATTGTTACTGCTTTAGGTCCAGCGGACTCTTCCAAGCCAAATCAGAACCAGAGAAGTAAAAGAGGAATCACCCCTAATCCGCATAAAAGATCTGCCGAAACAACCCTAGTGGTAACACTGAAGGCAATCTACCAGCCGGTCACTTTACAATATAGACATCCCACGCAGGGGACGCTGAGGCTATACACTAATTTATCGAACCCCCGTTTACCAAAACAAAATAGAATACAAACATCATGATACAATATCAACAAAACACATACATATAAAATGCCTACTTTGCCAAATAATAACATCATAGGAAGCCCCAGCGACCATTTGGCAGAAAGCGTCCAATATTCCCAAGCTGATCCAACAGACCTCATACACAAATGAGGAGTATTGTCCCGGAAGAGTTTTCAAGAAAAAAAGGTAGGTGACTTGTCTAGCAAAGAAGAAGATAGTATAGTACTGTAGATTGATAGAGCAGAATAAGAATGAGAAAGAACAAAGGAGAAAGCCAGCGACAGTGGGAATTTAAAGCACTAAATTTCCAGAAAGTGGGGATACTATTTAGCTTATACTGAAACCCCCGGCACCCCCATGGGTGAGCTGAAAGGCATTGCTGTAAATTAGCCAAGCGGGAGTATTGTGTGCATTTAGTATTGAGTGACTTGAAATAACTGTATATAAGACCCCTTTGCAAGACTGGCGATATGGAGTAATGGAGGAGCCTCATCACAGCTTTCAGGTCAATAATGCGGATTAATAAACCCTTCTCTAAACATACCTTCTACTATAAACATTTGAAAAACAAAAGACATCAGACTTACTTTGAAATTAAAAAAATACAGAATTAAACGTTACAGGTGCTATAATTGCCCAGACGTAGGCAAAACCGTACTGCTCGTTCTAGCAAACGGCGATAGACCGAATACAATGAACATCTGGATTATGAGGAGTGACCACAGGCTGCTAGGAGAACGGTGCAGGAGCGGATCACGGTCAGAGCAGGGGAGGGCACACCAAAAATTTGTATAAGCTAATTTCCGGTTTCTGCTAATGAGCTTTGAAAGGCAGCGGCCGTCAGAGAATTGTCGATCAAAAGATGCATGTAATTGATCTTGTTCTTCTTTTTTCTGTTCTTCTTCTTCACCTTATTTGAAGGTGAGGGCGGGAAGTGCACGTGTACCCAAAGCACCCTCTCCCTCCCCTCGTCCGCCTCTGTGGTGAATAGCGAGGATAAACAGTTAGGAGTAACATCATGTTTGAAGTCCTAAGGCACGACAGTTGTTGGACAAGGAACAAGCCTATTAACAGTGTCTTACACCGCGAAGGCCGACACAGCCCTGATGCTTGACTGTTGGGTAATTGGAATTCTTATCCACGCAGCTCAATGACTGATTAACAAGGCAGGAGGCGTCGTTATAACGTTGTCCAACTGTATTCAACAAAACACGCAGACAGCGTCAACAACTGCAGTCAAAGTGTCTTTCAAAAAAACACCCACACAGCGCTTCTTACTATAGTCTATTAACAATGCCATCAACAAAGAAAAAAACAGAAAGTTCTAGTATTATACAATCAATAACCAATGAAAATAAAACATGTCATCGGAACGCGCAGGGGACGCTGAGGCCACACTTCAAGTTATCAAACCTCCGTTTACAAAAACAAAAGAGAATATAAACATCATTATAAAATATCAACAAAACACATACATATAAAATGCCTACATTGCTAAATAATCATATTATAGGAGGCCCCAGTGACCATTTGGCAGAGAGCGTCCAATATTCCCAAGCTGATCCAACATACCTCATACACAAATGAGGAGTTTTGGAAGAGTTTTAAAGAAAAAAGGTAGGTGACTGGTCTAGAAGAAGAAGATAGTATAGTAGATTGATAGAACAGAGTAGGAATGACAAAAAACCAAGGAGAAAGACAGTGATAGTGGGAATTTAAAGCACTAAAATTCCAGAAAATGGAAATGCTAGTATACAGAAACCCCCCGGCACTCCTACGGCGGAGCATAATTGTGGTGGACCCTTATTGGCCCTAGACTGTTACACTGGCACTAAACTGAATGGTGTTACACTGGCACTAGATTGCATGGTGTTATACTGGTACTAGACTGTATGGTGTTATACTGGTAAAAGAATGTATGGTGTTACACTGGTACAAGACTGTATGGTGTTACACTGGCACTAGATTGTATGGTGTTATACTGGTACAAGACTGTATGGTGTTACACTGGTACAAGACTGTATGGTGTTACACTGGCACTAGACTGCATGGTGTTACACTGGCATTAGACTGCATGGTGTTACACTGGTACTAGATTGTATGGTGTTACACTGGTACCAGACTGTATGGTGTTACACCGGCACAAGACTGTATGGTGTTACACTGGCACAAGACTGTATGGTGTTACACTGGCACAAGACTGTATGGTGTTACACTGGCACTAGACTGTATGGTGTTACACTGGCACTAAGCTGTATGGCGTTACACTGGCACTAGACTGTATGGTGTTACACTGGCACTAGACTGTATGGTGTTACACTGGCACTAGACTGTATGGTGTTACACTGGCACTAGACTGTATGGTGTTACACTGGCACTAGACTGTATGGTGTTACACTGGCACAAGACTGTATGGTGTTACACTGGCACAAGACTGTATGGTGTTACACTGGCACTAGACTGTATGGTGTTACACTGGCACTAGACTGTATGGTGTTACACTGGCACTAGACTGTATGGTGTTACACTGGCACAAGACTGTATGGTGTTACACTGGCACTAGACTGTATGGTGTTACACTGGCACTAGACTGTATGGTGTTACACTGGCACTAGACTGTATGGTGTTACACTGGCACTAGACTGTATGGTGTTCCACTGGCACTAGACTGTATGGTGTTCCACTGGCACTAGACTGTATGGTGTTCCACTGGCACTAGACTGTATTGTGTTCCACTGGCACTAGACTGTATGGTGTTACACTGGCACTAGACTGTATGGTGTTACACTGGCACAAGACTGTATGGTGTTACACTGGCACAAGACTGTATGGTGTTACACTGGCACAAGACTGTATGGTGTTACACTGACACTAGACTGTATGGTGTTACACTGGCACAAGACTGTATGGTGTTACACTGGCACAAGACTGTATGGTGTTACACTGGCACAAGACTGTATGGTGTTACACTGGCACAAGACTGTATGGTGTTACACTGGCACAAGACTGTATGGTGTTACACTGGCACAAGACTGTATGGTGTTACACTGACACAAGACTGTATGGTGTTCCACTGGACTATAAGGGCGGATCTTTTTACAGGTTGAGCAAGATTCAATGGAGCATCAAAGCCAATTGTCAAAGGTAGATGTTACGAAGTTGCATTTCCGTGTTTATATATGATGGATATTTGCTGTTCACAAGGGTGCCACCCCGTGTCTATCCGTCACCTCTGTATGTGAAATGATCACTGTTAACCACTGCCACCGCTGTATGTGGAATGATCTCTGTCAACCATTGTGTTCAAAAGCCCGAAGAGGTTAGCTAAACAGACACTAAGATAGAGATAGGAGTCTGTTCTACAAAGAGATGCTTGTGTTGTGTGATAATAATGCTTATGATAGATATGCTTGTGTTGTGTGATAATAATGCTTATGATAGATATGCTTGTGTTGTGTGATAATAATAAATGTGTATTTTGTAAATATTTATTATGTGTCTTAGAACGCGAGTGTGAAAGATTAACTTTTATTTTGGTAATATATGTACATATGTATATTTATTATTGTATACTATGATTTTCATGGTTATTCTATGTTTATTTTTATTATTTTTTGTTGTATCCACGTGCCCCATGGGGTTTTATGGAATAAAGCGCTTTTGACTTGACTTTTTTGACTTGACTTGATGCACAGTATCGCTTTCCACAGTAACTTCTCACACGGCGTTAATACAATTATAATTAACACGAGAGAGAGAGAGAGAGAGAGAGAGAGAGAGAGAGACTCAGACTCAGACTCAGACTCAGAACATTTTATTTACCCAAAGGATTAACATTTTAGGCCGAGGCATAGTCTTCCAACGTGTCCTTTGCATTCTTACACATCCACACGCATTCTGCAAACGACATCGATAAACAGTTAAAAATTATAGAATATATATAACAATTATGCAAAGAGAAAATAGAACAGAAGCTATAGTCATAATCAATTACACAAGCAAAGGAATATATATATATCTATAAAACACACAAAAAACATTGAACCAATACACTAGGCAACATGGTCAATACATCACATATAATTATGTACATTAGTCAGCAACTGAGGTTAGAAAATCTTATGCAGAACCATTCGATTGCGAACAGTTTAAGTGTTCCTTTACTGAGGATTTAAAAGAACTAGCAGTTTTACTGGATTTGACATTCGAGGGAAGAGAGTTCCACATAGAAGGCCCTACAAAACCAAAGCTAGTTTTATACAGGTCTATGCGTGCCGTGGGCAAGAGAAATCTCTGAGAACCATATCGCTCTGGCGCTTTGCGTAATAAATCACGCAAGTAAGTTGGAGCAAGCTCGTTTAGTACCTTGAACATAAGCATTAAAATGTTGTAACCGAATTGCTGCTGAAGGGGAAGAATGCCTGCGGCTTCAAGTTTTTCCGAAGTAGTGAAGTGAGGGTTGCTGATGATTAGTTTTGCGCCCCTTCTGTGTAAGGATTGCAGCTTTCTTAGCAGATTGTCACTTGCACCACACCAAACAGTGGAAGCATAATTTATTTTTGAAAGACAGTGCGCCATAAAGAACATTTTACGCCCCTCAGTTTCCACAAATGGCTTTAATTTCGACAGAAGATGTAGATTCGTAGACAGTTTCCTACAGGTGTTAGCTATGTGACTATTCCAGCGAAGGTCCTGGTCAATTGTGACTCCTAACACTTCGTGCGATGTTACTTGTTCTATTCGGTCCGAATCTAGCTTAAGGTCGAGAAGAAGCGGGGCTCTCTGATGTTTTTGTCTGGAGGTTATTACCATGCTATTTGATTTTTGGGGATGTAGAACTAGCTTATTGCGAGCAGACCATTGAAATACGTCATTTATTCCGAGTTGGAGATCTGATTTCAACTGATCTGTTGTACGTGCAGATGTGTGCAGAGAGCTGTCATCGGCGAACAACTCACATGACACGTTTTTAGTGGTAATATGCAACGGCATATCGTTTATAAAAATACTGAAGAAAAGGGGCCCAAGGATGGAACCTTGGGGCACTCCGCAGCTTAGGTGTCCTTCGCGTGAGTGTTGACCATTGATGTAAAGTTTCTGGGTCCTGTTTTTAACAAAAGATGCTAGTAAGTTAGTGGTAGCGTCACAACGGGTGTATTGTTTTATTTTGCTGATAAGAAGATCATGATCAACCGTTTCAAATGCCTTTTTTATGTCAAGAAAAACTGCTCCAACAATCTTAAAGTCATTGATAGCGGACAACCAGGAACCACACATACGAGTAAGAGCTGTAGAACATGAATGGTGTTTCCGGAATCCAGACTGAAACTGGTAGAAAAGATTATGGTTCTCCATGTAATGTACAACATGGTTATGAATATGTTTTTCCAATGGCTTAGAAAGAACAGACAAGATAGAAATAGGGCGAAAGTTGTTTATGTCATAGGAACCTACCGTTTTAGGTATAGGGATTACTTTGGCACATTTCCAGCCGTCGGGGAAAGTACAAGTTTTAATGCATAAATTATACAAAAATGTTAGCGATTCGACAATGTAGGGAAGCGACAGTTTTAATAAAAGCGTACTAATCGTATCTATACCAACCGACTTCTTGTTTTTTAGACTAGAGATGTACTTGCCTACTTCATGAACCGCTATTTCAGGTACGATACACTCGTCCTTAGATCGTAACCGGTCATTGCAGAACGACGTCAGAAGGGGGTTAGGATACTTGGGGTCTTGCGTTGCAGAGGGATTAGATTGTTGGTGGAGGAGGGATGCAGTGGACAGAAAGTGGTCATTTAGCGTATCAGGTGAAATGTTGGTAGGGGGCACGGACTGACTACGCTTCTTTTTAGTGATCTCATTCATGGCACGCCACAAGTGGGCCGTGTCGCAATTATTTTTAATCATTTGTCCAAAATACTGACGTTTTGAGTTTTTTACCATGACACTAATTTTGTTTCTTTGAATTTTATATTGATCAATTTTTTTATCCCTCTTGAGTTGGTCTCTTATCTTCATAGCCTCCATAATGTCGGCGGTCAGCCAGCTCGGTAACGTTTTATGCTTGACTCTCCTCCTTCGAATGGGGGCATGTTTATTAACAATAGGCACAAAAGTATCATACCACGAAGCTAAGGCACTGTTCGGGTCGATGCTGCTATACACATTAGCGAAGTCTACCTGATCCAAGTCAAAAAGAAACGCATTCTGATCAAAGTTTTTAAGTGATCGATACTCAATTGTAGTGTGCTCGCCTTTGACACGTTTAGGTGGTATCCATGACAATGTACAAAGAACTGGGCAATGGTCACTAATACTGACACCAGAAAGACGTACATTAGACACCTTTAACGTATTACTATTGTTTACATAGATGTGGTCTATGAGAGTAGACGACGAGGGAGTCACTCTCGTGGGCTGCTGCACAAGTTGTTGCAGTCCGAATAAGGAGTACGTGGATTCCCACGACGTATGCGCTTTAAGTAAATTAATATTGACATCACCCAAGATAATATAAGCAGCGTTTGGGTGTGCTGTTGTGACCGTATCCATCATATGAACAAAGTCATCGTACCATTCATAACAAGAAGAAGGATTCCTGTACAAGATACAGATCAGTGCTCCAGAATCCTTTGCACTACGTTTAAGCTGAACCCACAGGCTCTCTACGCCCTCAGTCTCAAGATCCGGACGTCGGGTGACGTAAGGCATCACGTCATTATGTACATAGAGGCCAAGGCCCGTATGGAGAAATTGGGTGGCATCCTTACGAAAGAAAGTATAATTAGTGATGGCTATCTCCGCATCAGATTGTAGTTGTAGGCGGGTCTCGGAAAGACCGAGGAAATGGAGACGTGGGGTTTCACTCAGAAGAGAAACAATGTCGTGCAGTTTGTTAGCTAAGTGATACACATTCGCATGCCCAATTTGCAGACCAGATGGAGACTTAAACAAATCGCTCATGTATACAACCAAAAGACAACCAAAACGAACGCACAAGAGCAAAATTAATCAAATGGGCAAGGACAAGTCAAATCAAACACAACATAAACCAAAACAAAAAAGGATTGAAAGGAAAACACAGGATTGAAAGGAAAACACAGCAGAAACCGAAAACGCAAAGCAATCAAAACACCGAAACAGGAAAACACGCAAAATTTAAAAAATGCGTGAATTAAAGGAAGGTGCAAAACAAAGTAGAAAAGCACAAGTACATGTACTTTCTTCTTTAAGGCGGCTCAAATACTCAATGCAATTAAACGAACGGGTCACCAAAGACCACACAATCGGGAAGCAGTACTAACAGTCCCCAATAAACACAAAAGTACAATGTCAATATCTGAAAGTAATTATGAAATAACACCCAGGAGGAAGACGCAGATTAAGCCACAAACACACACCCACCCATGAAAGTTGTTTTGACGTTTACGGATACACACGCACACTTTACATGACAGGCCAGCCTGCAGCCCCAGAGGGGGGTGGGCGGCTGTAATACCACTGGAACATTGGATTAAACATTGGCATCTGATTAAAGGGGTTCTGTCCGTGCCCCATCATGAAAGGAAAGGGACCACAGTGCATGGATAATGGCGGCCGTTTGTAGAAGTCTTGCCTGCCAGATGCATCTTCCCTAACATCTTGGCCGCAGGGGGCCCGATGACCGTCTGCTTGCGTCACGGATGACTGATCACTGTTTGTGGAGAGATTAGACTGATTGCTCTGCTTAGTGTCGTCTTTGATCTCAGTCTCCCTACTCTTCTGGCTCCTAACAGCGCCAGCATAAGAGTTCTTGTTCTGGGAGAAGCCTGGGGGATGGTTTTTACTGTTTGATGATTGCGCCAATGAAGAGGCGTTATTGTCCTTGCGGGACGGTTTGCCTAAAACAAACGCTTTCACTTCCCTGAGATAAAGTCCAAGCCCTCTAGGAGAAAAGTGTACTTTATCAATAAGCACGCTGGGATCAACCTTTCCGTCTTTGTCCGTAGACCATAACGCATTGTGAGGAAGGAAGGTTGTCCCGTTCAACTTGCACAAGTCCTCTAGTTGCTGGTTCAGTTTGCGAACAGTTTTGATCCTGCCCCACGGCCTCTGTGGTGGAATAGCCGAGACAGCGACCTCTGCCTTGGGTAGCTTACGCTTAACGCTGGCAAAGAGCTTGCTAAACTCACTATTAACGCTATGTGGGTTGGACAAGGCAGAAGTGACGTTATTTGTGCCTACGTGCAGCACAACTTTGGTAATAGCAGTGGAGGTAGCCATCTTGCCGAAGACTGTAGTGATATCTGCCACTGTAGCACCCCCGAAGGTCCTGACCTGAACCTCACCACCACGATTAAGTCTCTTGGCGTTAATGTTCTTGAGGTTCGAGTCCCCGATGATGAGCGCTGTGGCGGAGATCGGCAGCTTGAGAGGCGCTACCGCGGGGACTGGCTGGAAGTTGTTGCCTGTAGTGGTGTTGTTGCCTGCACCCTGCGAGGACCCATCTGCGGCACGCGCCAGGGTGGGAGGGGGCGCGGCAAGGGGAGAATGCGTGCCAGGGGGTGGAGGGGTGGGGTGTGGGGGTTCGTTACCACATGACGAGGGCTCATTGGTGGGGATGGGAGAAAGGAGAGAGGAATTGTTGTCTGTGGCGGCCACGTCGAGGGCATAACGACCTTGGCCGCTAACAACAGAGATGGGTGTGGGGGGTAAGACCTGGTCGCTCGCGGGACAGCACTTCTTATTGGCGGCGGCCTTGAGGTGAGCAACTTTCTGCTCCAGGCTCTGGCAATGCCTCTGAAGGGATTTAAGTTCCTCCCCTTGAAGGAGAAGTATTTGCTCCATGTCCCGCACAGCCTGGTCGCTCTCCTGGTTGAGCACCAGCTGCCTACGCTGAGATTGGACCTTGTAGTCTTCGAAGTCTTCGCTCAGTTTTAGCAGCTGGGCCTGCAGGGCAGTGATGAAGGCGTCAGTGGCGATGCCGTCGGTCTGAGCAGCAATGTCGACGTGAGTCTCGTCCTTCAGCTGACTGTCGGCGTCTTTAGACAATACCACGCCGCTATCAGCAACCGCCACAGCCTCCGCATCTGACACCTGCGCTGTAGTACTGTCCACCAGTCTCGGGGACTCGGGCAGTGTGGGAGCGGTCGGGGTTAGAGGAACATCGCTGGGTTCAGCGGCGGGTACAGGAAGGGGTAAGGTTGGGTCATTAGCTGTTGGGCAGGCGACCTGTGCAGGGTAATGTGCAGTATCACCATCAGTTACTGCAGTTTGCAAGGCACCGGAAAGGGAAATGGGGTCAGAGGTGTCGTGGATTACCTCAGAGATGGTGACAGTGCTTAGCGCGGTGGCACCAGACACATCGGTGTGGCGATCCGTTTCAGCGGCGTCGTACAGCTGTTCATTGCTGGCCGCCCCCTCGATTGCCGGTGGTGAAGAGGGGGACTGAAGTGTTGGCTCATTGTCTTGTGTGTTGCCATCACAACAAGGGGGGAGAGTCAGGACCTGCTGTGCGTCATGCCAGGCGGACTTAACCTCTTGTTTTGACGGACGGTGATCGGCAAGAAGGAGGACGACTGTTTGTAGTCTTTTGAAATCTAATTTTACCCAGTCACTGACCCCGCCCCCTTGTACCAGCACGTTGCAGTTGGTGTAGAACAATGTGAGAACAAGGGCTTGTTTGTTGTCCCCATTTCTCTTGCGGTGGAATAGGCGAACCGTCGTTTGCTCCACTTGGGTTGGGAGTGCACGAACGTCTATTTTGTTGTCGTTGTATTTTATAGAGTCCTCGGGGAGTGGTATGATATCCGACTTGCTGTTTTGTCGGGTCCAGTCCTGCCAGGTGCATGTGTACCCATGGTTGCCTGGTAAGTCCACCATGTAGCGGTACCGAATTACGGCCACCCACACATAGAAGATGTCGCTCTGTGCGCGAAATGTGACCTGGTTAGGGTCGTAAGTTGGGCATATTTCAGCGAGCTCGCGACCTCGCTCGCGACCTTGCTCGCGGCTCTGAAGCCTGGTACGCTTCATTGTGTCATTGTTGCATCTTCCTCCGGCTGGCACGTATTTACACTATACATGCCATAGGTGCAGGGACTGGACTGTTCAGTTTTTGACAGCCCTGGTCTGTGCGGTCGTTGATACTCCGCGTAGGATGCAATCTCAAGTGGCAGGTGTGATGCCAGACAGTGGGCGAGGGGTAGCTATAAATCTCTCAGCAAGCCTTCAGTGGCGCCAGGCTAATTTGTAAGTCACTGACCGGCACCGTGGGAATAACAGCAAAGATAGTGACTATCTTTGATAACAGTGAGCCACAGAAACGAGTGGTGTGAGGAAACTTCAACACTTACTGTGGCGTACTGTACACTTACTTACATTTACAGTCCTCAGTATATGCACTTTATAATTACAGTATATGTACTTTATATTTACATTTAAAGTTCACAGAACATATAGCCACCGCTTAAAATCCGTCAGGAAACTTTAACACTTACTGTGTCGTACTTTACATTTAGGTCCACAGTCCACAGTATATGTACTTTATATTTACATTTGAATCACTGACCATATAACCACAAGACAAAATAATCACTGGACGCTACACAACAGAATCATGTGTATATTGTGTAAACTCATGAAAACAGAACGAACAGAACGAAGGTAGTACAAAGTCCCAACACGGACATGCAGGAGCGAAGATGATACACGTCCGCTCCCGGTGGCGGACGCAGAGAGAGAGACAGAGCGAGAGACAGAGAGAGACAGAGAGAGACAGAGAGAGAGAGAGAGAGAGAGAGAGAGAGAGAGAGAGGACGGGATGGAGGATGGGAGGGAGGATAAGGAGATCGACGTGAGGGAATGAAATAGTGGTAGATGTGGAGAGGGTAGTGGTGGTGGGGAATGGAGGAAGAGAGCAAGCCATGCCACACCACGTTTCCAGCCAGGAGTTGGTGAACGGCCAGTAGGTAAAGGTAGTGGTACCTAGCCGCACACAAAGCACCGTTGAGGTTGCCGCCTTTAACACAAGGGGAGTGGGTCGGTAAGGCAGCGTAGGAGAGGAGTTGAGCATGGTTAATACTATACGTTATTCGCATCTTGGGCCAATAACAAAAGAAGATACGTCTAAGTCGATACATACACACTGGTCCTGAACTCGCACAAATCCCTAAGGTCTCTTCCACAACTCGGCAACTAAATATAAAATCTTTATAACATCCACACATTCCATAATTCTATTGGCCACTGCCGTTACAAAATAGCCTTGCGAAGTACACAGGGCCTAAACACCTCTAAGTCCTGCAGCTGAAGAGCACCACTTTTTCACAGATTTAGAGCACATTCCGCGTCTGTCAGGATGAAAGATCAAACCGGAAAGCATGCAAATCCAAAACGGGCTTGGTGTCTTTGATCATTGCCATTATTGTTACTAATTACATGCCCTTGATCTAACGGCTGTAGCTTTCAGCCAGGGTTGTAAGTGCTATTCTCAGCCCCACTGCATAAATATAGTTCACAGCCTATACAAAATGTACACCAAACGCAGGTTCACCCAAATTAATTGGCAAACCAAATATAACTCCAGCAGAAATTCGGCTTCAGACTGAGTGTCTGTGCGTTCTTACACATAATGATACGCGTCCACGCACATACGCACACACACACGCACACAAACACAGGCAGACAAACACACGCACACAAACAAGCACACACCGAGGGAGAGAGCCAATAAAATCTTCATCTCTGCGGAAAACCGGGGAATTGGAGACCTCGTCACAGAAGGTCGTGGATTGATAGTGTTGATTCCAGAGGTCTCCGCCGAGTATCGCTGACAGCGGAGGCATATCCCACGCCTCAATCATACTAGCAGAGGGTACAACTCAGCAGGCTCTGAGATTCCGTGTGTGGAAAGTTCACTCAACAAATGGCCTCCGTTGTGCAGCTACCCATCCATTACGCTCCATTGTCTGTACGTCAGATTGTTCGGTCTCAGGGCATGTCTTAATTGGAAGGTTCGCGAAGGTTCCCGAACTTTTTTTGAGGTTCTCAGGTTCGGGATCTAAGAACCTCCATTAAAAAAAAGGTTCGTGAACCTCCCACACATTTTTCAATTAAGACAGTCCATTAAACTGTCTGTAGATGAGATTGTTTGGTGTTGATCTTGTTGAGTTTCCTTGTCACTGCTGGTTGGCAGTGTCTTACGGGTGGCTAGCAGTATTTCCTTTTATTACACTTCCGTTGTCTTCGGGGTGCTTTCATGCAACACCCGTCAAGCTCAGAGCTTCTAAAGGCGCTTATCTGTAGTTACATTTCTCTTTCAGTCTATTTCAAACCCAATCTCCTACATTGACTGTTGTTATATAGCGCATTTAGCGTCTTACAGCAGCTTATGGCGCTGACCAAACTTTAAGACGTCATTACATTACATTACATGGTTGTAGCTTTAGGTCCACCGGACTCTTCCGAGCCAAATCAGGACCAGACGTCAACTTGCTGCTGTCTTGTGCATGATCAAGCACATTGCGCCATTCAAACGCTACTATTGCTCCGCGATCGCGTGTTTATTCATTCATTTATTATTTATATACTTATCAACAGAACATGAATATATTTATCAATGTAACTCTCTTTTTATCGTGTTGTATTCCCAGACTTTCGTGTAGTTTGTTTGGCAAAACGACCGGGTTCGTGCCGCTAATTGAAGCATTACGGGGAGGGTAGGAAATGAAACACGGCGTAAAAAGTCATTACAGATATGCAAAAAGGCTGGGTCACCGTGGGTCATGGAGCCCAGTTGTCCTGCTCGGTAGTTGAGCATTAGACAGGTATTTTCAAAGAGTTGCTCTCACCTGTTTCTCCCCCCCCCCCGCCTCCCTTCCCCTCCACCAAGGTATATTTGTTCTTGAGCGTTATTTCTGTATTCCTGTTATATAGCGTTTGATATAGCGCTTTCTCAGTCAAGAGCGGCTCAAGGCGCTGCACGATACAGGATCTGCCTCAATGTATATGATCCCAACTTTTTGTGTGTGTGCTAAACTCAATTAAATGTGCTAATAATGACAGAATTAGTTTTGGCGTTCCGTCAATTATTTGTATTTTCCCTTGTCAGACAATTGTTCTATCATTATCCATTTCCCCATTTCATTTTTCTCAGTCAGTCTGTTTACAAGAGACGGGCACAAAGGAAAAAGACGAACAGAAGAAGCGTTATTGTGTTATGTACAGTATTAGAACTGTCATTGAAAGTGTTATCCATTCTCTGGCTTTTTATTAACATTGCAACAGCTGTTGTTGTGCCCGCTTTACACAGATAGAAAGGCAAATTGCTTTTCTGGAAAGTGATTATTTTTAAGGCGAATTGGATGTGTGTATGTGGGTGTGTTTGTGTGTGTTTGGGTGTTTGTGCGTGTGTGTGTGTGTGTGTGTGTGTGTATGTTTGGGTGTTTGTGCGTGTGTGTGTATGTGTGTGTGGCTAGGTAGAAATGCCTTTATTCTGACATACACTTGAACCTCTACGTACTTTCTTTTGACGGACCCCGTTATTTTGACGTCAAAACAGTGTTCCGTTAGGGGTAGGGCTGTGTTAGGCTTAGAGTTAGGTTAAAGGTTAGGGTTAGGGTTAGAGTAAGGGTTAGCTTCAAAAAATGGACAAATTTGTAAAAATGTCAAAGTAGCGTCTGTAGAGTTTCATGAAAGTCATCACAAAGGCGTTTCTATTCGGTTGTGTGTGGGTGTGTGTGGGTGTGTGTTTGTGCGTGTGTGTGTGAGTGCGTGCGTGTGGGTGTGTGTGTGTGTGTATGTGTGTGGAGAAAGAGGGAGGAAGGAAAACAAAGGTATTTTAAAAGAGTTGCCTCCCTCTGTTGTCCTCCACCTTGGTCACAGTCACCGGAAGTAGGCTAAAGGTAGTTACACTGCAGTAGGCTAAAGGTAATTACACTGCAGTAGGCTAAAGGTAATTACACTACAGTAGGTTAAAGATAATTACACTGCAGTAGGCTAAAGGTAATTACACTCAGTAGGCTAAAGGTAATTACACTGCAGTAGGTTAAAGATAATTACACTGCATTAGGTTAAAAATAATTACACTGCAGTAGGCTAAAGGTAATTACACTACAGTAGGCTAAAGGTAATTACATTGCAGTAGGTTAAAGATAATTACACTGCAGTAGGCTAAAGGTAATTACACTGCAGTAGGCTAAAGGTAATTACACTGCAGTAGGTTAAAGATAATTACACTGCAGTAGGCTAAATGTAATTACACTGCAGTAGGTTAAAGATAATTACACTGCAGTAGACTAAAGGTAATTACACTGCAGTAGGTTAAAGATAATTACACTGCAGTAGACTAAAGGTAATTACACTGCAGTAGGTTAAAGATAATTACACTTCAGTAGACTAAAGGTAATTACACTGCATTGGGTTAAAGATAATTACACTGCAGTAGACTAAAGGTAATTACACTGCAGTAGGTTAAAGATAATTACACTGCAGTAGACTAAAGGTAATTACAGACCATGAACTCCTTCCCTTTGGCAGGTAACAAAAAATGCCATCAACGATTTAGTAGCAATATCAATAGTATCATATACAAATAACATTATTATTATTTTTATTATTATAAAGACAAAACAGACCCAACATCAGTTCCGTTATAATTCACCCGTTTCAGAGATAAGTCGTGGACGTGCCTGTGTGTGTGCCTCTGTGTGTGTGTCTGTGTGAGCGCGCATGCATGCGTGCATCCATCAAGTGAAGTAAAGTCAAGCCCATGCGTGTGTTGTGACTGACACCCCCTAATGACCTGTTTATGCTCACTGTCATCGAGAGCGCAGGTTAACCATACGCCCGCTCAAAGCACCAATGCCTGTGATTGTAACTTATCGTATGAGAGAGCAGGTTAACCATACGCCCGCACAAAGCACCAATGCCTGCGATTGCAACTCATCGTATGAGAGAGCAGGTTAAACATACGCCCGCACAAAGCACCAATGCCTGCGATTGCAACTCATCGTATGAGAGAGCAGGAAGCGGTGATGCGGTGCACACGCCATGGAACACGATTACCTTCCACTTAGGTCCACACGACGACCAGGAAAGTCGAGGGACTGAGATGAGGTAAGAAAAAAAGAAGCAGTCAACATGGGAGAGGTTGATGGCACTGACCAACAATGACCTCTATTCGTGGATAGTGCGGGGAGGAAAAGTGGAGAAACACGAAGAAGACGAGGAAGAGGACGGTGGGCAGTCATCAGTCACGTGCACACAATATACCGCACGCTTGTCGCGCCATTCCGGTAACAACAGTCGTCCGTGGAAAAGTACTGACACGCCATTGATATATACTTGGACTCATTACCACGGCTTTGGTGAGACCATTAGGTGCGAGCCTTAGTGGATGAGTTATACTCACTAATATTACATTTACAACAATAATAGCCAACAAGAAAGACAGGAACGCCATAAACTGTGGAGCTGAATGAACACATTATAAGACAAATGACCATTTCGTCAATCCTTTTCATAAAACAAATTGGGGCACCTCTGTCGCCCATTTGATTGCAAACGAGAATTGTTCGCACTTCTATTTACATTCCCATTTCTGGATTCCTTGCTAAAGCCGACATTGAGGTCGTCTGCTCTCACCCACCCCAGCACGCTATTGCAGGATAGCGCCAGTTATAAGGTCCACAATGGGTCACTCATCCGATCTTTTGATTGCAAAGGAGTACTATTGGTGCTTCTCGCTTTAGTTTTAGAATTATAGGTCGCGCCCGACATTCCGAACGCTTTCTCCCACGAAATCACGCTATTGCAGTGCATCGCCGGCTAAGTACATTACCCAAAATTGAGGACACTCTTGCGGTAATTGTTATTGCAAACGACAAGTGCACGCAAGCGTACCCATTTTCTCCATTCTTAAATTATGTTCATCGTTGTGGATGCCATAAATTAACAATCGCCTTCTCTTACTCGCGAAAGCACGCTATGGCAGGACAGTATCGGCTCCGTTGCTGAATTTGGGGCAGTTTGTGGTCATTTTTATTGCACACGTTTCTCTATTTCCCTCTGTCCCTAATTATGTTTTATCGTTGGAGATGACTCCAATTGGGGTCGCTTTCTCCTATTCCAGAAGGCGCGCTACTGTAGTGCAACGCCAGGCTAAAATTCGGAGCACTCTCGCTGTTACTACTACTACTATTACTACTACTACTTGGCAGGCGCAGCACTTGGGCCTCCGTGCTTTCCAGTGTGGGAGAAAGCGACCAAAATGCGGGCCTCAAATGTAAACAGTCACAATTACATGAATAAGTATGCACACTTGTATGATTTTCCTGCAAGCAAGCACAAACATACATCACAAGTGAACAGCAGCTGCTAGTGCATGACAGTATAATGACCTTCACACTTTGAACTGACTGCTGTTGGCAAGAAGAATGAGAGAGGGAGTGAGAGAGAGAGAGAGAGAGAGAGAGAGAGAGCAAAAGAAAAAAAATATTTTAAAAAAAAGGACGATATCTATGAGTAAAAAGCTGGACCTAGCCATTGATGGACTGAGAACTCTCACAATCCAGTCAGGCGTGCTTTGTTTCTCACACAAGGACCCGAGGCTTCTTCTCGCTGACACTTGTCACGTATACCACGGGACATATTGTGAGGATCCGTGACGTGCGGTACTTGGAGGACAGGGCGATTATTCTGCACCTCCGCCACTGGAAGGGTCACGCGTATTGGGCAGTATATAACAATGAAGCAGGAGACAATGTTTTTCGCTATCCTGATCTTTGGGACTTTCACGGCACCAGAGCCTGGCACTAGAGGGTTAACCACACAGCACATACGCATCAACTGTATTATGGATTTCAGTGAACGTCTGAAAATAAAAGGGTTTACTGTATAAGAAATAAATTAAAAATCCGGCACTAGAAGGGTTAACTGCATAAGTCTTAAATAAAGGGTCCGGCACTAGAAGGGTTAACTGCTTAAGTCTTAAATTAAAGGTACAGAACAGGAAGGATTAACCATAACCCCAGCGGCTCACACACAGCCAAGAGCTTCCTGCTGGCGATGCCTGGCAGCGCGAGGGTTAACTGTAGACAAAGTAATGTACAGCTGCAGTGACCGTTGACCACCCGGCATAGTATTGGTCAGTTTGTCATTGTCCCAAGCCCAGACACTGGACACTGGCCATTTCCTAAACTCACATTTCATGTCAATGTTGCGTTTGACCTACAACACTTCTTCCCGTTGTATGGCGAAAAACACCAACACAGAGATAAGCACATATACTATGCCCCCCACCCTCACCCCACCCACCCCTCTGTCTCCCACACAAACACACGCACATATACACACACGCACACACATCTAATTTCTTCCCCCACATCTGTAACTTTATGTTGTTTTGCCCTTGTTTTGCCTTTCTACCACTAACGAACAAACTTTCGACCGACAAAAACACACTTTTTTTTTCTGAATTTGTCCACACGCATGTTTACACTTTCGTGTTGTTGCCACCGAGAAGCACGATTTTCATTGAATTGATCAGATTTTTCGTGTGTTCTGTGTGTATAATTATGTGTGTGTGCGCGTGTGTGTATGTGTGTGAGCGCGCGCGTGTGTATGTGTGCCTTACCTGCTTGCATTAGATGGATTTCTTGGTGCGGAATTCAGCAAATGATCGGAGTTTTAGTCGTAAGTCTTCTTTACAAGACATTCAATGCAAAAAGTCGTTGTAAGTTTTCCAAGCAGGAACTTTTTTCTCAGTGTGAAAACTTTATGTCACAGGTTAGGAGTTCATGGTAAGACATGGTGGTTTGCAGTTCATGCGCACAGGCTGTATGGCAACTGTTTTTTCATTTCTTTTGATTGTGCTACGATTCAGGCGCGCACGAAAACTACGAAAAGTTTGTGTTACACAGCAATCAATGATAGCATGTATTTACCTGTGATTTGGTTCTTTGTCGTGGCTGGAAAAGCTTGGCCAAATGTTTGTTTTCGTTGGTCGACATTGTGGCAACAGGACGGAGAACTTTCTGCATTTACTTCAATATCACCGACGGAAAATTCCAGATAGATCTAGCAATAGCTGTTCAAATCTTGTAACTTTGTGAAACTTTGTATGACCTAAGACCGAGTGTAATTCTGGTGACGAGTTTTAGTTTTTGATTTGTTGTTGATGTCGTTATTCTTGAACTTTCTGCATTTTTCGACTTTGTTGATACACTATATAAGAAGTGCTGTCTGCGTTTGTTGATTGCAGTTGTTGAATGCTGATACCGTTTTTTGCTGAATAATGTTGGCAGACTCTATAACGAAGACTCGTGAATTGTTAATGAGCGAACGGGCTGCGTGGTTACGAACGTGAGTTGCTCAGATTCAAGCAACGGGACTGGATCGACCTTTGCCGTATAACATGTTTTTTTTTTTTTAAATCTATTTTTTCCTCATTTTTGTCTTCTTTTTATCTCAAGCGTGAGCCATTCTATATTGTCTATGGCTTTCGTGGCATTAAATAGCTGTGGAAGACATTAAAGGTAAGGCTGCTGCGCTCCCTTGTCATCTCCATCTTCCTATATGCTTGCGAAACATGGACCCTCACAGCAGATCTCCAATGAAGAACACAAAGCATGGAGATGAGGTGCTACAGAAGACTTCTGGGCATTTCTTATACCCAGCACATCACCAACGATGAAGTCCGACAGACCATAACACAAGCCATTGGACAACACGATGACCTGCTCACAGTGGTGAAGAAACGTAAACTCCGATGGTATGGCCACGTCACCAGATCATCAGGTCTTGCAAAGACCATCCTGCAAGGCACTGTGCAAGGAGGTAGAAGAAGAGGGAGACCGAAAATGAGGTGGGAGGACAACATTCGAGAATGGACTAGTTTGACACTGAGCGAAACCATCAGGGTTGCTGAGGACAGGAAAAGATGGAGTACGCTGGTTAAACGATCATCTGTGGTGCCCCTACGACCTCCGAGTTATGGGATAGGATAGGATAGGATAGCAAGACATTCTTCTGTCCTACTCATCCTCCTCCCCTCCACTCCTCCGCCTCTTTCTCTTGCCTTAAAAAACCCATCATATTTAAAGGCATCCACTTTGACCCGTCCTCCCTCCCAACCCTTCGACATATTCACAGTGAGTGTTGCCTCACTGAAAACATTAGCTTACAACAACACCAAAAGTATGTGGAAAGTATAGTTATTGTAGTGGGTATTAATAGTAACCGCTAACCGCCAGTTCTGGCGCGAAAAGTAACATTTACCACAGCCGGTAAATGGCACAACAAATAGCAAAGTTGCTTCATTAGGATTTTCGTTTAAGGCCAATCCCTACCCTATCATATCCTATTCTATCCCGTAACTCTACCCTACCCTACTCCACCCTACCCCACACACCAAAGAGGCACTTTTGAAGCCGCGAGGTTCATTCAGAAATAGGGTCAAATGTCACAGGTCTATGGTATTGGTGTACCGTTAAGCAGGGGGAAATCTCTCCCTGTTAGAATAGAAATGGAAAACTCAAAATGTTATCGGTTTGTTTGAGCAACGAAACTCAACTTTATGGTTGTTTAATGTGATGATAGCAACGCCAGTACAACAAAAACAATAACAACAACAATAACAACAACAACAACAATAACAACAACAATAACAACAACAACAACAGGAAACGTCCATCAGTATTCCCGTCAATGCAATCAGGACTCGGGCTTCCCTTCCTGCCATCCACACTAAACCTCCGCCCTCCCACTCCTCCCCCTTCCTTACCCCACCCCCATCCCCCCTCACACACAAATTACCAGCTTCGGCCGTGCCCCGTCATCATCCAAAGTCAGTCATCGTCATCATACATATAATTTCCATCAGCTTTGGCATTCCCTGAATGGAACAATCATCAAAGCCTCTCTCTCTCTCTCTCTCTCTCGCTCTCTCTCTCTCTCTCTGTCTCTCTCTCTTTCTCTCATAGGTTCAATACAATCATAAATAATATAAAACCTTTCACATCAGCTTTGTTGAATAAAACAATCCAGACTAAGTCTCTCTCTACCTCTTTTCGTTTGTATGCCCGTCTGTCTGTCCCATTGTGTCCTGTCTTTGGATGCGTGGGTTTATTGAGACCATTCTGGCTATTGGCCAGGTAGGCGGACTGTCGGGCCAACAAAGCGACGGTCGTTAATTTGCCACGGCAGCCGGTAACCCAAACCTTAACCTTTGGCCATACTGAGCCATCTCGCCAGGCGGTGCCAACAAAAGACGGTGAAGGCGCGCCGTCTGCTGTCAGACAATCACTTTCCTTAATCATTGTCCCCCCTTTCTATAGGTCGAGCCATTGATGTCTCTCTCACTCTGCATCATCCACTGACCGCTGGTCGGCCGACATTGAAACAGAAGAGAGACGCTTTGGTCCTGTGGCTCTTGCCTTTCACGTTCGATAACGCAGCCCGGCCTTGATCATCTCACAGAGGATCCTAGAACTGAGCTCAGTCAGCGACACACAGGTCTCCTTGCCCCGAACCCAGGAACCTGCCAACTCCTCAATGAGCGTTCAACACTTTACATCATGTGAATGTTTCTGCAATAACGTTTTCAAGCGATGTGCACAGGGCTATGTAATGATGCATGAACGACAGTCCTCCGTTGACACTGTCATGCACAGGGCTATGTAATGATGCATGAACGACAGTCCTCCGTTGACACTCTCATGCACAGGGCTATGTAATGATGCATGAACGACAGTCCTCCGTTGACACTCTCATGCACAGGGCTATGTAATGGTGCATGAACGACAGTCCTCCGTTGACACTCTCATGCACAGGTCTATGTAATGGTGCATGAACGACAGTCCTCCGTTGACACTCTCATGCACAGGGCTATGTAATGGTGCATGAACAGCAGTCCTCGTTGACACTCCCATGCACAGGGCTATGTAATGGTGCATGAACGACAGTCCTCCGTTGACACTCCCATGCACAGGGCTATGTAATGGTGCATGAACAGCAGTCCTCCGTTGACACTCCCATGCACAGGGCTATGTAATGGTGCATGAACGACAGTCCTCCGTTGACACTCTCATGCACAGGGCTATGTAATGGTGCATGAACGACAGTCCTCCGTTGACACTGTCATGCACAGGGCTATGTAATGATGCATGAACGACAGTCCTCCGTTGACACTCTCATGCACAGGGCTATGTAATGGTGCATGAACAGCAGTCCTCGTTGACACTCCCATGCACAGGGCTATGTAATGGTGCATGAACGACAGTCCTCCGTTGACACTGTCATGCACAGGGCTATGTAAAAATGCATGAACGGCAGTCTCGGGTGTATTGGCGGCATGGTCTTGGATTAAAGACCTCATCAGTTGGAGGTCACAGGGGTCTCCCTTCAGTCTTATGACAAACGGCTCAGGACTGCGGACAGTTGCATGACTGCTGGCCAGGGTCACCTACCTTGGAGTCTTGGTAATCAACTCTTATCTGCTGGATGACGTGGCGCTCATTTGAAGAAGACGGCCCAGAGCGGTCGCAAAACAAGTGAAGAGACAACGGAGACGAGAAAATGGTATTGCCTTTTATGGTTCACACAATTGTCTGCACAGTTTTCCCATTGTATCAATCTTTCTTCCTGTACGGTCTAGCCTTTGTCTATACCTTATGACAGCCTGTGTCTAGCGTTTTTCTATACCTTATTATTGAGTGTGGCCTACTGGCTGTTGTCTAGCGTTTGTCTATGCCTTATTTATGACTGTGGTCTACACCTTACTACTGAGTATGGTGTAGCGTTTGCAAATACCTTACTATTGACTGCGATCTAACATTTGTCTATACCTCACTATTGACTGCGATAAAACGTTTGTCTGTACCTTATTACTGACTGTGGCCTATACCTTACTACTGACTGTGGTCTAGCGTTTTTCTATACCTTATTACTTTGGTCTAGTATGTGCCTATACTTTATAACTGACTGTTTTCTAACGTTTGGCTCTAACTTATTACTGACTGCAGTCTAGCGTTTGTCTATACCTTACTACTGACTGTGGTATAGCGCTTGTGTGTACCTTACTACTGACTGTGGTCTAGCGTTTGTCTATACTTTATTACTGACTATGGTCTAACGTTTGTCTATACCTTAATACTGTCTGTGGTCTATACCTTATTACTGACTGTGGTCTAGCGTTTGTCTATACCTTACTACTGATTGCGGTCTACCGTTTGTCTATAACTTACTACTATCTCGTGGTATCTTATCCTATCCTATTTCGAAACTCGAAGGTCGTTGGGGCTCCACAGATGACCGTTTAACCAGCGCACTCCATCTTTCACTGTCCTCAGCAACCCTCATGGCTTCGCTCAGTGTCAAGCCAGCCCATTCTCGAATGTTGTCCTCCCACCTTTTTTCCTGTCTCCGCCTTCTTCTGCCTCCTTGCACCGTGCCTTGCAGGATGTCTTTGCAATGCCTTATTCTATAGTGGCCATACCATCGGATTACCGTTTCTTCACCACTTTGCGCACGTCAACGAGTTGTCCAATGGCTTGTTGGATGGTCTGTCGGACCTCGTCTTTGATGGTGTGCTGAGTATAGGAAATGCCCAGAAGTCTTCTGTAGCACCTCGTCTCCATGCTTTGTATTCTTCGTTGTAGATCTGCTGTGAGGGTTTTTGTTATGCAAGAGTATAAGCTTGCGATCCTGTGATGGGCAAGATAGGAGTTGACGTTGTTTACTGTTTGTCTTAGCAGTATCATTGCTCTGGTGGTTCAGTAGTGAATTAGGTCCCTACTCTCTCTCTCTCTCGCTCCTTCTCATGCCAGGATGCAGGTGTTTGAAAGGAATTGATGCAGTATTGACATCTATTTGTCAATGTTAGAATGCAGGCGTTTGTTTAATAAAATGTTTGCAAGATGTACAGATTGGTGTCCTGGTCCTGATTTGGCTCGGAAGAGTCCGCTGGACCTAAAGCAATAATCTTGTATTGTATTGTATTGATTGGTGTCAGAAAGTAGTTGTTTGTGAGAAAAAAATTATGTAATGAAAATTGTAGCATTTAAGAATAAGGGATAAAATACATATATTTGAGAGAAAAATGCTGCTAGACAATTCATTCACAATGAGAATTAACGCATGTGTTTGGGAGAAAATGCTGCTAGGCAGTTCACTAACAATGAGAATTAAAGCATGTGTTTTGGAGAAAATGCTGTTAGACAATTCACTAACAATTAAAATTAAAGCATGTGTTTGGGAGAAAATGCTGTTAGACAATTCACTAACAATTAAAATTAAAGCATGTGTTTGGGATAAAATGCTGCTAGACAATTCACTAACAATGAGAGTTAAAGCATGTGTTTGAGAGAAAAATGTATGTATTTGTGTAATAAACATTGTATGTTCACTTTACATGTTCACTTTACATGGCACAAAGGGTTTTTTAAGGGTTTCTTAATCGTATTTAAACCACATGGATTGATTTTATGGACGCCGACTTTTGTGTATGTAAATGTTTAAAGAGTTTTATTGTTGTGTTTTAATGTGGCCTTGAAATGACCAATGTAAATTTGTTTTAAATGTCTTTCTGTCTGTCTGTCTCTGTCTCTGTCTTTCTCTCTCTCTGTCTCTCTCTCTCTCTCTCTCTCTCTCTCTCTCTCTCTCTCTCTCTCTCTCTCTCTCTCTCTCTCTCCCCCCCCCCCCTAGATTCTGTCACTTTTTTGTGAAATGAAAATCGAAAATCCAACCACCCACAGAAGCAGGAAAACGGTATCGATAAAAACGTCACAGAAAATGGCAAGTAAAAAACGTCACAGAAAATGTCAGACATATTGTTCTATGGTAGAAAAAGCCTGTATCGTATTTTGCCTTCGGCCCGCTGGCAGTTGAACAAAATGTAGATAGAAGCCGATGCCAACATAGATAATAAGCTACAGGAATCTCACTCCGCTAGCACAAATCTTTAACAAGTGGGAAATGTCAGGTCAGCGATTTCAGTTAAAAGGGAATCCTAAACTGACCTAGAAACACATTATACAACTCCTTCAGATGAGAATATAAACCGAGGTCTAATCTGTGTATGCACGCATTCCATAGCAAGGACTTTAAAGATCCTGACGCTCATGTCCTAGACGGGTGAGTGCCAACTATTCGAACACACCCAGCACGCACTAGGTCCTTTCTCCCCCAGCCCCGGTGGCCCAGGATTGTGCTCAGTTGTCTGGGCGTCAGACTATGCGCCCAAAGGCTGCAAGTGGGCGCCTCGGGCGGTTTGAGTTAGATCCTGTATCGTCCAGCACCTTGAGCAGATCCTGAACTGAAAACTACTTTGTATGGTGTCGCTAAGATGGAACCATATAATATAGAGGCACATACAGTTGATATGGTACTGAAGTGTTGCTTATAGATAGCACCTGACCAACTCACAGTTAGTTATACATTGTTTATAGGGTCCAGTGGACTGCAAAGAGCCGAATCAGGACCACAATTTGGTTAAAAGAGGACTCACCCCGAGGTTAAAAGAGGACTCGTCCCGATCCGCATAAAGTCCCACCGCTGTAGCTTAATTGGTAGAGCGTTCACCTGGCACACCGATGACCCAAGTTCGAATCCCGTGGTGGGCGATATAAAATGTGGCCATTTTCACTGTCCATTTCAGCTGTATGATTGCTTTGGTGGTTCAGTGTTGATTCAGGTCCCTACCCCTCTTTCCCTGGGATGGTTATCCCCGTCTGCCATATCGCCCATGGTGGGTGTGGACGTTAAACCTCAATGTTCATTCCGCATAAAAGAACTGCTGAAACCACCCTAGTGGTAACACTGAAGGCACTCCACCAGCCGTCATTTTAAAATAAAGGCATCCCAAGCAGTGGACGCTGAGACTATACTATACATGTAATTTACCTAACACCAGTTTACAAAAACAGAATAGAATATAAACATCATTATAAAATAACAACAAAACACAAACATATAAATGCCTACGTTGCTAAATAATAATACCATAGAAAGCCCTAGTGACCATTTGGCAGAAAGCGTTCAATATTTCCAAGCTGACCCAACAGACCCCATAGACAGACGAGGAGTTTCAAGAAAAAAGTTAGGTGACCGATCTAGCGAAGAAGATAGTAGATTAATAGAACAGATTAAGAAGGAGAACGATCACGTGTGAATGACAGAAACATTGTAATTTAAAGCACTAAATTTCCACAAAATGGGGATACTATTTATACAGAAAACCCCGTCAACCAGAACGAGAATCTCACACAGTTGAATTGGTATATAACACGTGACCAGCTCAAAGAGCGTCTGAAGACTCTGCCACAAAAGAAGGTGGAACACCAACCTCCCAAGGCGTCAACTAATTGCTGCTTGATGGGCACCGATGGTGCAGAAGACAAGCGTCAGCAACCTCAATTTCTTCCGCATGGCTGGCATTATTCTATGATCCACACTCAAATCCAGACTTATTGACGACTGGGATTAGGTGTCTGTGCCGACATGACCTGCAGCTTGTTAAGGTATTAGGTGTCTGTTCCGACACCTACCTGCAGTTCGTTAAGGTAGTAGGTGTCTGTGCCGACACTGACCTGCAGTTTGTTAAGGTATTAGGTGTCTGTGCCGACACTGACCTGCAGTTTGTTAAGGTATTAGGTGTCTGTGCCGACACGACCTGCAGTTTGTTAGGTATTGTTGGACATTCACACGTTACCATGTCTACAGTCTGTGCCTAACCAACGCCCAAGCGGTCACTGCATTCAACGGCGATAGCAGCCTACACACGCACTGTGGATGCTATAGTAGAGGACGTCAAAGCCAAATTCAATCAATCATTCATTCATCATTCATTTGTCCATTCATTCTCAACTAGTTCGTCGGATTCAAAGACCAAATTAGCGTCCAGATTATAAATCTGTACATGCATTTTGCGTTGTAAGCTTGCCTGCGGGTTTGGAATTTCCGCTATACAAGTTGTCAATCATTACATTTTATGCTGCTCGGCTGCGCACAGTTGGCACGCGCCTTGTAGACTACAACGCAAGCTAAAATGTTCAAGATCGGATCACACAGGACACCAGCTCTTTACAAACTCCTCCAATACTTCATCTGGAAATATTCTATGACATCAAAGCTCAGACTTTTTTCTGTGATGCTAGTGGAGTGTGGTTTACATGTAGTTCAGACTCAGCCGACCATAATCTATTGAGAAATGGCGATTGACTGTAACA
Source organism: Oncomelania hupensis (assembly GCA_036898135.1). NCBI lineage: Eukaryota > Metazoa > Mollusca > Gastropoda > Littorinimorpha > Pomatiopsidae > Oncomelania > Oncomelania hupensis. The sequence continues at coordinate 167,378,741 of CM072511.1, forward strand.
CGAGTGTGTAGACTGCAGCCATGGTTTGAGATTGAAGAAAAGTAGACTTAAGACCCAGTCGATCTTACGCTGGGGGTGTCGGATAGTGCAGTGGTTGGAGCACTCGCTACTGTGTCGAAAGTGAAGCACCGTCCGGTGCGGTTAGCACTTGGATGGGTGACCGCTAAGGTGTGAAGCGATAAACAACAACGCCCCCAGTTGACTCAACTGTGATTGAGTACCTACTCTCTTGAGGGTGGGGAAGGTAAAGCAGCGAGGGAGAGAGTTGGGCATCACCCTCATTACGCTGGCCCAAGATAAGTGTGATCTCCAACATCACGCTCCCCTACGGCCACAAGGCTATGGGACTACCTTTACCTTTACCTTTTTTTACGATCTTACGCTAACTTCAATAAAAGAGAGTTAAAGGACATCGTCTATTCTTTGGACCATCGTGCAGACTACGTTCCTAGTGTAGGTAATAGTACACAATGGTCATTGTCACAAGCCTAAGTCTCTTCTGCATAAGACCAGGGTCTACTCTGACTATGAGCGTCAAGAGGTCACGGTCGATGGCTGGGAAGGCAGACCATCGTGACTAGACAGGGTCTCCCTTTTTGTCAGAGCAGTCTAGACGCTTATATATACGGTCCCCTTGGTGTGTGTGAACTGTAAAAGACCCAGGCCACGTTGGCTTTTGACGAGTCGGTAGTATGGACGTGATGGCTCCATTCGGAGTTGTAGCAGACTGACTGTGCCCTGGAGGTCACTCGCGTCTGCCGCCACCAACCTTGTGACTTCACGCCCAACCACCCGCTACTTCCCTTTGCTTACAAATGTCTGTCTTTGAAGACGAAACCACACAAGACGGTAAGCAGAGAATGACAGTTTGAATTTAAGGGGAACAATTAAAAAGAATATCACCAAGAAATGTTGGACATAATTCATGAACGTCTGAATTTTAAAACCTATGTCTGATCAGATGAATCAAGAACATCACAATCTGAAATAAGAAATAAGAAAAGTAGAAGTTTGACTCAAGAAAAAAAAAGAACGCTTAAATCTAGGAAGGGAAATGCTTAAAATGAGAGAACAAAGATCTGAACAACAAAACAGTTGACTGTGAAGGTCTGAACAACAACACAGTTGACTGTGAAGGTCTGAACAACAACACAGTTGACTGTGAAGGTCTGAACAACAACACAGTTGACTGTGAAGAAGACCGAAAGTCTGAACAAAGCACACAGTTAAACATAAAAGTAGTCCACACCTGTCTTTCTATCAAATAATACATGGAGGAAATCTAGGTTTAGTGTGTAGCAGCCTGAAGAGAAGAACCAAGTCAGGGTGTGTTTGCATTAGCATAGCCTGAAGACATTTCTCCTGTAACATTGTGATGGAGGTCTGCGGTAGAAGCGTAAGGCACAGTGTGGCTGCCAGCAGGGGAACACTTGGGATGGTCTGTGGTAGAAGCGTAAGGGCGCGTCCACATGACGAGCTGCGCTTTGAGCTAGCGGTGGCGTAGCGTTGGACGAGCTTTGAGCTTTGAGCGGTGGGTGGCCACACCAAAAGCGTCAAAAAGCTAGCGGCAAGCTAGCTGCACTGCTGGCTGTACGCTCGGTGACAGCTTGGGTGGCCACATGACAAGCTGTTACAGCTAGCTGCCTGCTAGCGTGATGCTAGCTGTCGTTCAGAAGTTTATTATCTGTGGTTTTGCAAGGCATCGCAGACCCGCAACTAAAATTTATTTCTGTTGAAGTTGGAGCCTACGGGAAAGAGAGTGATGTCATATTATCCAGGTTTCAGATGAAACTCTGCCTTGAAGGGAATACAGTAAATATGTCCCACTACCAAATTCCAACATTCACTTTTCCTATTTTTTGGGTAGGTAACCCAGCCTATCGCCCAAGCCATACCTAATAACACGCATCAACACAGTTGATATCATCTTCAATTATCGCCATGGCAAGCCGTTGTGTAGAATGCGGGTTTGTAGTGCTTGCTGGAGTCCGTGGCGAACAGGACAGACGGATGGGGCGTTACTCAGGTCGTCCTGGACAATACTTAGCATGGGTGAGAGAACAGCTGGTTGAGTATTTTGTCAGGGTTGGTGCAGTGAACTGGCAGGAAAGCTACAGTTAATATAACTTTGCTGAACTAACTGACGGCAGTGATAATGAAGGATGAGACTCGTGACTTTAGTTTTCCCATGTTCATATACGTCACAAAGCTTGTGATTTTAAATCTAAAGTTGGTCACTTTTAAGATCAACATGGAATGTACTATTTTAAAAAAATAAAACAAAGAGTGCAGATTTAAAAAAAAGATGGACCTGCAATCATGCGCTCCACCCAAATGTTGGTCATTTACTGTTCAGCCTTCCCCTTTTCTCTCTCTTGTTTTCCCCCCACCCCCCACCCCTACAAAGCTACAAAGAAATAAACCCAAGTTAAAACGTTAACTATATATTTTTGTAAACTTTTATTGGCTGGCATCAAACACACAATACCTACATCATAAGTGTTCATTGATAATTTACCATCATAGCCCTTTTATTTTTTTATGTATAAAATCCAGATCTAAATCTAGGTTGAATTTGGGACTATAAGCACGGTTCTAAATCTGAGTGAAAACATCAAATGTGAATTCGCTTAATAGATCTAGATCTGTATTTTATTTGCAACAAATTGTGTTAAAACATAATAAAATAAAAAAAGCACTTACTGGGTACTATTATTTTTCAATGGCGACTGCACAAATGATAAAGCTGCAATTTTGTCAATTAGGCCTATACTATACGAAAAGAGCAATTGGTCATTTTATTATAAAATTTATAACCATCTTCACTCAATCACTAACTTGAGTGCCTTGCCATTTTAGGCACCTCCTGAAACAGCTTTGCTCAAACCTCCCTGTTCGAAAATCTTTTTGTTTTTTCTGCCACAATCTCTTATTTTGTAGTTCTCTGATTCCGTCAGCGAAGGGTGGTAAGAAGACTGATTCAAGGCCAAGGACACAAAACCAATCAAGGTCAAGGACACAAAAACCACCGCTTGAGCTTCGAGCGTCGATAAATGCCCAGAACATTACCGCTGCTCGAAGCTAGCAACAACCGCGCGGCTACCGCTCGTGGTGTGGACGCTTCTACAGTAATTCTACTTAGACTTTTCGCAGCGCAGCTGAAGCGCAGCTCAAAGCTAAGTAGAATTACTGTAGAAGCGTCCACACCACGAGCGGTAGCCGCGCGGTTGTTGCTAGCTTCGAGCAGCGGTAATATTCTCGGCATTTATCGACGCTCGAAGCTCAAGCGGTGGTTTTTGGGTCCTTGACCTTGATTGGTTTTGTGTCCTTGGCCTTGAATCAGTCTTCTTACCACCTTTCGCTTACGGAATCAGAGAACTACAAAATAAGAGATTGTGGCAGAAAAAACAAAAGATTTTCGAACAGGGAGGTTTGAGCAAAGCTGTTTCAGGAGGTGCCTAAAATGGCAAGGCACTCAAGTTAGTGACTGACATAAGACATAAGACATAGACATAAGATTCTTTATTCGCTTCAAATGTATCACACAGAAGAATTTGCTTTGCGCGTCTGGGAATGGCATAAATCATTAAAAGTAACAATTAAAAACACAATTGGTCCCGACATCTGTGAATATCTCGGGACCTAAAAACAATTTCTTCATTCACTCACATCCACAAAGCATCAGCGAACCGCACACAAATTTTGTCAGGAAACGAAACAAAAAAGCAGACTACCAAAATAAGGAAAGAAAACAACAAAAAAGCATGCGCTCACACATACACACACGCACACACACACACACACACACACACACACACACACACACACACACACAGAGGGTGCATCCAGCTGCACAACCCCTCACGCATGCCACGTTCATAACTAAATAATATAGGCCTATTGTATGGTGTAGTTATGACATATAATTATAAAGGAGATACAGATCCAAGAAATAGAGTTAGTGCTAAGGGGAATCGGAATCACGCTGTGTCGCTGCCAGGTGTGACAAAATAAAGCTGTGAAAAGTGAAGTTACACACTGGATTACTTGGAATACTATTACTGGATGTACAAGTACCAGGAGGGATGAGAATGCTGAAATTCCACAAAGGAGGATATGTCATTGTTTGAAGATGGTTATAAATTTTATAATAAAATGACCAATTGCTCTTTTCGTATAGTATAGGCCTAATTGACAAAATTGCAGCTTTATCATTTGTGCAGTCGCCATTGAAAAATAATAGTACCCAGTAAGTGCTTTTTTTTCTTTTATTATGTTTTAACACAATTTGTTGCAAATAAAATACAGATCTAGATCTAAGCGAATTCACATTTGATGTTTTCACTCAGATTTAGAACCGTGCTTATAGTCCCAAATTCAACCTAGATTTAGATCTGGATTTTATAACTAAAAAATAAATAAAAGGGCTATGATGGTAAATTATCAATGAACACTTATGATGTAGGTATTGTGTGTTTGATGCCAGCCAATAAAAGTTTACAAAAATATATTAGTGAACGTTTTAACTTGGCCGGGTTTATTTCTTTGTAGCTTTGTAGGGGTGGGGTGGGGGGTGGGGGAAAAACAAGAGAGAGAAAAGGGGAAGGCTGAACAGTAAATGACCAACATTTGGGTGGAGTGCATGATTGCAGGTCCATCTTTTTTAAATCTGCACTCTTTGTTTTATTTTTTTAAAATAGTACATTCCATGTTGATCTTAAAAGTGACCAACTTTAGATTTAAAATCACAAGCTTTGTGACGTATATGAACATGGGAAAACTAAAGTCACGAGAGTCTCATCCTTCATTATCACTGCCGTCAGTTAGTTCAGCAAAGTAACAGTTATATTAACTGTAGCTTTCCTGCCAGTTCACTGCACCAACCCTGACAAAATACTCAACCAGCTGTTCTCTCACCCATGCAAAGTATTGTCCAGGACGACCTGAGTAACACCCCATCTGTCTGTCCTGTTCGCCACGGACTTGAGTATCATCCCAGATCTCCGTGTCCTTTTTTATATCAGCGACCTCATGATGGATGACTGCATTGTGCAAGGCAACAGTGCTAGCACAATGTTGTCAGCAGTGGTCACGTTGTGCAGATTGCTGTTTTCAGCACTTACCATTTTCCAGCAAGCACTACAAACCCGCATTCTACACAACGGCTTGCCATGGCGATAATTGAAGATGATATCGACTGTGTTGATGCGTGTTATTAGGTATGGCTTGGGCGATAGGCTGGGTTACCTACCCAAAAAATAGGAAAGGTGAATGTTGGAATTTAGTAGTTGGACATATTTACTGTATTCCCTTCAAGGCAGAGTTTCATCTGAAACGTGGAAAATATTCCATCACTCTCTTTCCCGTAGGCTCCAACTTCAACAGAAAAAAATTTTAGTTGCGGGTCTGCGATGCCTTGCAAAACCAAAGATAATAAACTTCTGAACGACAGCTAGCATCACGCTCGCAGGCAGCTAGCTGTAACAGCTTGTCATGTGGCCACCCAAGCTGTCGCCGAGCTTACAGCCAGCTGTACAGCTAGCGAGCTGCTAGCTTTTTGAAGCTTTTGGTGTGGCCACCCACCGCTCAAAGCTCAAAGCTCGTCCAACGCTACGCCACCGCTAGCTCAAAGCGCAGCTCGTCATGTGGACGCGCCCTTAGGCACAGTGTGGCTGCCAGTAGGGGCACGCTTGGGGTGGTCTGGAAGCACAGTCGATAGTCAGCTGGCTTCCTATGCTCAAGGTCGCGGGTTCGAATCCGGCATGGGCCAAACTTACCTGACTGGACAGAACACCGAGGGTTTTCTCCGGGTACTCCGGTTCCTCCCTCCCTCCCTTTAATAATAGTATTGGATGCAGTCAATTCAAATGTCAAAACTAAACGCTTACAAAATACACAATGTGGTACGTAAGGATATTAGGGAAAATAGACTTGTATAAGGGGGAAATAGACCTGTATAAGGGGGAAATAGACCTGTATAAGGGGGAAATAGACCTTGTCACGAATTGGCTAGTTTAAACTCTGCCTATCGACTATTTAGCATTGTGTAGCCTTTGTAACAGTAGAGAGTTAGTACAGTACACAGTAGCAATTAAATTACAGCACACTGCGAGCCTGAGCCACACACACAGCGCAGTGACGTCAGCACTTGAGTTTTGAATATGAACATTTTACCCAATGAGAGCTTACGCAAAGCGGTTCGAGCCAGTTTGACTGGGTCCAAGCCTAACACATTTTTGGTCAGTTGGGAGTAATACACCGAAGTGTTAACAGCTAGAAAGCTGGCAGAGAAATCTCTCTACACTTAGACCAGGAAGCAGGACTTAGGAATCGTAGAATTCTATCAAGTCACCCGGGCCTGAACTTGTCAAACAGACGGGCAGGCGAGCTATCCCGAGCTATCCCGAGCTATCCTGTGAACCCCACTCCACAGAAACAAGTTGGTTGAGGAACCTCTACCGCACAAGTCGGAACGAGCGACCCGGTAAAACTCCCTGTCAGACCCCACAGCGTGGCCAGGGAACCCAACTACACAACGACACAGGTGGACCAGAAGCTACCTCACAGAAGGACTTCGACCGCACCACCCGCCAGTTAAGTGTGTTATCCCAAGTGCACTTAAACTGATCAGAACAGGACCACAGTAGTCCAACTATTCAGAAACTCTAAAACGGACCACAGTAGTCCAAATCTACATGAGATATACTAGCGAGTGCCCGATGAAGATAGGACAGCTGCATAGACTATCAGCGATCGAACTATTAGCATTGAAAGAGACTTTTTAAGTTAGATTAGTACTTAGAGAACCTTGTATAGAGTAGAAGAAATAAATGTGTGATTTTAACTGTTATCAAAAGGCTGGACTACATATGATTCATAGCCGTGTGAAAGCTAGTGTGACAGTATTCTTTTACCTTTTTTCTATCTATTTCTGTACCCCAACCTTAACACAGAACGAGCTAAACAAATAAATTTATTAAAGTAATTCATAGGGTGACTTACTAGCAGTTCCCACCGAATAAACGTGAGGGTCCATAATTCCATTGTGCAGAGCCCATAAACCCCACGTGACACTTTAATTGGCGAGCCTAGCCAGGATCTGTGTATAATAGGAATTGGGTATAAACGGATCTAAGTACAATAAAATTAGATAACAGTAGGAGTAGTAGAATAACTTAGAATAGTGGTAACATTGACTCAGTTTGGGTGCACTATTCTTTAGTTAAAAACTTTTTTGCTTCAATTATTTTTGTGTCTGTATGTTGCATTGTTCTTTTGCAGGTTTTGCTTAAGTAACTGTTGTATGCCATTTGACTCTTGTTTTATTCTATTATTGATTACGAATTTGATTGTCTTTGCATTGTTTTTATTGACTTGCAATATTGCTAGTGTTTTGGTATTCCACGTGATTCAGAGGGTGTTCATAGACACGTTTGGCAATGTCGGACCCAGTGGCCTTGAGATTGCGTTTCAAGGAATTGGGAGAAGCTTTACACTTAGCAGGGGCGGACCTAATTGCGTATATAAATGCAGAGGTAGAGAAACAGGAGGCTAAGGCAGAGAGAGCAGCAGAAAGGGAGGCGAAGAAACTAGCCTTAGAAGCAGAGCAGAAGAAACTAGCATTAGAAGCAGAACAGAAGAAACTCGAAGCAGATCAGAGAAAAGCAGAATTAGAAGCAGAGCAAAAGAAATTAGAAGCAGAGCAGAAGAAACTAGAATTAGAAGGAGAACAGAAGAAGGCAGCATTAGCAGCAGAGAGAGAAGCAGAAGTTAGGAGATGGGAGTATGAGAGGGCAGAAAAAGAAAAAGAGAGGGCAGAGAAAGAAAAAGAGAGGGAAGAAAAGGAAAAAGAAAGACAGCATGAGTTAGAGCTAAGAAGATTGGGATCAGGAGCTTCAAGTTCTTCCTCAACCCCTTCCCACTCAGATCAGCTAGAGGTAGCATCCAACCCTGTACAAGGAATGTCATTTCCACTGGGAACATTCAATGAGAGAGAAGAAGGTCTAGATCTCTATCTGACTAGGTTTGAGCGCCTAGCAACAGAGTATAAACTAGATCCCACTCATTGGTCTTTCAAGCTTAGTCAAGGACTTAGAGGAAAGGCTTATGACATCTACAGTAAGCTACCGACTGACAGAGTGACTGACTATCACAAAGTAAAAGAGGCACTCCTAACGGGATTCGAACTGACAGGAGAATGCTACCGGCAAAAGTTCCGCACCAATCGGAGAGTGAAAGGAGAGAGCTATGCGCAGTTCGCGGATCGGTTGTCCACAACGCTGGATAAGTGGATTAGCCAGTCAGCCACGGCTAAGACGTATGATGGACTGACAGAACTGTTAGTATGGGAACAGCTACGGGAAACCATGACCCCCGAGCTGAGAACCTTCTCAGTAGAGCAGGGCGCGGAAAGACTAGAAGATCTGGTCAAGGTCGCAGATAGGTACGTGGCCGCACACGGAGAAGCCAAGAGCTTCAGGCGAGACCTAAAGCCTAACGGGAAAGAGGCACAGAAACGAAGCCCTAACCGAGAAGAGCGCACCGCGAATAAGCCGAATAACCCCAGACCTGGGCAAAATAAAGGACCCAACACGGAATTCGGGAAAAGAGGTCCCGCAGAACAGAGACGGTATTGTTCGTTCTGCAACAGAAACAATCACTCCACCGCAGAATGTTTCAAGTTGGCCGCACAACGTAGGGAAGAGCGCGAAAGCCGGCCAGCGCACAGAGTTCTAACTCAAAGTAGCGGTAATAAGCCACACACGATCGGAGATCACCCATCGGTGACAGACACGGTCAAGGTCAACGGAAAAGAAGCGAACTGTCTGTATGACACAGGTCTATCATACGACGCGATAGTCAGCGAGTCTCTTGTATCGCGCGCGGACTTGACAGACAAGACAGTCGACTTACAAGGAGCAGACTTGACGAAACCGACGACTACTTGCCCAATAGCTTGGATCGAAGTAGAGAGTAGGTACGTCACAGGACGAATCCAAGCAGCTGTTTTACAGAAACCCCTGTATGATCTAGTGCTAGGTTGTAGGTATGTGTTCTTAGGCACGCCCCCAAAAACTGTAGAGATAGCTGCAGTGCAAACCAGGGCCCAAGCTAAAACCCAACCACCCCAGCCCGAGTTCGCTCCGAATCCAGGACTCGAAGAGATCAAAACAGCACAGAAAGAAGACACCTCGATAGCGAAGTGCTTCCAGAAGCTACCCAAGGCGCACACACCCCCGCACAAGGGAGACTTCTACATGGAACAGGGAGTTCTACATCGACAAGGAGATGGAGATCACACCCAACTAGTACTGCCAGCCACCCTTCGAGCCCAAGTACTAGAACTAGGCCACAGCATGCCACTCAGCGGACACATGGGAATTGGAGCCACAGTGCAGAGAATCAGCGCACACTACTATTGGCCAGGAATCACGGAGGATGTCAAGCGCTACGTGAAATCTTGCCACCAATGTCAACGATATTCCCCGCGACATCACACCGTACCAGTTACCTTAGGACCATCAGTAGTAGTCGGCGTGCCATTCCAGCAAGTCTCAGTAGACATAGTAGGACCACTGCCCATGACCAAGAAGCGGAACAGATTTCTACTCACACTCGTCGACGCATGTACGATGTGGTGCGAAGCAGTCCCGTTGCCAGCGATCGACACCAAGAAGATTGCAGATGCACTCATCGCCATCTTTACCAGAGTCGGATTCCCGGACAGCATTAGAACGGACAACGGATCTCAGTTCACCGGCCGCCTGATGCAAGACGTGTTCGAGCTGATACAAGTTCATCACATTCGCACACCACCATACCACCCAGCCAGCAACGGACAAGTAGAAAGACTGAATGGAACCCTTCTCACCATACTCAGGAAAGTCGCCGACGACAATCCAGAAGCGTGGGACACCTACGTGAATGCGGCACTGTTCGCATACCGAGAAACGCCCCATGCAGCCACAGGCTACACCCCGTCAACATTGCTATTCGGCAGACCTCTAGCCGGACCGCTAGAAGCCCTACGCAGAAGTTGGACGGAAGCCAAGATAGACGACACACCAAGAGGTGCCACCAAGTACGTCGCAGACCTGCAGGAAACCCTCAAAGCAACGTGGAAGAGAGCTGGTGAAGCACTGAAGAAGGCAAGAGCCCGTCAGGCGAAGTACTACAACCGCCACGCGAAGGACAGAGAACTGCAAGTCGGCGATCAAGTGCTACTCTTACTTCCAAGTGGGACCAACAAGCTGGACATCGCTTGGAGAGGACCGTACCGGGTGACTGCCAAGAAATCCAAGACAGTCTACCAAGTAGAGGTGAACGGGAGAGCCCGATACCACCACATCAATCTCCTCAAGAAGTACACGGACAGAACATCGACCCCCAGCACACACACATGGATGGCCATCGCCATCGCGGAAGAAGTTCATCCGCAACTACAACAGCATCGCCGTGCCACTGACAAATGGAACCCGGAAAATCGCCCCGGACAAAGTCGTATGGACAGCGGAATGCGAGACAGCATTCCAAACACTCAAGGACAGAATGACATCGGCGCCAGTACTCCACCTACCCGATTTGACTCAGCCATTCGTTCTTCGCACCGACGCAAGCGACTTAGGACTCGGAGCAGTACTGCTACAGCGCGACCCCAAGAATGCAGCGACGCTATTCCCTGTCGCCTACGCCAGCAGAAAATTGAGCCCCGCCGAGACCCACTACGCCACGTCGGAGAAAGAATGCCTTGGACTAGTCTGGGCCATACAGAAGTTTCAACTCTACCTGTATGGGACCCATTTCACAGTTCAGGTGGACCACCAACCACTATCGTTCCTGGCAGCCTCCAAGTCTTTGAACTCTCGCCTGATGCGATGGGCACTCACCCTTCAGGCGTACTCATTCCAAATCGAGTACATCCCCGGCAAAGAAAACCACGGAGCCGACTACCTCAGTCGCCATCTCGTGGAGGACACAGCAGCTGTCGCCCACCCAACACAACTAAGGGCCACAGCACCAGAATTCGTCCCCGCCCAGTAATACCCTGTCACTAGTGTCCATAGCTACCTGGCACAGCATTGCAGCTCAGGTAGAGCAACTTACTTAGTTTGTAAATAGGACCCTAGGATAGTGCAGTGTTAAACTAGGCTCTGTAGTAGAAAAAGGTCGAATCCAGTAGTCATCGCCTTTTTTCAGTTGAGGGAGCCTGTCACGAATTGGCTAGTTTAAACTCTGCCTATCGACTATTTAGCATTGTGTAGCCTTTGTAACAGTAGAGAGTTAGTACAGTACACAGTAGCAATTAAATTACAGCACACTGCGAGCCTGAGCCACACACACAGCGCAGTGACGTCAGCACTTGAGTTTTGAATATGAACATTTTACCCAATGAGAGCTTACGCAAAGCGGTTCGAGCCAGTTTGACTGGGTCCAAGCCTAACACATTTTTGGTCAGTTGGGAGTAATACACCGAAGTGTTAACAGCTAGAAAGCTGGCAGAGAAATCTCTCTACACTTAGACCAGGAAGCAGGACTTAGGAATCGTAGAATTCTATCAAGTCACCCGGGCCTGAACTTGTCAAACAGACGGGCAGGCGAGCTATCCCGAGCTATCCCGAGCTATCCTGTGAACCCCACTCCACAGAAACAAGTTGGTTGAGGAACCTCTACCGCACAAGTCGGAACGAGCGACCCGGTAAAACTCCCTGTCAGACCCCACAGCGTGGCCAGGGAACCCAACTACACAACGACACAGGTGGACCAGAAGCTACCTCACAGAAGGACTTCGACCGCACCACCCGCCAGTTAAGTGTGTTATCCCAAGTGCACTTAAACTGATCAGAACAGGACCACAGTAGTCCAACTATTCAGAAACTCTAAAACGGACCACAGTAGTCCAAATCTACATGAGATATACTAGCGAGTGCCCGATGAAGATAGGACAGCTGCATAGACTATCAGCGATCGAACTATTAGCATTGAAAGAGACTTTTTAAGTTAGATTAGTACTTAGAGAACCTTGTATAGAGTAGAAGAAATAAATGTGTGATTTTAACTGTTATCAAAAGGCTGGACTACATATGATTCATAGCCGTGTGAAAGCTAGTGTGACAGTATTCTTTTACCTTTTTTCTATCTATTTCTGTACCCCAACCTTAACACAGAACGAGCTAAACAAATAAATTTATTAAAGTAATTCATAGGGTGACTTACTAGCAGTTCCCACCGAATAAACGTGAGGGTCCATAATTCCATTGTGCAGAGCCCATAAACCCCACGTGACAGACCTGTATAAGGGGAAATAGACTTGTATAAGGGGGAAATAGACCTGTATTAGGGGGAAATAGACCTGTATAAGGGGGAAATAGACCTGTATAAGGGGAAATAGACTTGTATAAGGGGGAAATAGACCAGTATAATGGGGAAATAGACCTGTATAATGGCAAATAGACTTGTATAAGGGAGAAATAGACCTGTATAAGGGGGAAATAGACCTGTATAAGGGAGAAATAGACCTGTATAAGGGGGAAATAGACCTGTATAAGGGGAAATCGGCCTGTTTAAGGGGGAAATAGACCTGTATAAGGGGGAAATAGACCTGTATAAGGAAGAAATAGACCTGTATAAGGGAAAAATAGACCTGTATAAGGTGGAAATAGACCTGTATAAGGGGGAAATAGACCTGTATATGACCTTGCACATTACCTCGTTGCAAACAAAATATTTGAATAAATGTTCTTTGCTAAGAGCAAGAGCGTGAGGGAGAGACAGACAGACAGACAGACAGTGTGTGTGTGTGTTAGTGTGTGTGAAAGAGTGTGTGTGCGTGTTGGTGTGTGTGTGTGTGTGTGTGTGTAAAAGAGAGGAAAAAAAGAAAGGGAGAGAGAGATTTGACAATTTGACTGTGTAATGCCTTTAGCAAAATAATCCCCAGACAGGGTCTAAAACAATTTACATACACGTACAATTGCTCCAACAGGACACCGTGACCAATTTCTCAGTTACATCATACAATACTAAATCACGGCAGGAAGGTACGCAGTCTAAATCAACATATATGTACATATGGTTTGACCCACAAAGAAATACTAATAAATGCTTTTAGAAATAGGCCTGCATACGGGGGAAATAGAACTGCATACGGGGGAAATAGAACTGCATACGGGGGAAATAGAACTGCATACGGGGGAAATAGGCCTGGATATGGTCCAATATGCATATTGCCAATTGAAAGAGAGGAGAGCTGTTTTCGTTGTATCCAAGTGCCCCAAGGGGTTTTATGGAATAAATGGTTTTGACTTGACTTGACTTGCTAAAAAGAGAGACTTTGTTTTTAGGGATGAAGATTTTACATCAATTGCAAAGTCTAATCTTCCATTCTGTCCCTTAACAAATTAACACGAGAGAGAGAGAGAGAGAGAGAGAGAGAGAGAGAGAGAGAGAGAGAGAGAGAGAGAGAGAGAGAGAGAGAGAGAGAGAGAGAGAAGGTCGCCATGACATCTCAATCGAGTAGTATTTTTGTCCTTACGTCCAATATGAACATTGAGGTGAGGAGTGATGTTCTGCCTATGAGGAGTGGTGTTCTGCCTATGAGGAGTGGTGTTCTGCCTATGAGGAGTGGTGTTCTGCCTATGAGGAAGGAAAAGGAACACTGCCTGGATTACTGTTAGTCAGTCTGCTCTCCACGTCACTGGCAGTCACTTTGTTGGCGGAAGTCTACTTGTGTAGGTGTGCGAGGAATCGCTGGATTGAGCTGGATCTCACTTCAAAAAAGCCCTGTCTAAATATTTGGCTTTTGTGGAGACGTGTCTCAAGCGCTGGTTCTCATGTCACGCCTCTATCAAATGGAATGTGTGTTTCTAGAAAGGAAACAAGTGAAGAAAGAAGACGTGTGCCGTCTGTGTGTATACAAACACATATACATTTACATCTACAGCGGAGACTTAACCAGTCTGTTAAGAGAAAGTGTGAATGTGTTTGTTCGATCAGCCAGGTCACCCTGCCCTTCAGAGCGTTCGCCTGTAAACCTATTGACCAGTTTCACTGTGAAGCCTGGTGATCTTGTTAAGGTCCATTAGTAGTACAGATGTAGAATGTTGGCTAAAGTATTGACACAGTTATCCTTCATGTCGTAGGTCATAACTACGTATTACACATTACTAAGGGCAATAAAAGGCTGCCAATATAACGGTACCCAGACTATCCTGAAGATTAAACACTGAGCACGTCCTTCGGAAAGAAATTCTTAAGAAAGTTTTCTGTGAACAGACAGTGTGAAACTTTTGGAGTTGCTACGTGAAATCGCTGGCTTTCCTTTCGTTGCAAAAAGATAAAACGGAAATGTTGATAGAAAATGGTGTATATAAGTTCTCAATACCTAATTACATTTCATGTGGGAAAGTTGGGAAGAGTTACAAAGTTTAAAACAAATCTATACCACGGTAGACATGGCAGCAGTCGCCCTACACCGCGGTTCTCGTTACATTAGTGTCACATTTTCACAGTGACGCTCGCTACATTAGAGTGTAACGTTCACAGAATTATCTCCCGTATAAATGTCCCTCATTATCTCCCCTTCTCTAGCGATTTTACGGTTATATATCCAGACATTGTCAGTGATGGTTGTTGTATGCTGCGTAACAGTGACCCGCACAAAACCAAACAATCGCAGCTTAACAGTTTGACGCAGACGTTTTATGAGCGTAGTTTTGCCATTAAAGAAATGCAATCAACATTTCGTCCCTTTCGGGTGTTCTAACATCAAAACATGGCTGCGAATATAAAGCATACGTGAGGCTGTTTTCCAAGGAGACAATGGTACTACAAACAAAGGTGGTGGTAGTTTGGGTGGACATTTTGGGATAAAAAAAAAAAACAGATCATGGGAGAAGACCAGGCCGCTCCAGAAACAAGATAGTGTGTTTGTATTTACAACGAAAGACAAGAAAATAAAGAAATGCAACATTTCTGGTAGAGTTACAGCAAAGAATTTGATGAAAGCCTGTCCACGTTTCCCAGGTCTGATGTGGTACAGTCACACCATACTTCAAAGGCTACTTGGTCTGGCGTTGAGTAGTTTGGTCTGCTTCTTCTTCTCAAGTACTTTCTATGCCGTCGTCAGCCTCAAGGCGTCTAGGTCCATAACCTTTACACCGTGATAAAGTGTATTTCTTTCACAGCGCATAACTCAACTCGTAAAGTTGCCGATGGTGCCTGACTCCGTCAAAGTCTCCAAAGTCACTTTCGCTACTCGCCTGTAACTCGGTTAGTTGCAACGCCCAAGACCCCGAAAAAAGAAGAAGATGACGAAAAGGAACAAGATGACAAGCCATTCAAATGATTGTATTTCCAGACACCCGCACAAATAACGGACAAATTAAAATAAGCATTTTCGAAAATGTTAATTTTGTTGGCGTTGTGTTGACTCAGCTTTATCCTAAGGCAGCTAAAGCCAAGCATGGAACGGTAGGCCACTATCTGCAAGCAACCAAATGGGATTAGACAATTTATAAACACAGCGTAAAAGGTGTTTACAAAATTGTTAAGTACAATGACCTTGACCTAATGAACTAACATGGTAAGTGTCCACTTGTAAAAATGATGAATTTCAGTTAGTCTGGAGAAAAGTCCCAACTGTTGTTTTGAACATAAAAATTTCAATTTGGAACGTCTGGTCGACCGGCTGACCGTCCGCCGAACTGCTACTGAAATGTTGCCCGTGCTTTGGAGTACCTGTATGCCAACAGAATCCCTTCAGCTGTTTTCGAGTTATTGTGCAAAACGTGTATACAAACAAGATGACTCCCTTGACCTTCACCTTTGCGGTAGAGCAAAAATGAATGCACCGCAGGTAGGCTACTAACTTAGGCAACGCAGGCTACTAACTTAGGCAATGCAGGCTACTAACTTAGGCAATGCAGGCTACTAACTTAGGCAATGCAGGCTACTAATTTAGGCAATGCAGGCTACTAACTTAAGCAATGCGGGCTACTAACTTAGGCAATGCAGGCTACTAACTTAGGCAATGCGGGCTACTAACTTAGGCAATGCAGGCTACTAACTTAGGCAATGCAGGCAATGCAGGCTACTAACTTAGGCAATGCAGGCTACTAACTTAGGCAATGCAGGCTACTAACTTAGGCAATGCAGGCTACAAACTTAGGCAATGCGGGCTACTAACTTAAACAATGTTCCTATGAAGTTTGGCCTAAATCCCATTTGTGGTTTATGTTGAACCAAATGACGAACGGACATACTAGAAGAAGAAGAAGAAGAAGAAGAAGAAGAAGAAGAAGAAGAAGAAGAAGAAGAAGAAGAAGAAGAAGAAGAAGAAGAAGAGTGGCACGGTGGCCTACTGGTAGAGCTTTGGCTTGCGGATCTAAAGGTCCCGGGTTCGAGCCCAGGCTGGGGCATTGTGTTGTGTCGTTGGGAAAGACACTTTACTCCCGTTTCCTACTCCTTCGGATGAGAGTATAAACCGAGGTCTAGTCTGTGTCGCATACATTCCATCATAACGGACTTTAAAGATCCTGACGCTCATGTCCTAGACGGGTGAGTGCCGGCGACAAGAACACACCCAGCATGCACCTAGGTCCTTCTCCCCCATCCCTGGCTGCCCAGGATTGTGCTCAGTTGTCTGGAGCGTTATTACGATGCGCCCAAAGGCTGCAAGTTGGCGCCTCGGGCGGCTTGAGTTAGATCCTGTATCGGCCAGCGCCTTGAGCAGCTCTTGAGCTTAAAAAGCGCTATATAAGAACGATTAAATAATAATAATAAATAAAAGAATAAATAAATAAAGAAGAAGAAGAAGAAGAAGAAGAAGAAGAAGAAGAAGAAGAAGAAGAAGAAGAATGAAAGAAAGAGGACGAGGAAGAAGATAAAAAGAATAGGGAGAAGGAGAATTGTGATAATTAGCGGAAAGAGGAGAGAAGAAGGACTACAATCAGGAGGAATGGTGGACGGTAGAGGAGTGTGACAGGACTAAGCACAAATGAAGACGTCTTTCCCTGCCTCATGGTCTGTAGTCACACAAAACTTCAAATAGGATTTGGTTTGTCGGTGGGCGGGTGAATGAACATTGAGGTTTAACGTCTACACCAACCAACATTGGCGATATGGCAGACGGGGATAAACATCCCAGGGAACAATGGTAGGTACCCAAAACAACACTGAACCATCAGGGCTATCAGACTGCTGAAATAGACAGTGAACATGACCACTTTTTATTACCCCCCACCCCCACCCCACGGGATTGGAACTTGGCTAATCGTTGTGCCAGGCGAACGCTGTACCACTAGAGCTAGGCGAACGCTGTACCACTAGAGCTAGGGCGGTGGTACAAAGCGGCCTGGTTTGATAACTACGTGAGTGTGGGAGACCCTCTTTCTAGGCTTAATTTTTCTGGTGTGTGTGCGTGGGTGGGTGTACGTGGGTGTATATGTGGTGTGTGTGCATGCGCGCGCGACCGCATTAATGTGTGTGTCTCCCTCTCTATATGTGATTGGAGCGCGCGTGTGTTTGGGCCCGATCAAAGCAATACAGGGTTAATTTAAACACTCTTTTTTGTTTTGCTTTTGCTCTGTCCCTCTGTCCGTCCGTCCGTCCGTCTGGTGGACGTCATGTCTCGAAAACCATTGAAGGGATTTTGACCAAACGTCATAGGCATATTACATAGGCATATTACATAGGCATATTACCTAGGCATATTACATAGGTTAGTGGCCTGCCTCCAGCATTTATATTCGCTATACCGCAAAGGTCAAGGTCACTGGAGTCATTTTGTTGCTAAACACGTTTTAATGTCTCTCAAAAACGGTTCAAGCAATTTTGCTGAGCTTTGATATACAGGTACCTGGGTACATGGGTCCTCTCTCAGTAGCTTTGGTATACAGGTACATGGGTCCTCCCTCAGTAGCTGTGGTATACAGGTACATGGGTCATCCCTCAGTAGCTTTGGTATACAGGTACATGGGTCATTTCTCAGTAGCTGTGGTATACAGGTACATGGGTCATCCCTCAGAAGCTTTGGTCTACAGGTACATGGGTCATCCCTCAGTAGCTTTGGTATACAGGTACATGGGTCATCCCTCAGAAGCTTTGGTCTACAGGTACATGGGTCCTCTCTCAGTAGCTTTGATATACAGGTACATGGGTCCTCTCTCAATAGCTTTGGTATACAGGTACATGGGTCCTCTCTCAATAGCTTTGATATACAGGTACATGGGTCATCTCTCAATAGCTTTGGTATACAGGTACATGGGTCCTCTCTCAATAGCTTTGGTATACAGGTACATGGGTATACAGGTACATGGGTCATCTCTCAGTACCTTTGGTATACAGGTACATGGGTCCTCCCTCAGTAGCTGTGGTATACAGGTACATGGGTCATCTCTCAGTACCTTTGGTATACAGGTACATGGGTCCTCCCTCAGTAGCTTTGGTATACAGGTACATGGGTCATCTCTCAGTAGCTTTGGTATATAGGTACATGGGTCCTCTCTCAGTAGCTTTGGTATACAGGTACATGGGTCCTCTCTCAGTAGCTTTGGTATACAGGTACATGGGTCATCCCTCATTAGCTTTGGTATATAGGTACATGGGTCATCCATCAGTAGCTTTGGTATACAGCTACATGGGTCATACCTCAGTAGCTTTGGTATACAGGTACATGGGTCATCTCTCAGTAGCTTTGGTATACAGGTACATGGGTCATCTCTCAGTAGCTTTGGTATACAGGTACATGGGTCATCTCTCAGTAGCTTTGGTATACAGGTACATGGGCCATCACTCAGTAGCTTTGGTATACAGCTACATGGGTCATCACTCAGTAGCTTTGGTATACAGGTACATGGGTCCTCTCTCAGTAGCTTTGGTATACAGGTACATGGGTCATCCCACAGTAGCTTTGGTATACAGGTACATGGGTCATCCCTCAGTAGCTTTGGTATACAGGTACATGGGTCATCCCTCAGTACCTTTGGAATACAGGTACATGGGTCATCCCTCAGTAGCTTTGGTATACAGGTACATGGGTCATCCCTCAGTACCTTTGGAATACAGGTACATGGGTCATCCCTCAGTAGCTTTGGTCTACAGGTACATGGGTCCTCTCTCAGTAGCTTTGGTCTACAGGTACCTGGGTCCTCTCTCAGTAGCTTTGGTCTACAGGTACCTGGGTCCTCTCTCAGTAGCTTTGGTCTACAGGTACATAGGTCATCCCTCAGTAGCAGTGGTATACAGGTACATGGGTCATCCCTCAGTAGCAGTGGTATACAGGTACATGGGTCATCTCTCAGTAGCTTTGGTATACAGGTACATGGGTCCTCCCTCAGTAGCTTTGGTATGCAGGTACATAGGTCATCCCTCAGTAGCTTTGGTATACAGGTACATAGGTCATCCCTCAGTAGCTTTGGTATACAGGTACATGGGTCCTCCCTCAGTAGCTTTGGTATGCAGGTACATGGGTCATCCCACAGTAGCTTTGGTATACAGGTACAGAGGTAATACACATTGCTGCGATCGGTACAAAGTATCGCCAAAACTCCCGCTAGCAGCAGGTGAAAGTGTTCCCTCCATCCCTTCAAAGTATACTTTGCGCTCGCTGCTAGCCGCGGATGCGAAGCGCAGTACTGTTTGAAAGTGACGGAAAGAGCGGAATATTGCTACAAGGGTTCGGGTAAGGGTTAGTTGTAGATATATCCCTAGCCCTTGCCCTGATTGATTGATTGATGGATTGATTGTTGCTTTCGGTCCAGCGGACTCTTACGAGTCAAATCAGGACCGGACAACCCCCAACCCGCATAAAAGATCTGCGGAAACAACCCTAGTGGGAAAATTGAATGCCCTCCACCGGCCAGTCACTTTACAATAAAGACATCCCACGCAGGGGACGGCTGAGGCTTTACCCCAACTACTCGAACCCCCGGTTACAAAAACAAAATAGAATACAAACATCATTATAAATCATCAACAAAACTCATACATATAAAATGCCTATAGTGCTAAATAATACAATCATAGGAAGCCCTAGTGACCACCCGGCAGAAAGTGTCCAACACTCCCAAGCTGATCGAACAGACCTCATACACAAACAAGGAGTCTTGTCCAGGAAGAGTTTTCAAGAAAAATGGTAGGTCATTGATCTAGCGAAGAAGAAGATAGTATAGTAGCAGAGTGATAGGACAGATCAGGAATGGGAAAGAGCAAATGAGGAAGACAGCGACAGTGGGAATTTAAAGCACTAAATTTCCAGAAAGTGGGGATACTATTTATACTGAAACCCCCGGCACTCCAACGAGGGGGAACTGTTGCCGCATTGAATCGGTCATGCCTACAAAGGCAAGACAGGTTTTGAACTGGGGCTTTCACTTTTCCCTTTATAGGTTAGAACAATCTACAGTGACAAGATTGCTCATGACCCCAAGGGGTAGCCCTTGCCCTAACCCTTTTCTCTACAAAAATGCTTTTACCGTCCCAAAAACCCATTTGCCTTCTTGGATTCTTAAATTGTATGAAACCAAGTGAGGACACTATCCGGCGTCAATAAACGGCTCGAAAAAATTCTCAGACGGTTCGTAAAAGACAGTTGACCTAGTAACAAATACAGCGTGACCTAATTCGTCGCCTAGAGGAGACGAAACTTTTCCGTTTGTAGTCTTTCACCGACACTGTACCTGAGCAGGCTGCTAACCTCGCTTACCTCCCTTCAAGGGACAAGGGATATAATTTGGCCTGCTGCGCAACGTGTGCCTGGAAAATACTTTCTTTCGATCGCAGCTATGTGCAATGGGTGAGGTACATGGGTCATCCCTCAGTAGCAGTCCGGCTGTCGGTCATTCGCCCCCAATTTTACTTTTAAAGAAACTCACACACTTGTTGGCTTTATAAAATGTCCAGAATAACTGAATGGAAATTCATCTTTTTTTATTTGGCGGATATTGTAACTACTAGTAAGCATGTTGGGCCATTGGTAGTTGTACTTTCTTAAAGGTCAAGGTCATTGTGCTTCGCCATCTTCTGCCAAGCGTTTAGCGCTGTATCTATAAATAGGCTGTGCCGAGTTGGATAATGTTTGGCGAGCAGAAATGTCAGGTCGTGGTTTATCGTTTCATGGTTTCCTTTTTTTATTGTTTCGTTAGTATAAAGCTCAGTGAATAAAATTAATACTTTGGAAAATCCGTATTTTGGAGATATATTTGTAGATGTCTGGAAATACATTTAAATGGCTAGCTTTTTTTTGCGAGGAAATAAAGCTTCTAATCTTTTCAAATTGATTCGCTCGACAAAGATTTGAACTCACCATGAACCCTGTTTGATTCGCTGAACGTCTGCTTCCACAAAACACCTAGAAACAAATCTGCCAAATAAAACCCGGCGATAGGAATTAATCGCCTGCACGCTCCTCCCTGGCTAAAACCCTTCTTCTCCCAAACAGACCAAACACCATGGCTCATTCCTCACACCTATGCGCAGGCACTCCCTAGACGCAGCCAAAACAAGTAGTCTGATTATAAAATCTTGGGATTAACCATTGTTATATCATGTAGGTATAACGTAACTCTACTTTAACAGCCAATACTATTGCAGACATATACATGTATCAAACAGCAATGACATTATTCTATAGCTGAAACGGACTTCATAACTCAGTGCTCTTAACAAACCCATTTCAAATTATTATTATCCTATCCTATCCTGTCCCGTAACCCTGAGGTCGTAAGGGCACCACAGATGATCGTTTAACCAGCATACTCCATCTTTCTCTGTCTTCAGCAGCCCTGATGGCTTCGCTCAGTGTCAAACCAGTCCATTCTCGAATGTTGTCCTCCCACCTCTTTTTCGGTCTCCCTCTTCTTCTACCTCCTTGCACTGTGACTTGCAGAATAGTCTTTGCAAGGCCTGATGATCTGGTGATGTGGCCATACCATCGGAGTTTCCTTTTCTTCACCACTGTGAGCAGGTCATCGTGTTGTCCAATGGCTTGTGTGATGGTCTG
The DNA here is from genome assembly GCA_036898135.1 of Oncomelania hupensis. Classification (NCBI taxonomy): domain Eukaryota; kingdom Metazoa; phylum Mollusca; class Gastropoda; order Littorinimorpha; family Pomatiopsidae; genus Oncomelania; species Oncomelania hupensis. The sequence continues at coordinate 167,400,735 of CM072511.1, forward strand.
TCGGACTTCGTCGTTGGTGATGTGTTGGGTATAGGAAATGCCCAGAAGTCTTCTGTAGCACCTCATCTCCATTATTATTATTATTATTATTATTATTATTATTATTATTATTATTATTATTATTATTATTATTATTATTATTATTATTATACGAACATTTCTTTCCCACCAAATCCAGACTAAAATAGTCTACTCTAGGCCCAAACCAACATTTCGCAACATGCACACCTACTCACATAAGATTATTATTAAAAAGTAGTAGTAGTAGTAGTAATATGAGGACAAGTAGTAGTAGTAGTAGTAGTAGTAGTAGTAGTAGTAGTAGTAGCAACATTACTCAATTGCCAATATTGGATTTATAACACGAAGCTTGTTACCCTGCCATTTAAACAAAAAACCCAGAATACATTAAGAGTCTGTTGGCATTGCCCTATAAACTGAATTGGAACCCGCCAAAACCAGGCAATACCAGGTTGCGCTCGGACGACTCAGCTATCATGTTCCTTTGAAGTTGCCAGCACGCTACTGGCAACAAACAAAACAAACACAAACAAACAAACAAAACAGCCGAAATAAGCATTGTATTTAGGGTGTTAGTTATTTGTATAGGGACATGCATCTTATTAACTTTAAGGTGTGGTGTGCAAAATCATGTTCACCTGTCCATGGTCATAACTGAAGAAGAAGAAAATATATCCTTTAGGTTTTGTAATCAATTGCTGGTTTGTTTGTTTCTTTGTTTTTTGTTTGGGGCGGGGAAAGGACAAATGAGGGAGGGTAAAAGAGATTACGTTAGTAAACCTAAAAGCGGATCTGACACCATGATTGCCAGAGTTCCATTTCAAACACAATACAGACCACCTTGGAAGCTGTTGTCTTTCCTTTCGCAAATGCCCATACAGCTTTAGAAACCTAGCGAAGATGACATGATGGGGGATCAAGTGCCTTTCTCGTCATCCCAACGCTCACAAAATCAAAGGACTGTGGGAAATGTAAGATGATGTAACATCAAGCACAACATTGCTATTGACTACTGTACAAAGCGAGTCGTCTGCGTCTGCCTTGATATGAAGTGATGCGAGATCAAGTTTAAGTTAGAGTTCTGGCTGTCGTGGTTATGTAGCTGTGTCCAAAGAAAAGTCTTGTTACCTCTTTATTGCGCCTCTCATCTCTATCCCACAGCCTCCCTTGACAGACGCTGCTGGCTATAGCTTGAGTCACTACCCAGCTTGAGGCCTACTGAGCACGAAGACCTTGACAATCACGTCTGTGTGGCGCGTAAGCCAACTTAGAGCGCACGATCCCGTGCTGAGGCCTAACTTTCAAGCAGCCTGGCCACTTACGTTTTCTGATGATCTGATGACCGTCAAAGGCAAGGAGTGAACCACTTTCAGCCTGGATACTGGCATCGGTGACCGTCAAAAATACAAGAACATGAAGCATTACGCCATATTCTAACCAAGCTATAATTGGATACCTCGCATTCCTTAAAACTGAGATGGTGTCACAGAGACTCTTCTCCACGATCAAGTCATTAAGAAATAGTTTGACGCCAAGAATTGACTCCACTTCGCACAAGTCATGTCATGGTCCACTGTCGTTTGCACGAACCTCGGCACAAAGAAATGTCTCCCTTGGCACTGTAGCTGCTGACATATTAAAATACTGGTCAGAGAGAGGTCTGGATAGATTCAATACCCATGAACCCTGGCAATCATTAACTGTAGACTGGTGTCCTTAAAGAAACTTCTCTGTCTTTCTTCTGCTTATGTGCTGACAGACAGTGATTGCAGCACTTGTGAACAATAAAACCAGTTATACGATTTATCAATAATCGATTCAGCCCCGATGCTTCAATCTTGATATGTATAACTCCAAATCGTTTATCCACGCAGCCTGTTCACTCAGCAACAAGGCAGGAACCGCGTATGAAGTTTTCCAACTTTATTCAGCAAACACCAACAACTGCATACAAGATCGCTTTCCGAAAATCACTCCAAAAATCACTCCTCGCAAGCAGACAGTGCATCACTTAACTAGTCTTTGAATAATCCAAAGAAACGTTGAACATTGCAGAATAAGGCAATAACAATCAATCAAAATAATACTCGTCACCGGAAATACGCATTGTCTTACGTCATAGAATGTTTACGAATTTACAAGATTCGACTAGCTATCGCCAGAAAGACCTGGAACATTCGATCGATAATAAACAAGTAATTCCAGAAAGTTTTCAATGGTACTACAACAATGTTGATCTACAAAAATTACCAACATTACACAAATCTTTCTCTAGCAACAGCGCAGAAACAAATCAAAGGTAAATACGCGCTATTATTGCATGCTTTGCAACAAAAAACGTTGGAAACTATCGTGCGCGTCTCAATCGTAACATAAATTCACGCCTACAGCTATTTCCCGCAATCTACGATAGGAACACGTGCGCATCAAACTGCCATCTTGTTTCCGAATACATCTTGCATTGCTGCTTACCACGCCAGGTCAAAGATGTAGGGCTAGGGTCCCGTATTAATGCACTTGGTTGGTTGGATAGATTAAAGTCCCAAGACACATGAGCGTATAAGGGACGTGAATAAAATAGATAAAATGTAAACGTAATCTTTATTTTGATTAAAACTTTCCAGGACCACATTTTAAAAGCCAATGTGATAGGAGGGTGGGAATTCATTTAGACATTCACACGCTAGAGGAAACAATGAGGATGATGAAGAAGTTAAGAACTAATGTGTTCCCACATAAGTTAAGATAACATTATAAACAAAACAGGCCTCTATAACTAAGGCGCTTTATGATTAATGCACAGCGCACTTTCCAGCTAAAAACAAGGCTGAAGGAGCTAGCCGCTGGCAATCCGGTTTTCACATAAACATTGTACAGCTGCTTACCACGCCCTACTGGATAAGTATATTCCTATTGGACACACTTTTATGAAGCGTACTATCTCAGTTCCAAAACGACTGAAGGCGCTGGCCACCTAAGTCCACAACATAGTGGCATGCGGCTTGCCAAGCCAGGTCGTATGCATGCAGTATTAGGCAAAGTATTGCAAAGCGCACTACAATGTAACAGTCGAGTTCCTTGGCACATGCCGTGCGGTTCAAGAAAATGTCACTGACGTTCATGGCGGTTATGAACCATTACATTCGATGCAAAAGTAGTTTTAAAGTTATTTTGCATGCAAAACTGAAGACCGGTGAATCTGCCTAATAAATCATACCACAAACCTGTCCTGCAGGTGTTACCAAGTCTGGTTTCTGGCTCTGGGATAATTAGGATATGGAATAAACTCATGAATCAAACAGCAACTTCCAGAAGAAAAAAAAACAACACTCGTGCAACCGCAGTGTCATCAAATATTTCGGGGATCAAAATACCAAGATCAAAGATGACAGACCTCTTTTATGGCAAAGATAGCGTACGGCTTCAAAAAGAAATGACGAATTTTGTTTGTTATAAACAAAATGTTGGTTAGACCAGCTTCTTCATCGTTTAGTAATAAAGTTTATGATTTCTTTGATCCCGCTTGCCAATACTAATCTCGAACCGCTTAACGCCCATATTATCCTGATTTATCCTGAGTAAAGCTCCTGCAAAAACAGGTGGAAATGCTGAGAAATACGTTAAACTGGCGATGATGATCGGTTGGATTAATTAAACGCTACGCACAGGTTTGTTTTGACAAATGGCGTTTTAACGACATTAGCTTCTGCCTCAACTTGTGATTACTTTCAAACGTTGCTGCGATTTAGGGTTGAGTTTATCCTGATTTACCATGACTATACAGCCTGCGAATAGCAGGCGGAACAGGTGAAGACTTTCTTTTTTCATTCTGGATGAACTGAACTACAGGGTTGTTAGGAAAGAATGTTAACACGCACTGAGCATGCTGCAATAGCTCAGCTGAGCAACCAGACTATGTTTTCCCCTTCTAGTTGTTGAAAGCCTACAGTCAGCCTGTCGCCACCCCCGGTTCAGTAAGACCACTTGGTACACAGAAGAACCGGCAACACGGCATTAGTAATGCACAAGTCCAACACGTATCATTCCCCTCCCCACACCACCCATCCCCGCAAACAACAACAACAACAACAACAACAAAACCCTCCTCTGAGGACGACGTTTAATAAAGCAGCAAGTGAGCGCCCTCTGGAGGCATCCTGTCTCGGCCTGACCTTGTCCTGGTATTTCAGGCTGCCGAAGGAAGCACAGGCTTTTGTAGATCAGTACGGACTCCACCTTAGTGGTAGGACAGAAGGTACGATAGTCCTAATAGTAAGCCTTACTTGTACTAAAGTCTGCAACAGCTACTCTATTAAAAGAAGAAGTCTAACAGTGCCTTACTAAGGCACTGTTAGACTTCTTCTTTTAATAGAGTAGCTGTTGCAGACTTTAGTACAAGTATTTAAGGCTGAGTAAGCACTAGTAATACTAATCAGCCTACCGACCGTAGCTCAAGTGGTAGAGCGTTCGCCTGGCACACCCATGTCCCAGGTTCCAATGATTGCTCTGGTGGTTCAGTGTTGATTCAGGTCCCTACCCCTCTTTCCCTGGGATGGTTATCCCCGTCTGCCATATCGCCAATGGTGGGTGTAGAGGTTAAACCCCAATGTTCAGTAACACTAATACCTACTAATTAATTAATTACTAATCAATGCAAGTGTCATTGTCATACATTACTTTGGTTTTATTACGAATATATGCTCAGGACAGCTGCTTAGTATTTACACACACAGGACATTTATTGCGTATGTAGTACAAGTGTGCCAACTTGTAAGCTTATTATTTATTATTGTTCTAATGTAAGGTTAGGTCAGGTGTTTCTTTATCAACACATTATTACATTTGTAAATCCTACATATTCTAATCCTGCAAAATCACAAATCCAGGTGTACAACCCTTACATTCACTTCAACAACCAAATAATGTGTTGGTATCTTAATAAATATTGTATATATTGTGTTCAAATCAATTGGTTGAAAAACAGTATGTATATTAATATTGACACGCGTAACTTTTATGTAACCCCGTGTCGTATACTCATTTTGACACGCGTGACTATTTTGTAAACCATAAATGATGCAGATAATTAAATTAATTCCTCTAACATAATAAAATTATCCGTTACAGGTACTGCTCATAGTATGTCAGAGTAGGAATTGGATAAATTAGCAATTAGCAACGTGGATAATTATATTTCTTTACTTTTCAAAATATATTTTTAAATTTATTTTATTTATTTATTTATTTATTTTACCAAATATTGCTTCTTTATTTTCATAAGTAGGCGACATTATTTAGGCCATGTTCCTCATCCCATGCTACTGTCACTGACAGAAGTCGGCAATGTTCCTCATCCCATGCGACTGTCACTGACAGAAGTCCGCAATGTTCCTCATCCCATGCGACTGTCACTGACAGAAGTCTGCAATGTTCCTCATCTTCTGGCTGGACTTCTTTCCTCTTCTGTTTATCTGATCCAACGTGTTCAGAACTAAGCTGCTCGTCTGGTTCTCAAAATGAAAAAAAATCTGACCATATCACACTCTTCCTACATTCTCTCCATTGGCTTCCTGTATCTCAGAGGATTACCTACAAAAGCTGTATTTACTGTTACAAGTGCGTCCATGGCTTAGCCCCTTCCTACCTCATCCAGAACATTCACTTCTACAAGCCAGTTATAAATCTTCGTTCTTCCTCTGACACCCTCATGCTACGTCAAGTCAAGTCAAGTCAAGTCAAATAATTTTATTGCCAAGATAAAACACCAGGAATATGTCTCAGAATCGAGATAACACGCACGCACACACACAAACCTACACACACACACACACACATGTAGCAAGCTAAGACAGGCAGTGGGCTACAGAATTACAGTTCAATTGACTATGTTACTATACAACTTTTCTAAAAATTATACGAGCTTTTCCTTACAAATACTCCACTACAAACTCTCCTCTGCAGGCTTTCGATCCTTCTCAGTGTTTGGTCCTTCAACTGGGAACTCTCTTCCTCTCTCTCTTCGCAGCTTTCCGAACATAGCCGCTTTCAAGTCTAATGTGAAAACTCATCTCTTCATTAAAAAAAAAACTGTCTGATCTCGCCTCCCATCACCATCATCATTCCTTCTTTTGTGATTCAGACCACCGCCGTCACACCGCACGCCCCCAGTCCCCTCACTCCTTAGCTGCTCTCCTCCTCCCCCTCCCTCCCTCCCTCCCTCCCTCGATCGTCTTTATAGTTTACTTGTAAATATTCTTTTTAATTTTTGTATTATATCTTTGTATAATTTATTAGTTTCTCGTTTTTGTTTCACTTTTCGTATGTGCTTCGATGTTAACGTTAAGTATAAATGCGTGAGAACTGCGCTTTGAACTGATGTCATTAGGAATAAGCGCTATATAAATACCCTTATTATTATTTATTATTATTATTATTATTATTATTATTATTATTATTATTATTATTATTATTATTATTATTATTATCCCATGCTACTGTCACTGAAAGAAGTGTGTAATGTCCCGTCCACATTTATTAGTATGTTAATGATCCTGCGTTTCACCCTCCACTGAAATACGGGGGATGCCCCATTACCTCTGGCATAGACAACCCACTTAGTTGATCTACTTACATCAGACCATTATGATACATATTTGCACATGTAAAAAGTACCTTTAGCCGAATAAAGTGGTAATTAATTTGTATGCGGACGATGATTATATATATGAATGTAAGTAATCATGAAATGTAATAATGCCACATTGTATAGTACCTCAGTATTTCTATTAGTATTACTACGCCACACATTCAGCTGAAGCTAGCTAGATATTTGATTAAAAAAATAATTACAAACAAGTTAAATGCCCAACGATCTGACATATATAAAAATAAAAAAGTGTGTAAACTACCTTCTTTTCTTCTTCTTGTTTTTCCACAGAAGTATCGTTTTAGAGGGAAAACGTTTTAAATGGCTTCTCCAGACGACAGAGGAGTTTTGATTTGCAGCAACTACTTGCAGGGCCCGTAACATAGCGCCGTATCCAAACATTGGCAACAAAGACCGCGATGTAAGTCTCTCCCATGCTGGCATCAGTGGGTTTGTTTATGATGGGTAAGGCTAGGAACCTCGGCGTGCCTGCACCCATCAACCACAACGTGCTACAATAACACGTTTTAAGTTCTCCATGTTTGTTCCTTCTCACCTGGTAACGAGGCCCAAGTTTGCTAGCTGTTTTGGCCACCTAAGTTCATCGGGTCCAACTTTAATATCTGTTTTGGCTAGACTGGGACATTGAGTCCTCCGTTGTGTTTTTTTGGGGGGAAAAGTGCAATTTGGCCAGCGATTACTAAATAATTGATGCCAGTACCTTGAACAGCGTCAATATTGTTTTCTGTGTTTGCAGTTTTGCAGTTAAATTGCACGTCCTCAACTTACGTCTTTTTTTAGCCACAACTCCTCTCCCCCTCCCAATTACCACCATCCTCCTGTTTTGTTGTCATGCTCTTTTCCGCTTTTACTGCTGTTCTTTCTTTCTCGGCCTCCGCTGCTTCCTCGTCTTTCTTCTCTCATTCTCTCACGTGAACTATTTGACTGGAACGGACTCAATATCTGCTCACAAGCTGTTCAACATTGTCTTACGTGTGACCTATCATAGGCTTCAGTGCTGTGGTGTCCTCTTTGAGAGTGGTTCCCCTTCTAAAGATGTGGCTCCTAGCTGCGTTAAATTCGATATAAATCTTCAACTAGCAGCCATCTTGATTTGCCGCTCACGAGATGAAACAGCAAGCTATTAATGACCGCGGTGATCAGAAATCCATAGTTGAGGTATCGTCGTCTTTGGTATATTATCATAGAAATTACGTGGTTCATTGTCAATGTTTACAATCAATTTGAGGTACGCTATTTGATATGGTCGGCCATACTTCAACCCAAAGCTTGCGTGTTGTTCGTCACTCCTGGCTGTGAGATAACGGTGTACATCGTGGTTAGATTGCATTAGAAAGTCAATGTCTATAGGGTCCAGCGGACTGCTAACAGCCGAATCAGGACCACTACGTCGTGATTAATATCAACATCTGCTGCTATGATTGCACTCCAATTCAAGATGGAAGGTATACGGTTTGATGATGGAAGAGATAAAGATAAAGGATTGATTGATTGATTGATTGTTGCTTTAGGTCCAGCGGAAAGATAAAGGAAGACCTGTGCAAGTGTGCGTTGCAATACAACCCAACACGTTGATGTACAATGTCATGAACCGAGCAGTTTACCCTGCCCATTGACTATTTAGCCATGTGTAGTATTTGTAACAGTAGAGAGTTAGTATAGTACACAGCAGACCACACACCGCGAGCCCGACCCACATCGCAGTGAGTCAGCACTTGAGCTTTGAATCGGACCGTTTTAACCAATCAGAGCAGGCTCAGTGGGTAGAGCAGTTTTGACTGTGTCAGAGCCTAACACAGTTTGAATCAGTCGTGTGTGAGACGAGGTAGAGTCAACATCTCCACAGCTAGAGAAATCTCTACACTCATAGACCAGGAAGCAGGACTTTGAAATCTTAGAATTCTCTCAAGTCATCACGGGCCTGAACTTGTCAAACAGGTAAATGAACACCCTTCTGTTTCATCGTGATATATTTATATTATTGTTGAAATTATGTTTGTGGAATGTGCTATGCATAAAATGTGAATTGTTAATCCGAATTTGCGGGACCACGTGGAAGAGCCTACCACGAGGCGAAACACGACCGGTTGCGCCGCCATGTTGTATCCCGTACAGAACCACTGTTGTTTAACTTATATGTATGTTTGCAGACCAGTGGCTGTACCACTGAATGTTTATATTATTATTAATTCTGTATGTGTATAGTTAGACACGATTGATATTTATGTATGTATAGGAATTTAGAGTGAGATTCCAGTGGACCCCGGAAGTAGCAGAATGTTCGTCGCTTATGTATAGAGATGTGGAGCTATCACTGAGGGCTACTTTGGCTTTCAGTGAGACGCTCTGCACAAACCGATTATTCAGGGTTGTGCAGAATTTCGTCTCTTATATTACAGACGAGCAGGCGAGCTATCCTGTGCACCCCACTCCACAGAAACGACTATTTGGTTGAGGAGACTCTACCGCACAAGTCGGAAAGAGCTACCTTGAAAAACACCCTGTCAGACCCCACAACGTGGCAAGGGAACCCAACTACACAACGACAAAGGTGGACCAGAAGCTACCTCACAGAAGGACTTCGCACGCACCATCTAGCAGTTAAGTGAACACGCCAAGGTGCACTTAAACTGATCATAACAGGACCACAGTAGTCCAACTCTTCAGAAACTGTAAAACGGACCACAGTAGTCCAAATCTACATGAAATATTATAGCAAGTGCCCGAGGAAGATATAACAGCTGCCTAGACTATCAGCGATCGAACTATTAGCATTGAAAGAGACTTTTTAAGTTAGATTAGCACTTAGAGAATCTTGTATAGAGTAGAAGAAATAAATGTGTGATTTTAACTGTTATCAAGTGGCTGGACTACATATGATTCATAGCCCTGTGAAAGCTAGTGTGACAGTAATCTTTTACCATTTTTCTATCTATTTCTGTACCCCAACCTTAACACAGAACGAGCTAAACAAATAAATTTATTAAAGTAATTCATAGGGTGACGTACTAGCAGTTCCCACCGAATAGACGTGAGGGTCCATAATTCCATTGTGCAGAGCCCATAAACCCCACGTGACATACAAGGAAATTACATTACATTACATGATTATTGCTTTAGGTCCAGCGGACTCTTCCGAGCCAAATCAGGACCAGTATATCCGAATCAGGAACACAAAATCAAGACCACAACTTCGCTGAAAGAGGACTCGCCTCTGATTCGCATAATAGATCTGCCGAAACAATCCTAGTGGTAACACTGAGGGCACTCCACCAGCCGGTCACTTTACAATAAAGACATCCCACGCAGGGGACGCTGAGGCTATACTCTAATTTATCGAACCCCCGTTTACAAAAACAAAATATAATATAAACATCATTATAAAATATCAACAAAACATACATACAAAATGCCTACATTGCCAAATAATAACATCATAGGAAGCCCCAGTGACCACCTGGCAGAAAGCGTCCAATATTTCCAAGCTGATTCAACAGACCTCACACACAAATGAAGAGTTTTGTCCCGGATGAGTTCTCAAGAAAAAAAGGTAGCTGAATGGACTAGCGAAGAAGAAGATAGTATATTAGATTGATAGAACAGAGTAGGAATGAGAAAGAACAAAGGAGAAAAACAGCGACAGTGGGAATTTAAAGCACTAAATTTCCCGAAAGTGGGGATACTATTTATACTGAAACCCCCGGCACCACCACGGGGGTGTACAAGGAGATAAGCAACTTGCTATTCCTGCGCCTGAGGTCTGGTTCAACGTGATAATGCCTAACAATGAAATGTATATAAACATGGCGTGTTCATTTCTCCTTTGCACATAAAGACGATGAAGCAGATTTGAATTTCTTCCAACGAGGTCTAGTCTGTACACGAACATATGTCATCGCACGGACTTTAAAGATCCTGATGCTCATATCCTAGGTGGGTGAGTGCCGGGTACATCAGTACACGCAGCAAGCGCAAGGGCATGTCCTCCACACATAGTCGTTCAGGATTGTACTGGATTGGCAGTGTATAAGAACAATGTAGGCCTACAATGTTTCCTCAGCAAAGCTAACAACGAATTATCAAACCTTCGCAAGGACGTTGCATTTTCATGGCAAAGTCAAAGATGGTGTGCCTTCGGAAATGGCATGTGCAAGTCCTGATTTCTTGTCAAAACAAGTTATTCATATTCACAACGAATGATGTGAGATTCGCGTGTCTCTGCAGCCAATGACAAACCAAGTCCGTAATACATTGACACAAGCGCGTCAAATCGACAACGTATTCATTGTTACGACCATCGCTTGACTGACCAATGAAGATTTTGTCCCTTTATTTGTGACACACTCTTGCAAAGTGTCACACCTTTTTCTGATTTCTGTACTCTTCTGATCCATCTTTTCTTATTGTTGTTAATAGATTTGATTTCACAACTTTACTGCGAGACATGTTTCAGACCAACACTCTGTCTTTAACCCGATTCCACGATGCACAAGGCTCTCTCTCTCTCTCTCTCTCTCTCTCTCTCTCTCTCTCTCTCTCTCTCTCTCTCTCTCTCTCTCTCTCTCTCTCTCTCTGTGTGTGTGACTTTGGAATGGGAGATAAGCAGATGATGGACCCTCTCCCCATTGTGCTGATGGCAGAGTCTCACGTGTCAACACTTTATCGAGGGTCAATGGTGAATAACCACACTGTCGTCGAGGTCCATAAGCTAGCCTAGATGAGCTTTCTAATGCTATTTCTCTTCAACACAATTCAAAGCGAGGTTCATCGTTGATCATCGTAAGTCATATACTTTGAATGGTTTTCATGGCTTGATTATTGATACGTGTGAGGACAGTTTAAGACTATACTTTGCCAGCCTATACAAAAAATCTAGTAACAGCATCATAGCAATTTATAACTAAAAACGATTTTGCACCACGCCTACTGGCTGTCTCCTTCTTCTTCTACTTCTTCTTTTGCCTATCCTATCCTATCCCGTATCTCGGGGGTCGTTCTTCTGCATCGTCTGCTTTTCTATTTTTTATATATATTTACTTTCATCATCATCATCATCATCATCATCATCATCATCATCATCATCATCATCATCATCATCATCATCATCTTCGTCATCATCATCTTCTTCTTCTTCTTCTTCTTCTTCTTCTTCTTCTTCAGCTTAAGTTCTTCTTCTACAATATCTCCTTCCTTTTCCTTTACTTTTTTCAACCTACTTCTTGAATTGTAGGAATCATCTGCCCCCAAAATGCAATCACCAACTGTGCTATTTCATCCATCATTTTTATCATTGCACGAAAATAAAATGACTTGAGGTTTCGCCCACTCTTCCTGTGACAATGAAAGAAAACACAAGAAACCCAGTGTTGAAATAGTCCACAGAAACATCTAGATCTTTTTAATATAGGGACTGACACTCATCGTATTGGAAAACCCAACGTGTATCTCCCATATAACAGATCTTCATTTTGCTGTTGTTGCGCTTTCTTCTTCTCCTTCTCCTCCGTCTGGTTGTCTCACTCTTCCTTCCCTTCCTTCTTCATCTTCTTGTTGTTCGTCCATTACATTACATTACATTACATTACATCATTATTGCTATTCGTCCACGCTGGACCTAAAGCAATAACAATGTAATGTAATGTAATGTTGTTCGTCCACGCTGGACTTAAAGCAATAACCATGTAATGTTGTTCGTCCTCGTCTACTTCAAGAGACTGACTACACCGTCAATAAGAAGAAACGCTGTTTAAAACAATTCCGCAAGTGTGGGTTAGGGTGAGCGAGGGAGGGGAAGGGTCTGGAAGCCGATGTGTGGGTGGCAGCTTTGAAACGCAATGGGCGGCCATTTTTACTCCAGTTTATGTCTAATATATGCATCTAAAATAAATGTGTTACAAACAGGGAAACACGTGTTCGGGTCCCATAATTAGACATGCACGTGCCTAAAGCCCAGTGAACTGCCCAGAGGATAGCGGAGGTACCCAAGTCCCACACATCGCCTTTCCCACCCCAACACAGCAGCTACTGAACCATCAACTGGGATTAATACATTTCACTTTAAAAGTGTAAGATTATATTAAATAAACTCGTGTGGGTTACAGAAAATCAATGTAGAATTAAATAAATCAGCTTATGTGACATAAATAACTAATTTTAAAAAAAGAAAGAAAATCAGTGCTTTTGAAAGAACATCATCCTTCATAGAAATACCAGCCATATCATTGAGTCGTTCACTTATGGTTTACTGTAGACAGTCCGTGACAGCAAAGAGATTTACTACATCGCCTTTACTTTTCTTCGTCCTGTAAAAAGGGCCGTTAGATTCTTTCTTCTGGCTTTTGGCAATAATAGAACTAGTCCCAACCCTCGGGAGAATCTAATCTCTCTCCCCCTCTCTCATCCCTCCAATAGTGGATCCAGTTTGAAATGAAAGAGAAAGGAGTATGTTTCTCAGCGCACCAGCGTTAGTCCTTGTTTACGTTGTTGTTTTAATAACTTTTTAGCTTCTGAGCCATCGCCATCGCCACCGCCTTTCGATGCCTACGCGTTGTAAAGAGTTCGCACCGTGTTTTTCGTATTAGTCATAGCCTTCTTGTACTTTTATTTATTTATTTATTTATTTATTTATTTATTTATTTATTTATTTATTTATTTATTTATTTATTCATTATTTTATTGATTTATTTGCTATTTATTTATTTTTTAGTTGTTGGGGTCATTTCTTCCGTTTATTTCTCATTTCGCTTTGTTAGTTTGTGAGGAATGATAATACCTCTCACTTGTCCCCGAGGAAACTGAAGTTGCTTTCTCAGCAAAGCATGGCACCTGCGGTAGAGCGTCACCCGCATCCAATATAAAATATGAGGCACAAGGACATCCTTTTTTCTTCTGCTGTTGATGATTTAGGTGACGATAACGATGAGGAGGAGAAGGAGAACGACAACGACTGCAGTCCACAACCGCTATTGAGCTGGCCTTGTTACCGCTGCTGCCAATGATGATCAAGATGAGGATGTTGACGTTATGTACTATACAGCCGTGTGCTGCTGCTGAGCATGGAGATGAGAAGGACGGCCACCACTAATTGTGCTTCTCTTGTGCAGCAAAGTTGACGTGCAGGTGCGAAGATGCAGAAAGGAAAGCAAATAGCAGGTGGAGAACTAAGAAGCCAAATAAATACACCACGTCTCCTCCCCCCTTCACTCTTCTCCGCAAATAACTAGCACAAGACAGAAAGGAAGAAAAGAAGAAAGGCAGAAAGGAGGGAAGGAAGACAGGAAAACAGGCAAAAATACGAGGGGAAAAAAGCAAGTAAGAGAAAAAGAAGAAACAGAAGAAGAACAAAAACAAGAAGCACAAATACGGAAAATAAACAAAGCTAAGAAAGACAAAAACAAATGAAAAGAAGAACACACACTCACACACACACACACACACACACACACACACACACACACACACACACACACACACACCTGCACACCACAACCACCACCAACACCAACAGCAACAACAGAAACAAAGGAATAAAGAAGACAAAGAAGAACACAATCAGACAACTTTTGAACGAAGGGGTGAAAAAAAAGGCAGACAAAAGGAGACCAGGGAGCCACTGCAGGTGGAGAAATGATTGATGACTTGAAAAACAAAGCCTGCATGATAAGCCATCAATACTAAACACCACTGCTGAACACAGAAAGCTAAACAAATACATATAATTAGCCTACACTTACGTCTTCAAATTGCTATTGTTTCCATTGGACCGTTCTACAGAGGCAATTTCACACTCTCACACTCCTCCTGATGTATTTGGCGCATTTCTTGCTGTTCCTTCCATACTTCTGCTGCTGTTCCTTCCTAACTTCTGTTGCTGTTCCTTCCATACTTCTGCTGCTGTTCATTCCATACTTCTGCTGCTGTTCATTCCATACTTCTGTTGCTGTTCCTTCCATACTTCTGTTGCTGTTCCTTCCATACTTCTGTTGCTGTTCCTTCCATACTTCTGCTGCTGTTCATTGTATACTTCTGCTGCTGTTCCTTCCATACTTCTGTTGCTGTTCCTTCCATACTTCTGTTGCTGTTCCTTCCATACTTCTGATGCTGTTCCTTCCATATTTCTGCTGTTGCTGTTCCATATTTCGGCTGCTGTTCCTTCCATACTTCTGCTGCTGTCCCTTTCATACTTCTGCTGCTGTTCCTTCCATACTTCTGCTGCTGTTCCTTCCATATTTCGGCTTCTGTTCCTTCCATACTTCTGCTGATACTCGTTATTTGTCCTTTCTGTTTTCTTTCTTCCTTCTTCCTTCTTCTTCTTCTTCTTCTTCTTCTTTTTCTTCTTCTTCTTCTTCTTCTTCTTCTTCTTCTTCTTCTTCTTCTTCTTCTTCTTCTTCTTCTTCTTCTTCTTCTTCTTCTTCTTCTTCTTCTTCTTCTTCGTCGTCGTCGTCGTCTTTCCTTTTTTTTCTTTCTTCTTCGATTTCTTCTTACTTTTCTTTCTTTCTTTCTTTCTTTCTTTCTTTCTTTCTTTCTTTCTTTCTTTCTTTCTTTCTTTCTTTGTTGTTGTGGTTCCTTTGCTTCAGTTCCCATACTGATGTCTGTTGTTAACTAGCGCTGTACCAG
Organism: Oncomelania hupensis; assembly: GCA_036898135.1. Classification (NCBI taxonomy): domain Eukaryota; kingdom Metazoa; phylum Mollusca; class Gastropoda; order Littorinimorpha; family Pomatiopsidae; genus Oncomelania; species Oncomelania hupensis. The sequence continues at coordinate 167,416,039 of CM072511.1, forward strand.
CACAAGAGCAGTTGGAGATGCTACATGTATATGATACAACCACTCTTCGTTTGAACCTTCTCCAATATCTTCTTCTTTCTTCATGACCGCCGCCTTTAGCACGTTGAAGGTTGTGCGGAACGGATTATCTGACTTAATATGTACATCCTGCCTTTAGCACGTTGAAGGTTGTGCGGATCGGATTATCTGACTTAATATATACATCCTGCCTTTAGCACGTTGAAGGTTGTGCGGAACGGATTATCTGACTTAATCTTGACATCCCGCTATTAAAATACACCGCAAGCCAGCTGGGGCTATTAGAGTGGCCAGCGGTCACCGCCTGACAACCGCAAAAGCAGACGACAAAGGGAGGCAAATAGACACTAACACGATTTATAGTTTTAAGGGACCACTTGGATTCATTGAACAACCAAGACGCATTTACATTTACAGCCTCAGATGCATTTCAAAATGCCAATAGGCGTACTTAAAAGTGTTTTATTTCTGAAAAAGGGATTAATAGCATTCTGAACTACTGGAACAATGTTATACACCACAGCACGGTTTCGTCGCCAGAAACAAAACATTTGGCATTAGTGGAAAAGCAGGTGGTTTGGCTATAATGCTATACTCAACAAAAACTCCTGGTGCCAGACGAAGCAAAAGAAGAAAACATAAAAAAGATACGTCTGCTTTTTCTTCAATGTTAATTGTTTCTTCTCGATCGTCATCATCATCATCATCATCATCATCATCATCATCATCATCATCATCATCATCATCATCATCATGACCATCATGATCATGATTATCATCGTGATCATCATTGTCATCCTCATCATTATCTCCATCATCAGCGTCATCATCAATATCAGTATCTTCGTCATGATCATCATGATCCTCCTCCTCATCATCACCATCATCCTCACCATCAAGTCTGATGAGGCTGGGCGATCAGTAATACCAGGAATGCACTAATGGAGCGGGTAAGTGATCAAAGAACAGGGGCGTGCAGCTGCAACCAGCTTGCGTATGGTGTTGAGAAGAAGGAGAAGGAGAAGAAGGAGAACGAGATATTTATTGAATCCCCTGCAAGGTTGTGTAACGTGTTAATATAAATTTATGGTAACAATTTAAGAGTAAAAATTAAAAATTACAAACAGATGGAACACTACCATCCTCCTTCTCGTCCTCCTCCTCCTCCTCATCATCCTCATCATCATCATCTTCATAAGGTGGCATCATGGGCAGTGGATAAGTCGCCGGTATCCTACACTGAAGGTCGCGGGTTCAATTCCCGCAAAAGGCAAACTTATGTGGCTTAGGTACGACACAACTGAGGCTACCGAGGGTTTTCTCCGGGTACTCCGGTTTGCTCCCTCCCTTTAATAATCGCATTGGACGCGGTCAATCTAAAATTGTACTATTAAAAATGTGATTTCCTCTCCGTCTAGTAACAGCGACTTACATTTACACCACATGTTTGAGTGATGAATGTAAGTTTGTTGTATATGTAGGAGTGTCTGTAACATCTTGGTTACAGATCGCCGCGCTTTGAGTCTGATTTAGGAATAAGGCGCGTGTAACATTGAGTATTATTATTGTTACCATCATCATCGTTGTTGTCGTCGTCACGGTTATCATCATCATCATTATTATCATCATCATCATGGATGCAGAAGAAGAAGAAGAAGAAGAAGAAGAAGAAGAAGAAGAAGAAGAAGAAGAAGAAGAAGAAGAAGAAGAAGAAGAAGGTAGCGCACTGTATTTATTTAATGCACTTTTGCTGAGGCCATAGGGTTTGGGAAGGTGATGGGCGAAATTGAATTAGCCCAGTCATTGAAAGTAGGATTACATAAGATCAAAGCGCAAATAGGCATGTCCATGGAGGTTGCCAACACAGAAACAGGCGGAACAGAAGGAGGACGACGATGACGAAATCACATAGGACCATAGGAAGGCTATGTGCTGTCCTCATACAGTTCACCTTTTAAGTTAAGAGCAGCTCCAGGCGTCCGCCCACCCTACCGGTACAAAAGCCCGCTGGCGTGCAGCTGCATGAAGGTTGTGTATAGAGCTAAGTAGAGGGAAACAGGAGGAGGCAGGGATGAAACGAAGGTGAAGGTGACATTGACACAGAGAGAGGGGGGTGGATGGATGGGTAAGGGGCGTCTCCTTGACAACATTGATCCCAAAAGTAGCAAAGTGTGCAAAACCCCGGGTTGTCTTAGTTGAAAAAGTGGACAGAAAGAGAACCAATGTTCAAGCAGACAGAAAGCAGAAAAGGAGGTTACTACCCAAGTGTTCATTTGGAAGTCGGCGCTCTAAACGAACTTCCGGCTGAAAAAACGTTTAAAGATGGTAAATTGATACAACACGTCACATTGCATCTTTGCCATGCAGGCAAGCAGTTTGCGCTTTGGGCGTTGACAAAGCAAAGCCAAAGGTAATCTGTCGTCCATAAAGAGGTGAAATGCAAGGCACGTCACTTACTTCAAGGCCAGCTTTATGAGGGCTGTGCCCTTGTCCTTTCATTTAATTCAATACACTATAGTAAGTCTCTCAAAAGTCAGGTCCCAATTCAAAGCTGGCTGGACTGGACTGCTCCTTGTGCGATGTTTCGTGTTTTTGTCCATGGTGACATGATTTTGTGCAGTGCAGGTATCCACGGATAAATTTAATGCTCATTGCGCAATGACTGGTCAGCTATTGAAGTGCGAACAGCACTGCATTCTGCTTAATCTCCAACGGAAGATTGTGTCATATCCACCGCGCTAACGTGCTACCTACACGTTTTGTTTTAACACGTGCTGGTTTGGTAGTCATTGGCCTAAATAACTTATGTCTCAAAACATCATTAAAACACGCACAGGTAGGCGTCCTGTGCATGCAGTGATGATAATGAAAGCAATTTTCACAAAGCGAGACTGCCGGCTCGCCAGTGCAGTACCAGCCGGTCTTAAACCAAACAGCAGGTAATGGAGATATTCGTGTTTGTCTTTGAGGCTTGGATGCCACGGAGGACGGAACCCGCACCTGCACAGCGCAACCACTGTTAAAGGATGATTGTAAGCAGGGGGTTCCTCTGCAGATGGCAGACGCGAGGTGAAAAGAGATGCGAGTCCAAAAAGGTGATTGGCGGGAGGGCAAAAGCGCAAGAGAGGGGCTGAAGAAGGAGGTGGAGAAAAATTGTTCCTTCTAACGGGTTTCGACTTGGCCAGTATCGGGTGCAAGTCTCTTAGTTAGCCTCAACATTAAGTTGATTGTGTGTCCCAGGGCAGGATAGAGACTCCTATATCACAACATTAAGTTGATTGTGTTGTCCCAGGGCAGGATAGAGACTCCTATATCACAACATTAAGTTGATTGTGTTGTCCCAGGGCAGGATAGAGACTCCTATATCACAACATTAAGTTGATTGTGTTGTCCCAGGGCAGGATAGAGACTCCTATATCACAACATTAAGTTGATTGTGTTGTCCCAGGGCAGGATAGAGACTCCTATATCACAACATTAAGTTGATTGTGTGTCCCAGGGCAGGATAGAGACTCCTATATCATAACATTAAGTTGATTGTGTTGTCCCAGGGCAGGATAGACTCCTATATCACAACATTAAGTTGATTGGGTGTCTCAGGGCAGGATAGAGACTCCTATATCATAACATTAAGTTGATTGTGTGTCCCAGGGCAGGATAGAGAGTCCTATATCATAACATTAAGTTGATTGTGTGTCCCAGGGCAGGATAGAGACTCCTATATCACAACATTAAGTTGATTGTGTGTCCCAGGGCAGGATAGAGACTCCTATATCATAACATTAAGTTGATTGTGTGTCTCAGGGCAGGATAGAGATTCCTATATCACAACATTAAGTGGATTGTGTGTCCCAGGGCAGTACAGAGACTCCTATATCATAACATTAAGTTGATTGTGTGTCTCAGGGCAGGATAGAGACTCCTATATCACAACATTAAGTTGATTGTGTGTCCCAGGGCAGGATAGAGACTCCTATATCACAACATTAAGTTGATTGTGTGTCCCAGGGCAGGATAGAGACTCCTATATCACAACATCGTCCTTAAGCGGTCTGTGGGGTGGTCCTTTTCCTTCCTCAGTGCGGGAAAGACAGACAAATTGCTCATTATAAACCACACAGCCACAAAGAGAGGGTAAGTAGTTTGTTACGCATTTAACGGTCTAATTGACACGGCGACGTTTTGTAATTGTTTCCACAGAAAAAAAAGAGTTGAGTAAGTATAGTTTTTGTATCTCTCTCAGACACATGCATGCAAACACACACACACACACACCCACACACACACACACACACAGACAAAGAAACACACACAGACACACACAAACACATACATATACACAATAAAGGGAATTATTTTATCTGCACAAGTCTTGTTACATAGTTCTATGTTACAGGAGGTTGCGGTTATCATTGTGGGAACAATTATATAAGTTGTTATAGTGAAAGGTGTTTGCTGCTGCTGTCTACAATCACTTTGCAGTGAAAAGACGCTAAAAAAATGCCGAACACACGCGCACACACACCCACACACACACACACACGCACACACTACCCGCAAGTGGTAGAAGACTATAGAGTGGACTCGCGGACTGTGAAAATGTTCAGCCATGTGGTATCATCTATTTTTTAAAAAAAAGAAGATTTCTCCTATACAGCGCACTTACAAGTTCAGAGAGCTTCTCTGTAACAGCAGAAATTGTGTCGACAAAATGTGGTAAATTAGCTTAGCGCAAAATAGATACCATCGATAAAAACTTGACGTAAATTCACGAGTTATCTAAAAAGAAGCCCACACATATTAAATTAACTTCCTTCAGACAGTCACGCCGCCAGCCTCTCCAGATAAAATCGAACAGACTTAGCGATCCATGACTGTCATGAGCGTACTGGCCAAACTGACCAGAACGTTGTCTCCGTTAATTAGCTTACTTTAGCCAAAGTGACCAAGACGTCATCCCCGGTAACTAGCCAGGCACCGCTTATCGCTAGTGAATCTATCCTACACCCGGTCACTGATGTTCCAAGTAAGACATAATCGTACGTGCCCCATTATTAGGACAGGTGGGGGAAATATTCAAATAAAAACGAATAATCCCGTATATGCGAGATTAACTAAAACGAGAGTTAAACGATTGGTCAGAACCCCTGCATGCCCTTGGTGGCCCAACCTTAGATAGTCAGTCGAATATGAACTACGAAGCCGCGAGGGTCAAACCAAGGAACAAACTGCAGTGTACGCCTATCTCCACCTCATCGAGAGAGTGCTAGAGACTAAAAGACGGTTTCACGGATCCCAGAGTCTAGAAGTAAGAACACCAGTCGTTTTGATATGTTTATAGTATATTGATTGCCATGTATTAATAATATGTTCATGATATATATATAGTTACAGAAACCAATTATTGTTTCTGAGACAGTATGCATGTGGATTGATGTATCTTAGCCTTAAGATTCGGATCGAAGTGTGCATATGGGAACCGTGCAGGTGTCTGATGCTATGGACTCTTTGCAGAGGGTACCGCACACTTATATCTGACGAGAATATTGTAGCCAGAGCTCCGACTTTTACAGGTCAGCTCTGGGACGGTTTGTGGAGACAAACGCATGACGCTTGCTCCCGTGGTACAGAAGGAGAACAACCAAGATTCTACCTCTCCACGTCCGACCCTCGCAGCTACACGACTCACCCGCTCAACCTGAGAGGCAAGATTTCTTAGAAGGACTACATCACGCCCCGAGCGCCGGAGCTAAGTCACCCACAAATGCAAACTGAGTTCTAACCTCGAGAAAACCTAGACGACCACTAGATCATTTATTAAACTACGAAAATTAAAATCTTAAACTTGCGTAGCATAGGATGAAGAAGACCTGCTGACAAACTTTCCCCAGAACATCGAACTCTTAGAATTATTAATTAACCTGTTTAATGAAGTACATGTAAAAGTTGTGTTGAATATATAAAACGAGAAATTACCTACATACGACTGGTGTCATTCTATTTGTATTGTTGTGTAGCTCTTAGTTTTCTTCTCTTGAGCCATAATAATCTAGTCTGTTGATTAGTAATCCGCGTTTCTCAAATTGAGCCAAATGATACTAAAAAGCCCGAGAACAAATATAAATTTTATGTGACCAAGCACCGTGATCTGTCTCTCACACCGCTCTGGAATTCTGGTAAAAGAACGATCGATAGTGGTAGTCCAACGCCCCTCTATTAATAAGTCTTACCCCCTAGTAAGATAAACGTATCTTCCCCACAATATCATCACAGTCTCAAGGCACTGGCCCGTAACTCTTATCAACGTTAATAACAGTACCTTGGAGATCCATGTCATTTTGATCATAGTAAAGATTTAATTTTACATTGGGGCGGCATTCTCAGAGAGAGCAGCGCCGCCCAGGACAAGGGGGAACATAATTTATAGTGCATGCTGGGTGTATCTGTGTTACTGTCACTCACCTGTCTAGAACATGAGCGTCAGGATCTTTTCAGTCCGTGCGATGGACTAGACTAGACTTTATATTGCCATCCTCGGGATGGCATGCTGAAATAAGCATGCGCACAGATGGTCAGGGTAGCTGTGTCCAACGTGACGTTAAACGCAGGGCAAGAAAATAGCAATATGGGCTTTAGGTTAAATCTAGCTCTAAAATCGCCTTAAGTTGTATTAAGCATTGAAGTGCGCTCTACAAGAGCGATTACTTTACATCATGTCTGAAAAAGCATGGCAGCTCACTGTTGGGAGAGAGTAGGGGGAGTGGGGGGTGGAGGTAGTCCTGATTTAGGCTCATTGCAGTCTGCTGGACACTGTTAACAACGACTGACGCTGGACCCTGTTAACAATGACTGACGCTGGACCCTGTTAACAATGACTGACGCTGGACACTGTTAACAATGACTGACTCTGGACCCTGTTAACAATGACTGACTCTGGACCCTGTTAACAATGACTGACGCTGGACACTGTTAACAATGACTGATGCTGGACCCTGTTAACAATGACTGACGCTGGACCCTGTTAACAATGACTGACTCTGGACACTGTTAACAATGACTGATGCTGGACCCTGTTAACAACGACTGACTCTGGACCCTGTTAACAACGACTGACTCTGGACCCTGTTAACAATGACTGATGCTGGACCCTGTTAACAATGACTGACTCTGGACACTGTTAACAATGACTGACTCTGGACACTGTTAACAATGACTGACTCTGGACACTGTTAACAATGACTGATGCTGGACCCTGTTAACAATGACTGACGCTGGACCCTGTTAACAATGACTGACTCTGGACACTGTTAACAATGACTGATGCTGGACCCTGTTAACAACGACTGACGCTGGGCCCTGTTAACAATGACTGACGCTGGACACTGTTAACAATGACTGACGCTGGACACTGTTAACAATGACTGACTCTGGACACTGTTAACAATGACTGACGCTGGACACTGTTAACAATGACTGACTCTGGACACTGTTAACAACGACTGACGCTGGACACTGTTAACAATGACTGACGCTGGACACTGTTAACAATGACTGACTCTGGACACTGTTAACAATGACTGACTCTGGACACTGTTAACAATGACTGACTCTGGACACTGTTAACAATGACTGACTCTGGACACTGTTAACAACGACTGACGCTGGACACTGTTAACAACGACTGACGCTGGACACTGTTAACAATGACTGACGCTGGACACTGTTAACAATGACTGACGCTGGACACTGTTAACAATGACTGACTCTGGACACTGTTAACAATGACTGACGCTGGACACTGTTAACAATGACTGACTCTGGACACTGTTAACAATGACTGACTCTGAACACTGTTAACAATGACTGACTCTGGACACTGTTAACAATGACTGACTCTGGACCCTGTTAACAATGACTGACTCTGGACACTGTTAACAATGACTGACGCTGGACACTGTTAACACTGACTGACGCTGGACACTGTTAACAATGACTGACTCTGGACACTGTTAACACTGACTGACTCTGTACCCTGTTAACAACGACTGACGCTGGACCCTGTTAACAATGACTGACTCTGGACCCTGTTAACAATGACTGACTCTGGACCCTGTTAACAATGACTGACTCTGGACCCTGTTAACAACGACTGACTCTGGACCCTGTTAACAATGACTGACTCTGGACCCTGTTAACAAAGACTGACTCTGGACCCTGTTAACAATGACTGACTCTGGACACTGTTAACAATGACTGACTCTGGACACTGTTAACAATGACTGACTCTGGACCCTGTTAACAAAGACTGACTCTGGACCCTGTTAACAAAGACTGACTCTGGACACTGTTAACAATGACTGACTCTGGACCCTGTTAACAAAGACTGACTCTGGACCCTGTTAACAACGACTGACGCTGGACCCTGTTAACAACGACTGACGCTGGACCCTGTTAACAATGACTGACTCTGGACCCTGTTAACAATGACTGACGCTGGACACTGTTAACAATGACTGATGCTGGACCCTGTTAACAATGACTGACGCTGGACACTGTTAACACTGACTGACTCTGTACCCTGTTAACAATAACTGACTCTGGACCCTGTTAACAACGACTGACGCTGGACCCTGTTAACAACGACTGACTCTGGACCCTGTTAACAATGACTGACTCTGGACCCTGTTAACAATGACTGAGGCTGGACCCTGTTAACAACGACTGACGCTGGACACTGTTAACAATGACTGACTCTGGACACTGTTAACAATGACTGACTCTGGACACTGTTAACAATGACTGACTCTGGACACTGTTAACAATGACTGACTCTGGACACTGTTAACAATGACTGACTCTGGACCCTGTTAACAATGACTGACTCTGGATACTGTTAACAATGACTGACTCTGGACACTGTTAACAATGACTGACTCTGGACCCTGTTAACAATGACTGACTCTGGACCCAGTTAACAACGACTGACGCTGGACCCTGTTAACAATGACTGACTCTGGACCCAGTTAACAACGACTTACACCGATAAGGGTTGCCAGTTGTACTGAAATCTTCACACATCACAACAGCCAGTTGTAGGCTATAGTCAACAGGCCCTCAGCTAGCAGAAAGACGTGGATGTCTGTTCTTACGTGCACAACATGGGTGCAATTACTTCAAGCTACGTCACTTACCTCCTAACTTATTAAGAGGGCGTGGCAGCTTAAGGTGAACACCTGGCACTACAGCGTCAACTGGCATGCTGACGGCGTGGAAGGCGTTGAGCCATAACAGGCAAGTAGCACTGAGCCCAGCGGTACCACTGTGTCTACTTCCTACTTTCCATTGCTTGGCTATTCCACAACGAGCGGTCGTGATAAGACTAGTAGTATAGGAGATTTCGCTACACCGCGTGTTGCGGGGTGGCCTGGTAGAGTAGTTGGTAAGGCGCTGGTTTCCTAAGCAGAAGGTCGCGGACGCAAAGCCCGCCTGGGACAAACTTGGGCACGAGACTTTTGAGGTCATCCATTGTTTTCTCTGGGTACTCCGGTGTTCTCCCTCCCTTCAATAATGGTACTGGATGCAGTCATTTTTTTTTAAATCTGTCTTCTATAATAGGTATCTCATCAGATCGCCGCGCTTTCGACTGAAGAAAGAGCACGCGACAGTAGTAGTAGTAGTAGTAGTAGTAGTAGTAGTAGTAGTAGTAGTAGTAGTAGTAGTAGTAGTAGTAGTTAGGCCTATCTTTATTTTGTGTTGACATCAATCATGATCAGAATGGCCGAAATCTTTAACGTGCGGTGGAGACCAAGTAGCAGGATGACAAGAATATGGAGTCTGCCGCCTGTGCTGAGGCCTGACCAAGCTCTTTTACTTTCATTTGAATCTGGCTGACAGCAAGCAAGAATAACACTACCATAATCAATAAGTCAACTCCTTTTCAAAACAAACAGCCAACGCTCTTTACCTCTCGTCCGCACACAAACACATTACCGTGCCATCAACAAATGTTTTGAAACTAAATATAAGTCGTCTTTCTGGCCCTTAGTGGAGAAATGAGTAGATTAATTATATATACAGTCAACCCCGCTATTTTAAACGCAAAATAGAACTCTCTCTCTCTCTCTCTCTCTCTCTCTCTCTCTCTCTCTCTCTCTCTCTCTCTCTCTCTCTCTCTCTCTCTCTCTCAGCCTAACCCCCGACACACCCTTTTTTTAAAACTAAAGAAATACAATTAATTAATTACATATATAGTCACTTTCGCTAGTTGTGAAAGCAAACAGAGCACTTGACTGTCAAAGGCACTAGAGGAACAGGCATCTGGCACCTCTGTGGAATGCAGTCAACGTTATAAAAATAGGTAAACTTGATTTTTATGTATAGTAAAACAAGATGCTTGAAGAAAAAGGTGGCCAAGCAGTGTGAGGAGTTACAGCTAGCCGCAAACGTGCAGCAGATGCGCAAATTGCAGGCACGACACTATGCTGCTAGCTAACATGTCTGGAACTGGAATTGTATAGGAATGCAAGAAAATCTGATATTATGAATGACGACAAGCGGCAGACAAGCTGCAAATGCGCGCCAGATGTGAAAATTAGCCCGAGCCGCTATCATGTGTCTCGGGTTCGAACACACAGCCTGTAGAATAAGTGGTAAAACGGTTCAAGGCGTGATAGCAGGCGCAGACATGCAACACCTGCGCAAACAGCAGGTGTTAAAATGTGGAGCCATTTAGTGTCTGGCCGTCCATTTGTTCATTTGGTTGGTGAGGTGGATGGGCAGAACTAGGGTTTCCTCCGGCTTATTGTTGATTCTCCTGCGCATGCCTGTGAGTATGAGGGATGTTGGCAGCGCGCAGACAAGCAACAGATGTGCAAACAACAGGTGTAAAAACCTGCTTCCGGTGTTGCGTTGATCTCCAATGCGTTGTGGTTGTTATTCATTATATTCTCCCCTTTCTTGCTTGCCAGTTTGAGGAGTGACGACTGTGCTCAGGCATGATGCAATTTGGCAGAGGGTATGTGGGAACAGTAATACATACAAAAAGAGAACCTCGGTCAGTTATTGTTTGGAAGCTAATACAGTAATTGTTGCTAGGCATCAAATAAAAATAGAATGCGGGTTCTAGTGCTGAAAAGAATAGACCCAACGTTTCTCGGCGTGTCGTAAGAGGCGACTAACAAAGGTGTTGTCAGCACGGCATCCCTGGGCGAAAGTCTTCTACGCAGAAGTCACCGGCCAGGACGGAGGACCTCACGTTACTATATGTTCAACGACCACTCGGGGGCAAGGCGAGCCACACTGTACTCTTACATTTAGGCTGTGACCAACAGTCTAGAAGAGGATTGGGCCCTGCCAGGTTTTTCTTGCACAAACGAACCACTCAATCCATACTGGATCGATGGTCGCTCGGGTCCCAAAGGACCGCGCCTTCCGTTGGCCAACAGGACGGAGGTGATAAGTGTGCTACTGATGGGCAACTTAGCAAGACCCGCTCGAAAGACAACATCATCATAGGAAGATGGAATGTCAGGCGGGAAAATTAGAAGAACTGTCCCACGAGCTGGACCACTATCGATGGAACATTTAAGGTATCAGCGAACTGCGCTGGAAAGGCCTACTGTAGGTGAAACAACGACCAACAAAGGTCACAAGATTTATTTCAGCGGGAGAGATTACAGGCACGAACACGCGTTGGATTCTTGGTCCACAAAAGTATTCTAGCCACTGTCATGGGTTGCCGCCCAGTCTCCGAAAGACTCATTACCATCAGTCATCCAGGCTTACGTCTCAACATCAAACTATGACGACAGCGAAGTCGAGGATTTTTATGAACATCTGCAGGCTGTCCTTGACCAATGCCGAGGACAGTCATAGTCATAGTGCAAGGCGACTGGAATGCCAAGGTTGGCCAAGATGCGTACCACAACTGGGGAGACACATGTGGGCCTCACTGGAACAACGAGACAAATGACAGAGGTATGAGACTCCTGGCGTTTGCCAGGCACATAGTCTGATACTGGCAAATACGCGTGGTTTCCACAAAAAAGCCAGACGGTGGACATGGTACAGTCCCAGTGGGATGCATCACAACCAGATTGACTACATCATGGTCAAGAAACTCTTCAGATCAAGCATCAACATTGGCAGGACAGGCATCTTTTCATGAGCAGAAATCGGAAGTGACCACGATCTCATGATGATGTCCTTCCGACTCCACTTGAAGAGAATAAACGCAGCAAAGTGCACCAGACTGAAGTTCGACCTGGACAAATTGCAGGACCCGGAGGTGGCAGAAATATTCCAAGCCACAATTGGAGGAAAATTTGCACCGCTGCTCATTTTGGGAACGGGAGAAGTAGATGTCGACACCATGACCACCAACTTCAACTCAGCTGTGACAGATGCCGCCACTGAGATCCCTGGCAAGCACCGCCCAAAGAACAAACCGTGGATGACTCCTGAACTTTTGGACCTGCGTGATAAACGAAGAGAGACGACAAGAACACCTCGCAGGGAGCTGATGCCTACCGAAAAATCAACAGTGACATCAGAAAAGGCATGCGCCAAGCAAATGAGAACTGGATAAAAGATCAGTGCCAGAAAATAGAGAACAGTCTGAACAAGAACAACAGCAAGAAGGCCTACCAGACTGTGATGCGGCTGACAAGTGTTAAACAGCCCAAGTTCTCCACGATCAAAAGCAAGTCTGGCATATACCTTACAGAAGAACAAAAAATCTTAGATAGTAAACAATACAGTCATTATTGTTTGGTAGCGAATTTACCAGCTCAACGGCTGCTGATGAAGTTGAGCGAAGTCAAGATGGAACTCTAGGGGATCAAGACGCCAACTTGCCGCTTTAGGCGCACTGTCTATCGCTTGGACCACCCAAGCACCCTGCATGTGTATTCAATAAATACAGGAATTGAAACTCATGAAGCGGGTAACACATTTCCACACTAAAAGCATGACCATATATAACGGAGCCTGTCACGCTAACACCACAATAACCGGATCCTTTGTCCTGCCTCTGAGGCAATATCGGAAAAAGGCGGGTGGATCGTTTTTGGAGTAAAAGACGTTAATTTTATTCTTTCGAACGGTCTTAAATTATTGCTGGTCGTGCAAAACAACAACAACAACAACCACAACAACAATAATAATAATAATAATAATAATAATAATAATAATAATAATAATAATAATAATAATAATAATAATAATAATAATAATTTATTTTGCAAAGTCCAAATCCAAACTAGAAGTCTGCCCTGAGCACTCGCACGCAGACACCCTCCTGCAGTCGCAGGGATAAATAATGATGACATAATGACTGTACATTATAGAACTAAGATGGCACAGAATAACAGGTGTTTTGGGCGCATGGCAATACGTGCAAAATAGAAAATTGCTTTACTACAGAACGTTAGATGTTATCTACACAATTCGCTGGACGACTAAACGGCAGCATTTTTAGAACCAAAGATGCCAGCTTAAAGGCCATCTTCGGCGAATCATGGCTGAGTTTGGTTTTTTTAAAAGGTGTTGTAGCGAGTGATGTAACAGGTAGAACACTCTAAATCCTTTCACCGCCTACATTGTTTGTACATTTGGCAGCTTCAAAATAAATCCTACTTACTGCATCGTGGGTTAAATAAGGTTTCAAAACAAACCCCTGTACACTTGGCAATACCTGTTTAGAACCAGGTCGTAAATGTGTGGCTGAAATGTGTGCCTGTTGGTTAAAGGTCAGCCCATTTAACGCTCCTAACAATTAGCTTCCTTCCTTAACAGCATCGGACGTCATCACAATTGTCCTTCAATATAATGCATAAGGACAGCAAGATCTGCATTGTGCATTTTGTAGTAGGTAGATGTTCCCCACGCCACACTTTTGTTCAATTTCAACATTATGAACCTCACTTTGCACTAGTGGCATGTTGCTGGCAACTTGGGCTGGCGTCGTGCCTTTAAAAAGTTTACACTCATTAACTGTCAGTTGAGGGTTGGTGCAGTTGGGGGTGTGGGTGGGGAAGTGGTGGTTGGGGAGGTGTAAAGTAAGGGGTAGGGGTTACCTGTTGTACATCTTAGTACTTGCTGGCGGGATGAGGGGAGTGAGTGTAAACAGTATTTGTAATTGCTGGAATCATTCAATAGGGTCCTCTGCGTATCACTTTCTCCTCCAACACTCCGTCATTTCAGTGTCTTTCCAAACAAGATCTCTCTCTCTCTCTCTCTCTCTCTCTTCTCTCTCTCTCTCTCTCTCTCTCTCTCTCTCTCTCTCTCTCTCTCTCTCTCTCTCTCTCTCTCTACCTGCTAAGCTTACCAGACAACAGACTACCTAAGAAAGTGCACACAAGGTTAAATCACTACAAAACCAAAGTAAACGGAATTGGGCGCGCTTTTTAAGGAAACTGTTGTTCACAAACGGATTTGGGAATTTTTAGGCGCAACAAGATGTGGGTGATATGAATGCCTTTTGAAGTGTTTTTAAGCGAGATTGGCAGACCAGTACGCCAAGGTTGGCATGATGATGTAAACAAAAGGGAGAGGTTTCTTTTTTCTTGCACTTTTAAAACATTATTTGAAAAACACAAATGTATAGAGACTATGGTCAGAAACGACGTTTCTGTGGCAAGTACATACATGTACAGTTTCGTTTAGAAGTTTCACCAATTTTATTCCACAAATTAAGGTACACAAAAGACGTTATACCAGGACAGCTTTGTGTCTTCAACATGCAAAGGCGGACTTGAAACAGATAAAAACACGTTGATTTTAGATGTAAAACCTACACAAAAGTCAGGATGCAGGTACAGTTTCTTGCTAGTGTAGATCATCACGACCCCGCAGAAGTAGCTACTGTCACGGCAGCAGATGACGAGCGTTCTGTTCTAGAATTTTTATACAATGGATTTAAAAGGCGAAAGTGGAATTCCCTTCCCTCCCATATCTACAACATACAATCAACACAGGCATTCAAAAAGGCCCTCAAAACCCACCTCTTCAAACTGCATTATTCAGACTGATTTGTATCCCGCTGCCATTCTCTCCTCTTTTGTTTCTGTCTGATCCGTAAGTGTGTACACGGCTGTAAATATTTATACTGTTTTCCTTTCCTGGGTCTGTCCGGGCATATAAATAGCTGTGAATAAGTTTTTGCTATTCTTTAGAAGATCCGTTGGATCTCATTTTTGATATGATGATGATGATCATTGTTGTCAGGGTGGCGACGTGGTGATCGTCCTTAACGCTCATGCAATAGGACGTTAAGCATCGATTTCCTCCTTGCTATTCTAATTTTGTCTTTTTTGTCATTTTTGTACATATTTGTAAATAGTTCTTACTTTTACTGTTCCGTCTTTTGGTGTATCGTAACAAAAGCGATGTTTGATCGAGTGCATGTATTTTTATGTACTGACTATGTAAAGCGCGGTGAGTTTGATCCTAGGCTGGAGTACCCGCTATATAAAAACCCGTTATTATTATTATTATTATTATTATTATTATTATTATTATTATTATTATTATTATTATTATTATTATTATTATTATTATTAAAATAGACCTTATAGATTATTCTCTTAATCCAGTCTACGAAATGTGCTGTAAGGTTTGATGGTTCTATTTATTGTGTATATCTTGTAAATATGTATTATCTTTGCGTCAGCTTACGCACTGAAACTTGTGTTACTTTTCACAGTTTTATTGTGTATGTAGCCCAGCGAAGTATTTGACTCCCGTCTCTCGGCCACGACCTTGAAAACACGACCCAACCCGAGCTGTTATTTGCATTTATCCCTCGCAAGAGTGACATACAAATATTTGCCCTTGCAAGGCGGGGAAGCGTGGTTGGTAATAAACCGGGTTGCCGGCTACAAGTGCCACGACACTCTTCTGCAAAGTCGCTGCCACCGACTTGCATAAATTGCCTGCCGACAATGTAATCCAGCTCACCACCAAAAGCAGAAGACAAATGGTCAGCCGGAAGAACAAATGTCGTGTCGCCTTGTCCTGCATAACCCAATGGCCACATCAAAGGATTCTGCACAGTAGGAGCCACCCAAGGCTAGTCTACCCAAAAAATGTAAGGTAGATAACTTCTCTCCCGAGCTTGAACCAGTCGCCTCCCATTTCGCTACATGTAATTTCCCCAAATCCCCCTTGCAATGAACATGTTTTATGCTTTATAAATAAAATATATTAGATTTTACGTCTCTGTCTCTCTGTCTCTGTCTCTGTCTCTCTGTCTCTGTCTCTGTCTCTCTCTCTCTCTCTCTCTCTCTCTCTCTCTCTCTCTCTCTCTCTCTCTCTCTCTCTCTCTCTCAGTACGCGTGTCTGCTGGGAAGCATGAGTCTGTACGTCCTCATGCCTGGCGTTGTATATTCATTCTGTCTGTATGTGTGCCTTACTGTGTGCCAGAAGAAGATAAGAAATACTAATAGGAAGTGAAAGTTGACCATATGCCACGCGACAAGTCAATGGCAGGGAGTTTAGGTTGTTGAGAAGTCTTGATATGCGGTAGTAGCTTGCCCTGTTTCGAGTGCACGTCCATATGAAAACACACACACACACACACACACACACACACACACACACACACACACCTACACACCCACACACACGCACACACACACGTACACACACAGAGAGGCAGGCAAAGAGAGTGAGAGAGCGACAGACACAAATAGAGAGAGTAAGAGAGAGAGACAGAGACATACAGAAATAGAGAAAGACAGTGGGAGAGAAAGAGCGAGAGACAAAGAAAGAGAGAGAGAGAGAGGCAGGGACGGTGGGTGAGGGAACCATACAATTCCTCTATCGGATGGCATTCTACAAAATGTCTGCACATACCACTCATGTATTCCTACTTTAATATTCTTTCCACACAATTGTAGGTCCCTTTGTTTGAAACAAAGAAAATTGTAAGACAAGCAATTATGCTTTCCGCGCTGCCAGCTAGATCGCCCTAAGCGATAACTTGTATCAAGGGAAATAATTGTGAAAGTAGAACATGCAGCAAGCCCGTGATTATTGGCCTTGGAGCATTGCGTTATACTGACATTAAAAATGAATTAGTTCATTTCCACGGTCACCAATCTTGCAGGCATAATGGTGACGCGTGCAGCCAAGCAGTGGCTCTGACAGACATTAAACTAAGCAGTGGCTCTGACAGACGTTAAACTAAGCAGTGGCTCTGACAGACATTAAAGTGAGCAGTGGCTCTGAAAGACATTAAACTAAGCAGTGGCTCTGACAGACATTAAACTAAGCAGTGGCTCTGAAAGACATTAAACTAAGCAGTGGCTCTGACAGACATTAAACTAAGCAGTGGCTCTGACAGACATTAAACTAAGCAGTGGCTCTGACAGACATTAAACTAAGCAGTGGCTCTGACAGACATTAAACTAAGCAGTGGCTCTGACAGACATTAAAATGAGTGGTTGTTTGTCCATTCTGTTTCCTGTTTGTTCAATCCTTCCTCTATCTCTCCCTTTCTCTGTCTTCCGACCTCTCTCCCTCTCTGTCTGTCGACCTCTCTCCCTCTCTCTGTCTGTCGACCTCTCTCCCTCTCTGTCTGTCGATCTCTCTCCCTCTGTCTGTCTGTCGACCTCTCTCCCTCTCTCTGTCTCCCGACCTCTCTCCCTCTCTGTCTATCGACCTCTCTCCCTCTCTCTGTCTGTCGACCTCTCTCCCTCTCTCTGTCTGTCGACCTCTCTCCCTGTTGGTCTCCCTCCCTCTACCCACACTCCCTCTCTTTCTCATAACTGTCCTGACCTAATCTCACTCTCATAACTGTCCTGACCTAATCTCACTCTCATAACTGCCCTGACCTAATCTCACTCTCATAAATGCCCTGACCTAATCTCACTCTCATAACTGCCCTGACCTAATCTCACTCTCATAACTGCCCTGACCTAATCTTACTCTCATTACTGCCCTGACCTAATCTCACTCTCATAACTGTCCTGACCTAATCTCACTCTCAAAAATGCCCTGACCTAATCTCACTCTCATAGCTGCCTTGACCTAATCTCACTCTCAAAACTGTCCTGACCTAATCTCACTCTCATAGCTGTCCTGACCTAATCTCACTCTCATAACTGTCCTGACCTAATCTCACTCTCATAACTGTCTTGACCTAAATCTCTCTCATAACTGTCCTGATCAACATCTCTCTCATAACTGTCTTGACCTAAATCTCTTTCATAACTGTACTGATCAACATCTCTCTCATAACTGTCCTGATCAACATCTCTCTCATAATTGTCTTGACCTAAATCTCTTTCATAACTGTCCTGACTTCCATCCACTCACCCCCTCTTTTTCCCTGCAACCATCAATCTACTTTAACAACACAACTGCATGTATTTTTTGCAATTCAGACGATATTTGCAATCTGTGTTGCCTTACAGGCAAATATTTTTATACAAAAAAATAAATAAAAATAAATTGATTAATCACCATCATCATCATCATCATCATCATCATCATCATCATCATCATCATCATCATCATCATCATCATCATCATCATCAAATAGCAGTTAAAAAATAAAAATTAAATTAACGTCTTTTTTTGTGTGTTACAAATACACATGATCGTAAAATGACATTTTATTCGTTAATGAAAAGGCTAAGCGGATTGTGCAGTAAAACACCTCTGCCTCTATTGTGGATTTTTAGACATTTTCCGCTCATTCCTTTCTCCCAAAATCCTGTCCTATCCTACCCCGTAACTCGAAAGTCGTTGGGGCACCACATATGATCGTTTAACTAGCGTACTCCATCCTTCTATCCTCAGCAACCCTCATTGCTTCGCTCAGTGTCAAGCCCGCCAATCTCGAATGTTGTCCTCTCACCTCTTTTTCTGTCTCCCTCTTCTTCTGCCTCATTGCACTGTGCCTTGCAGGATGGTCTTTGCAAGACCTGATGCTCTGGTGAAGTGGCCATACCATCGGAGTTTCCGTTTCTTCACCACTACAAGCATGTCACCGTGTTATCGAAAGGCTTGTGTGATGGTGTGTCGGACTTCGTCGTTGATACGCTTAGTATAGGAAATGCCCAGAAGTCTTCTGTAGCACCTCATCTTCATGCTTTGTATTCTTCGTTGTAAGTCTGCTGTGAGGGTCCATGTTTTGCAAGAGAATAAGATGATGGAGATGACGAGGAATCAGCGCAACCTTATCTTGGATTGTCCTGTCTTTCCAAATTGGCTACAACTTTGTCAGCAGGTGTTTGTGCTATCCTGGAGAGGATGTCTTTTCGAGACCCATTGTCAGATACAATTGCTCCTAAATATTTGAAGTTATGCATCGTGTTGAGGAATTGGCCTTGGACTTTGATGTCGATGTCACTGGTATTGATGGTCATCATTTTGGTCTCCTCTGCACTTATTTCCATGATTTATTTCCATCACTGTCATCCGCAAAACGGATAATATAGATTGCTTACCCACTATGCTGACTGTGCCTCATGATCTGCCAGCACATCTGATATGATGCGCTCCAGAAAGATGTTGAAGAGTGTTGGAAAGAGTAAGCATCCTTGACGCACGCCGATTGTTGTTCTGAACCAGTTCCCGATGGCGCTGTTGTGGAGGACTGCACTGATAGCTTTGTCATACAGGCTTTTGTTGACTTCAATAATGTTAGGGCTAATGTTGTACACTCTCATGGTTGCCCAAACAGCTGCATGTCAGACTCGGTCAAACGCTTTCGTGAAGTCTAGAAACGCATAGGGTTGTTGAGGACAGAGAAAGATTGAGTACGCTAGTTAAAGGATCATGTGTGCTGCCCCAACGACTTTCAAGTTACGGGATAGGATAGGATACGACAAACGCATAAAATAGAAGTTGTTGGTGCTGTAGGTATTTCTCGCAGATTATTCTGAGGTAAAAATCTGCTCAGTGGTACTTCGCCTTGCCCTGAATCCTGCTTGTTCTTCAGCTATGATTTGTTCAGTTGGGGTTTCAATATGTTGAGTATTATTTTCAGGAGGACTTTGCTGGAATAAAGAATGAGGCTGATGGTGCGGTTTGACACTCCTGGAGGTTACCCTTTTGGGGATGAATGATGACAAGCGATTGGGTCCATGGTGTGGGCTATTCCCCACTCTGCCAGATCTTGTTAAAGATAATGGCGAGAGCTTCAATCATCGCTTCTCATCCTGCCTGAAACACATCTGCGGGTATGATGTGCACTCCCGCTGACTTACCTTTCTTCAGTGATTGCACTGATGCCTTAAACTTCTTCTCTGAGAATTGGAAGTATTTCTTCTTCTTCTCTGTTCTTGGCAGAGTCTCAGATTTCTTTCATTTGTCTCGTTATTGCAGTTGGGTCCACATGTGTTTCCCAAGTTGTGGTAAGCATCTTGGTCAAACTTGTCATTCCAGTCGCCTTGCCCGATGACTATGTCGTTCCTTGGCACGTGGTCAAGGAAAGCCTGCAGCTGTTCATAGAAATCCTCCACTTCGCTGTCGTCATAGTCTAGTTTTGGGGCGTAGGCCTTGTCATGAACTGGCTAGTTTTAACTCTGCCTATGACTATTCAGCCTTGTGTAGTCTTTGTAACATTAGAGAGAGGAGTGTATTACACAGCAGCAATTAAGGGACACAGCAGGCCACACACGGCGAGCCAGCCACACACAGAGTAATGAGTCAGCACTTGAGCTTTGAATCTGACCGTTTTAACCAATCAGAAGCAGGCATAGCGGGTAGCGCAGTTCTGACTGTGTCAGAACCTACACCACAGTTTGAATCAGTCGTGTGTGAGACGAGGAAGAGTCAACATCTAAATAGCTAGCAGAGAAATCTCTTCACTCATAGACCAGGAAGCAGGACTTTAGAATCTTAGAATTCTCTCAAGTCACCACGGGCCTGAACTTGTCAAACAGGTAAATGAACACACTTCTGTTTCATCGTGATATATTTATATTATTGTGGAAATTATGTTTGTGGAATTTGCTATGCATAAATGTGAATTGTTAATCCGAATTTGCGTGACCATGTGGAAAAGCCGAACACGTGGCGAAACACGACCGGTTGCGCCGCCATGTTGCATACCATACGGAACCACTGTTGTTTAACTTATATGTATGTTTGCAGACCAGTGGCTGTACCACTGAATGTTTATATTATTATTAATTCTGTATGTGTATAGTTAGACACGATTGATATTTATGTATGTATAGGAATTTAGAGTTGAGATTCCAGTGGACCCCGGAAGTAGCAGAATGTTCGTCGCTTATTAGAGATGTGGAGCTATCACTGAGGGCTACTTTGGCTTTCAGTGAGACGCTCTGCACAAACCGATTATTCAGGGTTGTGCAGAATTTCGTCTCTTATATTACAGACGAGCAGGCGAGCTACCCTGGGCGCCCCACTCCACAGAAACGACGAGTTGGTTGAGGAGCCTCTACCGCACAAGTCGGAAAGAGCTACCTTGAAACACACCCTGTCAGACCCCACAGCGTGGCAAGGGAACCCAACTACACAACGACACAGGTGGACCAGAAGCTACCTCACAGAAGGACTTCGCACGCACCATCTAGCAGTTAAGTGTAAAACCAAAGGTGCACTTAAACTGATCGAAACAGGACCACAGAAGTCCACTCTTCAGAAACTGTAAAACGGACCACAGTAATCCAAATCTACATAAACTCAAATAGCAAGTGCCCGAGGAAGATATAACAGCTGCCTAGACTATCAGCGATCGAACTATTTGCATTGACTAAGACTTTTTAAGTTAGATTAGTACTTAGAGAATCTTGTATAGAGTAGAAGAAATAAATGTGTGATTTTAACTGTTATCAAGTGGCTGGACTACATATGATTCATAGCCGTGTGAAAGCTAGTGTGACAGTAATCTTTTACCATTTTTCTATCTATCTCTGTACCCCAACCTTAACACAGAACGAGCTAAACAAATAAATTTATTAAAGTAATTCATAGGGTGACTTACTAGCAGTTCCCACCGAATAAACGTGAGGGTCCATAATTCCATTGTGCAGAGCCCATAAACCCCACGTGACAGGCCTGGCTGGATGATGGTGATGTTGCAAAGGGCTTCTCTCGGACGGATGGTAACGAGTCTGCTGGAGACTGGGCAGCAACCTAAAACCTCTTGATCGATTTTGCCACTTCCGCCAAAAGGGTGTGTGTGGGTGTGTGTGGGTGTGTGTGTGTGTGCGCGTGTGTTGGTTGTTAAGGGCTGGGTTACAAGAAGAACAGAAGAAAGAGAACAAAGCCAACACAGATGACAAATGTGGAAATTGCAGATTTATTAAGCCCATTGTGATTGCCTTGACTGCTGTCCAACTGTTGCCGTTATGCTTGGTCTGCTTCCTACACTATGTGCTATGCTGACCTACTGTTGCCGTTATGCTTGGTCTGCTTCCTACACTGTGTGCTATGTTGACCAACTGTTGCCGTTATGCTTGGTCTACTTCCAAATGTTGCCGTTATGCTTGGTCTACTTCCTACACTATGTGCTATGTTGACCAACTGTTGCCGTTATGCTTGGTCTACTTCCTACACTATGTGCTGTTCAGACCAACTGTTGCCGTTATGCTTGGTCTACTTCCTACACTATGTGCTGTTCAGACCAACTGTTGCCGTTATGCTTGGTCTGCTTCCTACACTATGTGCTATGTTGACCAACTGTTGCCGTTATGCTTGGTCTACTTCCAAATGTTGCCGTTATGCTTGGTCTACTTCCTACTTTTGCCGTTATGCTTGGTTTACTTCCTACTGTTGCCGTTATGCTTGGTCTACTTCCTACTTTTGCCGTTATGCTTGGTTTACTTCCTACTGTTGCCGTTATGCTTGGTCTACTTCCTACTGTTGCCGTTATGCTTGGCCTACTTCCTACTGTTGCCGTTATGCTTGGTCTACTTCCTACTGTTGCCGTTATGCTTGGTTTACTTCCTACTGTTGCCGTTATGCTTGGTCTACTTCCTACTGTTGCCGTTATGCTTGGTCTACTTCCTACTGTTGCCGTTATGCTTGGTTTACTTCCTACTGTTGCCGTTATGCTTGGTCTACTTCCTACTGTTGCCGTTATGCTTGGTCTACTTCCTACTGTTGCCGTTATGCTTGGTCTACTTCCTACTGTTGCCGTTATGCTTGGTCTACTTCCTACACTATGTGCTAGCGCTGCCACAGGTTCCATCATTCACAGCTGTTACAGTTGTAGTGACAAACAGCCATACTGACTGTGCATCCAGCAGCTGTTACAGTTGTAGTGACAAACAATCACATTGACTGTGCACCATAGTAATGTAGTTGTAGTGACAAACAGTCACACTGACTGTGCATCAAGTTGCTGTCACAGTTGTAGTGACAAACAGCCACACTGACTGTGCATCAAGTTGCTGTCACAGTTGTAGTGACAAACAGCCACACTGACTGTGCATCAAGTTGCTGTCACAGTTGCACACAAGTCCACTTTACCACATCACGCCTCATTTGCTCTGTTTGCCAAAACAAGATCAGGTTCCAACCACGCTCAGTTGTAACTATAGGCGCTTGCAATAGGAATGCACTTTGCGATGAATACCCCATGGCCTCTATTTACTGTGTTATGGTTGGGTGCCTCTACAATCACAGGTACTTGAAACTATGACCATTGTTATTAGACTGCGCGGTGGATGCGTCATTTGAGCTGTTGAGTTGCGTTTGCTCCAATAATTCACCAATGACGTGTGGGTGCGTGTGTGTGTGTGTGTGCGCGCGTGTGCGTGTGTGTGTGTGTGTGGTATGGAATGTACCCACTCGTCAAAGAAAGTCGCAAACGACAACAATATTTCACATTAAAGGTGTTAACAGACAGCATGAGAGACTTGTGTGCGAATTATGTCACGGCACACACACAACGTCGCGTTTATTATTGTACAATAAAATGTGGTCCGGCAACAATAGTGGTGAACGTATTGTATTGTCGCTACAGCCCATTTGTCAGTGAAGTATTGTTGAAGTATTGTATTGTCGCTACAGCCCATTTGTCAGTGAAGTATTGTTGAAGTATTGTATTGTCGCTACAGCCCATTTGTCAGTGAAGTATTGTATTGTCGCTACAGCCCATTTGTCAGTGAAGTATTGATGAAGTATTGTATTGTCACTACAGCCCATTTGTCAGTGAAGTATTGATAAAGTATTGTATTGTCGCTACAGCCCATTTGTCAGTGAAGTATTGATGAAGTATTGTCGCTACAGCCCATTTGCCAGTGAAGTATTGACGAAGCAGCGACAATGGTTGATACAGTCACTATGCCATACCACACCTTACTGTTGTCAACACAGTGCGCCAAGATGCTTCATTTCACCCACACCTAAATTGCTTTGTTTGGTGGCATCTCACGCTGGGCTTTAGAAATAGGATATTATATTTATTTATGAGTTCCTTTGTGGTAAACTGAGAATGTGAGCTATAGTAGTTGAGGTAAATACTGATCCATTAAGTCTGTAGTTCTACTTGGAGCTGTCGTTCACATACATTTTTCACATTATTATTTGATTTTTCTAAGCAGCTTTTACTGCCCCAGTAAGTCTGTAGTTCTACTTGGAGCTGTCGTTAACACACATTTTTCACATTAGTATTTGATTTTTCTAAGCAGCTTTTACTGCCCAAGTAAGTCTGTAGTTCTATTTGGAGCTGTCGTTAATGATGATTATCTGGACATTTACGATTATGTGGACATTTATGATTATCTGGTGTGTAATTTCTACAACTGACATTCATCAAACACGACACAGTCAGCCAGTAAAATAAGTCAATATGATATTAGAAAAGATATTGAATAAACCAGTTTGCCAAGGTAACAGTTGGTTTTATTATCTGCCTGACTTTGGTATCAAATGCCCGAGTATCACAAATCTTCCAGGATAATGAATGAGCTGGGGAGGTGACCCACCAACCCTTAAGGTCTGACCTTTAGCTCACGCGTTATATAATGAATGAAAGCATCACAACAGCTTGCCTGTGTATCTCCATGTGTACCCGGGTGTGTGTCTTACGTACCCGGCCACACTGGTGTTACGTACCCGGCCACACTTGTATGAATTCATTGCGTATTTCCTTGCGTACTGGCTAACGTAACATAAAGATAGCGCAAGTTTGATTTCTGCAAAAACACATAAGCCGGGCTAAGAGGACCCATCACGAGTTTAGAGGTCAACCTAAACTCCTCCCACACGCATGATTACACGCATCAAATGTTGTCTGCTACACACGACTTGGCGAGCTAAGGAAGTTGAATTCACTTGTTGCGTGTCCATCTTAGTAAAGTTGTTTTATATTATAGTCAAATGGTAAAAGTGTACATTACGTCGTAATGAAAAAGTTTCTTGTAGTGAAATTACTGTTCTGTTTCTGTTTGTTTATTGTCTTTTCCAGCAAGCTGATAAGACATTTAAAAAAAAAAGTGTTAGATTAGATTACCAACAGGAGAGTCCAGCAATACTTTGGACAGTTTGATTCCGAGTTGAAAATCTACATCACTGAAACTGACCTTCCCTTGCAATTCATATGGCAGTAAAGGCTTAATTTGATCACATTCAAATAAAACATGCTGTAATGAGATGGATGCATCACAAACACACTTTACATCTTTACAGTGCTTAGTTTTAATGGCATTGAGCAAAATTCTGTTAGTCATCGTAAGCACAGCTCTTGAGTAACCATTTAATGGATTGTCTTGTTTCCTAAAGTCAAGAGTACTTTTCATTATATTTTCAATTTCATTTTGAATTTCTTTTGAAGATTTCATAACTTCAATGTATCGAGAATTTAATTGTAAAGCACCTTGTTTAGCCCCTTTATCTGCTAATTCATTATAGAAAAAACCACAATGTGATGGTAACCAGCAGAAAGAGATGTTTGTGCCATTAATGATTAAGCTGTGAATAATATGTCTAATTTCTATTATTAAATCTCTTCTATTTTTATTATTTTGAGATTGTAACGCTTCTAGCACTGACATTGAATCAACACATATAACTATTTGAAAAATATTGATCTGAAGACTGGATATGTTTCTTAGTGCCATTAAGATTGCTATCAGTTCGGCTGTAAATATAGATATATTCTTGCCCAAGTAAAATGATTCGTTCATTTTTAAATCAGGAATAACATATGATGCACCTGTTTCACCTGATGATAAAACAGAACCGTCAGTATACACTTTTAAATGTTGAGAATAAACAGAATCTATGTGTTCACGAGCCTCAGTTGTAACTAAGTTACTATTAACACTTTTGAATGTGTTACAATAATGAATATCAAAATTACCCTTCATCATCTCCCAAGGAGGCATTGGTGAAGAAATATCTGTCTTAAGTCTTTTAATGTCCTCTACTGTAGAATCAAGTAAGTCTTTAGTATATGTAGAAATCGTTTCTAAGAATCTAACATTTTGTGCTCGTTTTGGGTATTCTAAATCAGACCTAAACAACAACTCTTCATTAGTACTATTGCAAATATTATGTGCTCTTACGATATATTTAACACAAGCCAACTTTCTCTGTTCATCCAGGGGCATAATTCCTGCTAACATATAAGCTTTAGATGTATTTGTATGCACGGGAACACCTAGGGCTAACTTTATAGCCTTGCTATCTAGACTTTTTAACTTATTTAAATAACTCTTTGGAGCTGAAAAATATGCTTCCTGCCCATACATTAATTTAGATCTGACAAGTGAAGTTGCTAAATGAACGAGTGTCTTTATATCTTGACCCCAAGATTTTGTACTAATGATCTTTAATAAATAATAACTTTTTAAAGCATTCTGAATTAAATACTCAATATGTCTTGCCCATTTGAACTTCCTTGTTAGATATACACCTAAAAATTTAATCTCAGCAGTATATTCAATTTCTTCATTTTCTATCAATATTTTAGGCAGTTTTCTTGGTACTTGACAGTTACTAAAAAGCATCATTTTAGTTTTTTCCTTAGATAATTCTAGGCCATTAGATATCATGTACTTGTTTAAACTATTTATTTCTGTTTGATAAACTAAAGTAATGTGTTTTATTTCATACAAAGAAGTTTTCTTTTTTAGATTAACATTCATCCATATAGCAATGTCATCAGCATATTGAACAAGAGTAACCCTGTTACTGAAAACTTTTGGCAAATCGTAGATTAAAATGTTGAACAAAATTGGAGATATTATTGCCCCTTGAGGAATACCCATATTCGTCGAATGACTTGATGAATAACAATTTCCAACTTTAACTTTTATAGATCTATTTTGTAAGAAAGTTTTTATAAAATTATACATGTGTCCAGATAATCCAATTTGCTTTATTTTGAAAAGTAAACGTGCATGCCAAACTCTGTCGTATGCTCTTGTAATATCAAAAAAAGTTGCTAAAACTCCTTTACGCTTTGCAAATTGTCTTTTAATATGCGTTGTTAGCTTAACTAAATGATCAACAGTCGATCGGCCTTTTTGAAACCCAGCTTGATTGATAGGAATTATTTTTTGTTTGACGCAATAATGTGATAACCGTTCCAGTACAACTTTCTCCATTATTTTACAGGCATGTGACGTCAACGCGATAGGCCTATAACTTGAAACAACACTGCGAGATTTGCCAGATTTTGGTAATGGAATAATTAGAGATGTTTTCCAGAATTCGGGCAAGGTACCTTTTGCCCAACTATTTGCTATAATTTCATGTAAAATGTGTAGCCAATTGTCAGGAATATTAGATAAAAGTTTGTATGAGATTCCGTCTAATCCTACCGCTGAATTCTTTCGTCCAAATTGGAATACTACATTTTTAACTTCTTCAAACGTTATGTCAGCATTATAATATAAGCTATTATTGGGTAGAGGAGGCTCAAATGTAGGACTACTTTCTTCATTTTCTCTTTGTTGTTGTATGTGACTAGGCAAACTAGACGACTGACTTACATTAGCAAATACTTTTACAAATTCATCAGCCTTCTCTAATGATGATGGAAATGTATTATTTGTTAGCTTTATGGGACATTTAGGGAGACTGTATCCATTTTTCATTTCTGATAACTTTTTCCACATTTTAGCTGAGTCCTGATAACTATTGATTTCAGAATTACAATAATTTGACCAAAATGCTTGTTTTTCGCTAGCAATGGTTTTGTTACAATTTATTTTTGTCTTCTTCATTTCAATAAATGATTGTTCTGTTCTATTTTTCAACCATGTTTTATATGCTACCTTTTTCTCTTTTACTGCATTTTTACACTGTTCGTTCCACCAAATATTTCCGGTTCGGGATTTTTTCGTATATGTTTTTTTCTTGGGAATAGACCTAGAAGCTGCGTCATGAATACTCTTAACAAAAGTATTATACACTTCATTAATATCCTTCTTCTTAGTAAAAGAAGTATCAGTTTGTAATAAAATTTCTTTAAAGTTATCCCAATTAGCCCGATCATAGTGATATTTTGCCACAGGATCTTACTCACTGCCCACTTCAACACAATCATTGCAAGTGATTACGATAGGAAGGTGATCACTGCCTAAAGTATCCGTCTCAACCTCCCATATACAGTCTGCATAAAGATCAGGAGTAGTAAAAGATAGATCAATGGCAGATGGTTGATGTGTAGATACATCTGGCACGCGAGTGATTCTTCCATCGTTAAGTAATAAAAGGTCAGAGCTAACAATATTTTCACTTAGACGGTTTTTGGAAAAGTAACAGTTATCATCCCAAAGAGACGAGTGGGTATTAAAATCTCCACAAAAAATACTAGATTCTGACACATTAAAAGATTGCATCCAGTCAAGGTTTGCATGATCTGTTCCCTTAGGATAATAAACAGAGAAAATGTTTACACACAACTGACTATTTATCTTGATTTTCGCACATGCGCAATAGCTATCACAATCGTTTATACTGGTAGGACTCAATAAATCATAATCCAAGTCATGACGAATGTAAATTGCAGCCTGGACTTTATCACTGTTTGTGTTGATTATGGGGGGATAATAATACCCCTTCAGTTTTGGTAGCTTGCATTTGTTAACATTTAATGACTGTAAGGCTAGAACATGGTGGTCTGTTTCAGACAAATATTGTTCCAAATAATGTAAGTTAGTAACTAGCGAGCGACAGTTCCACTGAAATACTGAAAGTTTTTCACTTTTCATACTACAAAAACTAAAAACATATGGAAAATCAACTATAACTATAACTTGGATCTAGAAAAAGAGTCATCAAACTTTTAGCTCTTTTTGTTAGTGCTACGCTAATGGAGACTGAAAGGAAGTAGATCTCCAGCACGCTCAGTACCACATGGTAGGAAACTGTATTGGAGAGTGTGGGTAGAAGTTACCCCTCCAGTCATAATAACCAGGAGGGTTGGCTGCATGACGGTAGTTGCGCGCAGCTTTCCGTGGCTTCTCCCACAGCAGTCTGCCGACGTTGCAACCGATGTTTCCAGCCAGGGTACTGCTGCCTCGTCTGGTGGGATGGAGGCGATCGTAGCGAAGACCAAAGGGTGGCAAGTTGTCATGGCTGATGAAGACGATCTTGTCATTGTCAGCCAACTCCGTGAGCACCATCGCGTTAAACAAATCACGCTTCTTCTGGAGTGATGGGATAAGGACAGGAGCCAGCTGGCTAACAACAAGCTTCGACGTGGGGCTACGCGCAGCCACAGTGTGGACGGCCTCAACAAACTGCTTGCTGGCGGAGCGCGGGTCCTGCTTCTTTAGATTGTTCACCCCACAATGGAAAAGGACGACTTTCGGTGGAACAACAAGCTCATCTTGGGTAGCAATGAACGCAGGAACAATGTCACTGATGGTGGGAGCAAACTTCTTGCAAACTGAAAACTTGTAAGACATCGCCAATCTCTCTTCTTGCACTCCTCCCAGTATAGAATCATGTAGAATGACACAGTCACGTTCCAGAGCAACTTCGTCATCAGAAGACACGTCATGAGACGTCAAAGCAATTGGCATTTTCCCGGAAGTGACGTCACATGGTGATGATACTGGTGATGTTTTGACGTCATCTTTTGTTTTCTTTGTTTTGTTTTGTTTTTTGGCAGCCGAAGACTCCTTGCTCTGTGCCGCTTTCTCTCTATCAGCGTTTTTATAGCAATGATTTGAATTCGAAGCGGTCGCGGGATTACTCAGAGCTTCCGCGTACGTCTTGCTGCTCTCGTTGCTAAGGCCTACTCGCGTCGACTGTTTGATCAAGACAACTAGTTCGCTGATCTTTTTGTCCTGATCGCAGATGATCGATTCCATCTTCGAAATACGCATGCACAATGTACTCACCAGTGCCTGAAAATCGTTCGTAACGCAAGTAGCAGCATTATTTCCCACATCATCACAGTTGTTTTCAGTCTGTGTGTCCATGTCCTTGCTCAAGACAGCATCGCTGGATTCAGATTTTGCCGGCGATGTCCCGGCGAACTGCGAATTGGATAGATCCAACACGGCTCCGCTGTCTGTCTTCTGCATGTTCTCAATCTCTTGGTTCCTTCTTTTTAATACTTGCACGAGGATTTTCCTTGACCAGGTCAAAAAAATCTCCATGTAGAGAAACATGACATGTTCAGTCTTCCATCTTGGCGTAGGAATCTCTAGTGAAATTACACAGCTACACACGTTGTATAATTTCTAACCGGGCCGTGCTAAACATGGCGCCACTACCTCCGATTCAGTGCATAAACTGAAAAACGTAAGCCAAATGTGGTCAATAAACTCATAGGATGTGGCCACCCGTCAAATTTCCAGTCAGCGAAAAATCTCATAATCCACTGCATTAGCCGTACAACATAAGCCAAATGTGGCCACTACTTAACGGTGCCTACTTGTGTGGGTGTGGGTGTGTGTGTGTGTGTGTGTGGGGGGGGGGGGGGTAAGTGTGTGTGTGTACGTGAAAAAACGCACAAATGGGTTTCAGACCTTGTTTTTTTTAGTAACAAATGGGTTTATTTGCTTGGAACCCACTTTTTTTTCCAGGACCCCACTTTTTTCTAAGTGCGCGGGAGTGCTCTTTTGGTGCATGGGAGTGCAGTGTAGTGCATAAGAGTGTTTTAAGTACACAGGAGTGCTCTATCCGGGACGGAGAAAATACAGTCAATTTTCGGTGAAATTTTGAAGAAACCTCGACCTATTTCGTCGCCTATAGGAGACGAACTAGGTCAACTTTTTAACAAAGGGTTAGGGTAAGGGCTAGTTGCAGCGCTGCAACTTACCCTTGCCCTAACCCTTTTCCATCAAAAGATGACTTTCCGATTCCTACATTCTTAAATGAACCCATTTGTGATGTATTGCAAATATGGGTGTGTGTGTAAGAGTGTTTACGGGTGCGATATAACGTGCATGACATCATGGTCAAGATCTCTTAATTATCATTCTTCATATCCTTACCTGACTGACTCTTTTCTTTTTATCTTTTTCCGTGTAATTTGATATTTACTGATTTTCTGTCCTGAGTTATATTTGCATATTTGCATTTGTAATAACACCTGTTGCTTTTACATTTCCCATCATTTCCTGTGCATTTATATTGTTCTTATATTGTCAATCTTATCAAATTATTAGTACACTGTTTTAATGTGACAATTGTCCATGAAATTATTGAAGTCATCAAAAGTCGGTATGACAAGGCCACCAGTGCAGTCCTCCATAACAGGGCCATAGGAAACTGGTTCAGAATATCAATCGGTGTGCGTCAAGGATGCCTACTCTATCAACACTCTTCAACATCTTCTAAGAGCGCATCATGTCAGATGCCCTTGCAGATCACGAAGGCACAGGCAGCATAGAGGTAGAGCAATCTCCAACCGTCGTTTTGCGGATGACATTGATGGATTGGCTGGAGAGGAACAAGAACTTGAACAGCTGGTACAGAGGCTTGACACCACCTCCAGAGCATATGGAATAGAAAAAAGCGTAGAGAAGACCAAAATGATGACCAACAACACCAATAGCATCAACACCGACATCAAAGTCCAAGGCCAATCCCTCAACACAGTGCATAGCTTCAAATATTTAGGAGCCATTATATCAGACAATGGGTCCCGACAGGCAGTTCTCTCCAGGATCGCACAAACAACTGCTGCCCTGACAAGATTGACGTCCATTTGGAAAGACAGGACCATCAGTCTACATTCCAAGGCAAGGTTGCTGCGCTCCCTTGTCATTTCAATCTGCCTATACGCTTGCAAAACACGGACTCTCACAGCAGATCTACAACGAAGAATGCAAAGCATGGAGATAACGTGCTACAGAAGACTTCTGGGCATTTCCTATACCCAACACATCACCAACGACGAAGTTCGACAGACCATCAGACAAGCCATTGGACAACATCATGACCTGCTCACAGTGGTGAAGAAACGGAAACTCCGATTTGTATTGCCACGTCACCAGCTCATCAGGCCTTGCAAAGACCATCCTGAAAAGCACAATGCAAGGAGGTAGAAGAAGAGGGAGACCGAAAAAGAGGTGGGAGGACAACATTCGAGAGCGGACTGGATTGACACTGAGCGAAGCCATGAGGGTTGCTGAGGACAGAGAAAGAAGGAGTACGCTGGTTAAACGATTATCTGTGGTGCCCCTACAATCTCTGAGTTACGAGATAGGATAGGATTGTGTGTGTGAGGTTAACTTCCAATGTTTATTTATTTTTTAAATTTTATATTTTAATACAATTGCGTTTTTATTTACTGATTGTAATCTTTTGTGCTGTGTGTGTTTGCCTGTGTTTGATGGGCCTTGAGCAGATTGTTGTTTGATAATGCGCATTACTTGATTAATAAATTATTATTATGAAATAGCCGCCACATGGATGAAGCAAAAAATGATAACCGACAACAGTGGTTGTATTGATGTGATTACATACTGAGCATTGTGGATTGCAGCCTAGGATACAAAACGTGTTCCACTGCAAAATCAACGTCAGTCGTAAAAACAAAGCGGAAGTGCTTTGCAATCTTACAACATCCCAATCATGAAAGGTCTTTGAAGGGGTCAAGGGATAACCGACATTTTTAAAACTTGAATGTTGAACTGATATAGCAATTGTCCTGTTCATCAAGGTAACACAATAATAAAAACAAAAACAAAAAGACTTTTGAGAAGAGCATGATTGAATTCGGCGATACTCATCAATAAAGTGGTTTACCGCTTAATTTTGAGAAGATGCGACCTGAAGTCTGGTCCTTGAATCCTGCTGCGGTTGAAAGGTAATGTTTCAGGACATAATTACTTGTTGGCAGGTGGCCCTTGATTTTAATTTAGCCTTTAAAAAAAACTTATTTAATTATTTAACTTTAATGTAATTCTTCTTTGTTGTCTAAAATCACATTGTTGTGAACAGACGTGAAATTAAAATATTGAATTGAATTGAATATTCTTGATTTTCTATCGTACGTCTAAGCAAATGGCAAGACGAACAGCCTGCTGTGAAAGAGTGCTGTTGCCCAAAGGTGTACACTTATCTCTGCAATAAGACTTCACAGTAACTAATTGCAACTAACGCCTTTTAAAGGGTCCAACACCTTTCAGGCGCGGGATAAACATTTTATTTTTAACCCCCCCCCCCCCCCCCTTTTAATCCCGCCTTTGCTCTTCCTGTATTTCCTTTGTGTAAATATGTCCTTCAATAAAGATTGCACTCACTACACGTGAACGCTTTGATCGCAATTGATTAACCGGACAGTGAAGGGCCAAATCGAGACGGTTTCTCCATATCGCCTTGCCACTCCTAAAGATCGCAACCACTTTCGGTTATCAAAATAATGCCTTTTAAAGGGTCAAAATCCTCCAGCTGATATCTCTGTTCCGGTAATCTTTAACTGTATTTAGACTTTAAATAGCATAAAACATGTTGGGCGAAAAGAAGAGGCAAGTGCATTATCAGTTCTGCTCCATACTGAGGTCAAAGACACCAACTGGGGTAGTCAACAATTCAATTGAACAAATCATGATGACCCATCACAGGAATTACATACTGCCATTTATGTTGCAATTTTAAAAAAGGCTGCCACTACTACTACTACTACTACTACTACTACTACTACTACTACTACTACTACTACTACTACTACTACTACTACTGCTGCGGCAGCCGCTGCTGCTACTACTACTACTACTAATTCATTTTATAAAGCGGAATTCCAAATTAAAGTCTGCTCAAAGCACCCACATGCATACTGTCACACAGACTGTACAATACAATTAAACATGAGCAATACAAGTGTAGTATAGGTGCTTGACTACATACATCTAACACACACACACACACACACGCGCGCGCGCACACACACACACACACACACACACACGCTCACATACACATACTTTCGAAAAACGCCGTTGTTACGACTTTCATGAAACGATATATACGTTGTTCTATTTTTTTTTTTTGAAATTTGTCAAGTTTTTAAAGCTAACCCTAACCCTAATCTTAATCCATATCCTAACCCTAGCACAGCCCAAACCCTAACGGAATACTGTTTTGACATCAAAATAACGGGGCCGTCAACACAACGTAAGTAGAGTACAAAGAGTTGGTACAAATAACGGCTTCTACAAACACAGCAATTTAGTTATTCAAACAGGATTAAAGAAATATGCACCCGATGATAACTAAAATCTACTAGAGCAACAAGTCTAGATCTTCACACGAATCTAATTTTATGTGGAACTAGTTTCTTTGACAGAGATCGCATTATCTTATTCTTGTCTGGATGATAAATTTACGATTACCAATATGCAAAGCCCGATGTATTCTTCCTGTTATTGTGATCAAACATTTCCTCCAAAAAAGGACTTAATCACACTTTTTTATCGCTTTAAACGATATTTCAATTGTTTGTTTTAAAACATTTGTTTTGACAAATGATTGCCTGTCGTATATGTGACAGCCTTGAGCTCTACATGCCATCTCGTAATCTCTGGGTCTTCTTCTGATACTCTCACCCTCCGCATTGCTCGCTCAAAACGTGTGTCTGCAGGTTTACGCTCCTCCTCTGTTTCTGGTCCACCAACCTGGAACATATTGCCCCTCTCTTCACAGCAAGCCTACACTCTCTGCCTTCAAATCGGCTCTCAAAACTCACCTCTTTCCGCCTCAGTGATCCATCCCTTTGACCCCCCGCTCAGATCGACTGTTTATTTTGATTCGCTTCTTCTCTTCCTCAGTGTTTTATGTTCTTACATGTCTCCCTCTTCTTCTACTTCCTTGTACCGTGCCTTGCAGGATGGTCTTTGCAAGGCCTGATGCTCTGGTGACGTGGCCATATCATCGGAGTTTCCATTTCTTTACCACTGTGAGCATGTCATCGTGTTGTCCAATGGCTTGTGTAATGGTCTGTCGGATTTCGTCGTTGTGCTGGGTATAGTAAATGCCCAGAAGTTGTATGTAACACCTCATCTCCATGCTTCGTATTCTTCATTATAGGTCTACTGTGAGGATCCATGTTTCGCAAGCGACGGAGATGACAAGGGAGCGCAGCAGCCTTACCTTGGAGTGTAGACTGATGGTTTTATCTTTTTAAATGGGCTTTAACCTTGTCAGGTCAGCAGTTGTTTGTGCAATCCCGGAGATGCTTTCCTGTCTGGATCCATTGTCTAATACAATGGCTCCTAAATAGTCTACTCTAAGCGCATTCCAACATCTATCTATCTATCTATCTATCTATCTATCTATCTATCTATCTATCTATCTATCTATCTATCTATCTATCTATCTATCTATCTATCTATCTATCTATCTATCTATCTATCTATCTATCTATCTATCTATCTATCTATCTTTCTTTCTTTCTTTCTTTCTTTCTTTCTATCTATCTATATTGTTGGAATGCGCCTAGAGTAGACTATTCTTGTTTAGATTTGGCGGGATACAAAGGTTCGTATTATTATTATTATTATTATTATTATTATTATTATTATTATTATTATTATTATTATTATTATTATTATTATTATTATATTGCTAGCCAAATGTAAAAGATCAAAGAAAACTGCACTATATTAACATATAAATAATAACATGGCTGTGATCTTCAACATTATTTTGTTGTACATGTCCTGTATTTCTCTTCGGTCAAAGGTAGGGTTGACGTTTGGATATCTTAATAACAGATATCAAAAGAGTAAAGACGTTTGATCCTATCTTCTTGCATAAAAAATACTTCGCGGGATAAGATAGCATTGTCTTCCAGATATGTTGATAACATAAATCTGCACTGGGAACACCCAGTTAGATTTTCTGTTTCTACATTTTGATAACAATTTAGAGAAGAGAGTTAACTGATAACTGTTTTTAACAAGAGTAGGGTAACATTAATGAGAAGATAAGAGACACATCTTGCTCAAATCTGCAAGTTAGCTTCTACGGCTTCTTTAAAGGAGCCGTCTTCTTGTACACAGATTTGTTTGGACAAATACTGCACGAATCAAACGCCAGGTGCTTTGGTAATGAATGTAGGATTATTGGATTGCACCAAACGTCACGTTGTTGCCATTGTCAACAACATGATGAAGCCTTGGGCTTCACACAGATTGTTTTTCATAAAATGTGTAGCTAGTATCTGCAAGGTTATCAAACGAGCCTTAGTTTTCCTCCAAAGGTGTTTAGATTGTCTTCGGCAAACTGCAGCTTGTACAAGACTCCCTTTTCTATCTTTGATCTGGGGCAGAAACGATCTTAAGAAATTGCCCAGGCTTGTTATGACCTGGCAAGAAAACATTGGTCTTTATTTAATACTAGGCTGAATTTTGCAAAGGATCAATACTCTGATCATCAAAGATAACAACACAATATCCTGATCATCAAAGATATGAACAAAATATCCTGATCACCAAAGATAACAAAATATCCTGATCATCAAAGATAACAACAAATTATCCTGAACGTCAAATACGACAACAAACTATCCTGATCACCAAAGATAACAACAAAATATCCTGCTCATAAAAAAATAACAACAAATTATCCTGATCATCAAAGACGACAACAAACTATCCTGATCATCAAAGACAACTACATCCCCAGCGGAAGGTTATCACCTGAAAAAGAATACTCCCAAGTAGTAAGCGACGTGACTGTGTGGTAACCTTTTCTAACAACGCCATTGTTCTATAGCGCATGAACCAGCTGAAAGAACAGCTCAGGGATCACAGGCAGAACTAGCACTGACTTTGGTCACTACCTGGGAAAACATGTCCAGATAGCAACGAATTAAGGTACAGTCGTTGCTTTACAGCTCGCACCTGTCAATCAAACAATGGTTCCAAGGAAGACAACAAAAGGTGTGTGTCAAACACATGTATTAGGATTCTTACCTGCAGAAACGGGGTTGGAGTTACATGAAACCACCTTCGATGCAAATCTAATACGTAGTAGATGCCGTGCTCCGGGAAATAAGATAATGATAAGAAAAATCAAGTTCCCTGCTGGTTTGTGTGCAGTTGTGCCATGGACACAAATGACCATTTAGCCCAGGACGCAGCTATAGTAGTTATTATATTCATATTCATATTCCGAGCTAAGAAACGCGATCACATCACACCTCTACTACATTCCCTTCACTGGCTTCCTGTGCAAGCACGCATAGAGTACAAACTCTCTGTTCTCTGTCACAACTTCTTCACAGATTCTTGTCCCTCCTACCTTGCTGATCTACTGTCTGTCTACTCCCCTTCACGCACTTTAAGATCTTCTGCTGACACTCGCACACTCAAGGTTCCCGTCACCCGCACTAAGACATACGGCCAACGTGCATTCGCTTACTCCGCACCTAAGCAGTGGAACTCCCTTCCCTCCCATATCCGCAACATACAATCAACACACGCATTCAAAAAGGCCCTCAAAACCCACCTCTTCAAACTTCACTATTCAGAATG
>CM072511.1:167458930-167469777 GCA_036898135.1 Oncomelania hupensis
ACTGAAGGGATGCTACTCCAGTATTAAAATTCCCTGTAGCCAAGAAGGTGGCTCTTACTACCCACTATTTGACAGCAAATAACAGCTTTTGAACCACACCTCCGTTCAACGGAAAAGTAATACGTAGCCGATAAACCTCAATGGACGGAACATAGCGAACAAATATTACATTAGTGAAATAATAAAAAAAGGAACTTGAAACTAGAATGAAAACGAGGACTTGCTTGAACTTAAAGAAAAAGAAAGAAAGAATTTCATTTTAGATAGAGAGGGCAGAACAGGAAACTACACGGGGAATGAATTACAGAAAAGAATGCAACAACAAAGAGAGTATAATCATGCATACTACTATTCATATATAATATTATCCTATCCTATCCTATTCCGTAACTCAAAGGTCGTAGGGGCACCACATATGATCGTTTAACCAGCGCACTTTATCTTTCACTGTCCTCAGCAACCCTCATGGCTTCGCTCAGTGTCAAACCAGTCCATTCTCAAATGTTGTCCTCCCACCTCTTTTTCGGTCTCCCTCTTCTTCTGCCTCCTAGCATCGTGCCTTGCAGGATAGTCTTTGCAAAGTCTGATGCTCCGGTGATGTGGCCTTACCATCGAAGTTTCCGTTTCTTCGCCACTGTGAGCATTTCGTCGTGTTGGTGATGTGCTGGGTGTAGAAAATGCCCAGAAGTCTTCTGTATCACCTCATCCCCATGCTTTGTATTTTTCTTTGTAGATCTGCTGTGAGGGTCCATGTTTCGCATGCGTATAGGAAGATGGAGAAGACACATGAGCGCAGCAGCCTTTACCTTGGGAATGTAGACTAATGGTCCTGTC
Organism: Oncomelania hupensis; assembly: GCA_036898135.1. Lineage (NCBI taxonomy): Eukaryota > Metazoa > Mollusca > Gastropoda > Littorinimorpha > Pomatiopsidae > Oncomelania > Oncomelania hupensis. Next base: position 167,459,765 of record CM072511.1, read on the forward strand.
TTTCCAAATGGACTTCAACCTTGTCAGGGCAGCAGTGTTGTGCGATCCTGGAGAGGATTTCCTGTCGGGACCCATTGTCTGATACAATGGCTCCTAAATATTTGAAGCTATGCACTGTTAAGGGATTGTCCTTGGACTTTGATGTCCATGTTGATGCCACTGGTGTTGTTGGTCATCATTTTGGTCCTCTCTGCACTTATTTCTATACCATAGGCTCTAGAGGTGATGTCAAGCCACTGTACCAGCTGTTCAAGTTCTTGTTCATCTCCAGCCAATCTATCAATGTCATCCGCAAAACGAAGGTTGGAGATTGCTCTACCCCCTATGTTGACTGTGCTTTTGGGATCTGCAAGGGCATCTGACGTGATGCGCTCTAGGAAGATGTTAAAGAGTTTTTGAGAGAGTAGGCATCCTTGATGCACACCGATTGTTGTTCTGAACCAGTTTTTGATGGCGCTGTTGTGGAGGACTGCACTGGTAGCCTTGTCGTAGAGGCTTTTGATAAGTTCTTCAATACTGGGATCATATTGATCATTATGGCAGTGAAAATGTAATTATGGCAGGAGATTGGAATTGTCCTCTTAATATGACAATTGATGTTCGTAACTATGTAAGCACATCAAGGCCGCCCTAGAACAAGAAGAAAACTGCTTGAAATGTTTGCCTATGGTTATTATGATGTTTTTAGGCAGATTTATCCAGATAAAAAATGTATACATGGAGAAATACAGGGTGTTCCAAAAGTCTTGGGCACTTTTGAAGTCCCCATATCTCAATAACTTGAATGGTAGTAAGATAACAGTTATGCCATTTTAAAGCTAATTACATTAAGTTTTTTGTGCTGTTGATTTATTTCTTTTCAGACCCATTAATGGCGTCACTCAAACAGAAAATGTAGGGACGCGTTTGGCAAGAATTTGACTATCGGCTTGATGTGTGTTGTGTGACCAATGTTGTCACATTGAACATCTTTGAACATTCCATGTAAAACTTGAGATTCAAGCTTTCTGAATTTACCAGATGCGTTTTTTATATCCTTTATAGTTTCGGAAATATTCAATGTCAAAATGTGCCCAAGACTTTTGGAACACCTGTATAATACAATCAAACAAGCAAGACTAGATTATTTTATTATGAGTGAAGAAATCATGAATGAAACTGTTGATATAAAAATATATCCAGGCTATCGTTCAGATCACTCCTTGGTAGTTCTGTTTATTAAAAAAGAACAACTTCAGAGAGATAGACCCTTATGGAAATTTAATAATTCACTACTTAAAGATAGAATAGAGTTTAGAAATTAAAAAAAGTTATTAGTAATCTTAAAAAACAGTATGCTGTTTTGGTATATAACTGTTGATGGAATTGATGTATTCCAGATGATCAGCTTCAGCTTCAAATAAGTGATCAACTTTTTTAAAGATAATTCTTTTAGAGATAAGGGCAATATCGTATGCTAGTTATGGATTAATAGTCAAATGGAAATGGATTTGGAACAAAAAATTAAGAGTTGTAGGTATTTCTCGCAGATTATTCTGAGGTTGAAAATCTGTTCAGTGGTATTTCGCCCTGCCCGGAATCCTGCTTGTTCCTCAGCTATGATTTGTTCAGCTTGGGGTTTCAACCTGTTGAGCATTATTTTCAGGAGGACCTTGTATAATGTTATACTACTATATATACATATTACATTACTATACATACATAATACTATACTACCATATATACATATTATAATACTATATATATAATATTATATTACTATAAATACATAATACTATACTTACGACTATATATACACCTAATATTATGCTGCTATACGTACATAGTATTGTATTACTATAGTTAAGTTACACAAAAAGAGAAAGAATATATCAAGCAAACATACACGTAAATACAGGAAAAAAGAACACTGTTGAAGCTTTCGTTTAAAAACAAACAACTGGTGTATGGTGTAAAACGAAAAAGGAAAGAAAGAATACATTTCACAATGGAAAAGAAAGGAAGCAAAAATAATGAATACACGATGGAATTAATGAGTTTCTGTTGTTGGTTTTTTTCCATTCTGAAATTGAACTGTAAAAAAACTGAAAAAGCTAGAAAAAACGGAGCGAGAAACCAAATTGCGACAAAAGCAAACATTTGACAAATCGGCAAGAAAATATTTAACGGAGGTCTCATGATTGGAAGAACAAGACGAAGATGATGATGACGATGATGTTGATGATGATGATTTTGCTGTTGCTGCTGCTGATGATGATGATTATGATGATTGTGATGATGTAAAGACAGCTAAATGTGCGTACAAAGTGTACCTAGTCCGCCTCTAAGCTGGACGTGCAGCTGCTGCTGATGATGATGATTATTGTGATGATGTAAAGACCGCTAAATGTGCGTACAAAGTGTATCTAGTCCGCCTCTAAGCTGGACGTGCATTAGCACGAGGTACAGGCCATCAAAGGATCGCAAACTCATTGAAATCAGTTCTATGAAAAGCCCACATACACCGTACTATGGGAAATCAGTTCTGTGAAAAGCCCACAAACACCGTACTATGGGAAATAATTTCTATGCAAAGCCCGCATACACCGTCCTATGGGAAATCAATTCAATGAAAAGCCCACATACACCGTACTATGGGAAATCAGTTTTATGAAAAGCCCACATACATCGTACTATGGGCAATAAGTTCTATTCAAAACCCACATACACTGTACTATGAGAAATAAGTTCTATGCAAAACCCACATACACTGTTCTATGAGAAATAAGTTCTGTGAAAAGCCCACATACACTCTACTATGGTAAATAAGTTCTATGGAAAGCCCACATACACCGTACTATGGGAAATAAGTTCTATGCAAAGCCCACATACACTGTACTATGAGAAATAAGTTCTATGCAAAGCCCACATACACTGTATTATGAGAAATAAATTTCTATGCAAAGCCCACATACACTGCACTATGGGAAAATAAGTTCTATGCAAAGCCCACATACACTGCACTATGAGAAATAAGTTCTCTGCAAAGCCCACATACACTGCACTATGAGAAATAAGTTCTCTGCAAAGCCCACATACACTGCACTATGAGAAATAAGTTCTCTGCAAAGCCCACATACACTGCGCTATGAGAAATAAGTTTTATGCAAAGCCCACATACACTGTAGTATGGGGGAAAAAACAGGCGAAACTGTATAATATGATAGTGAGAAGTTGCCCTGGTACAGTATAATAAGACAGTGAGATGTTGCCGTGGTACAATATAATAATATAGTGAGATGTTGCCGTATTACAGCATAATATGATAGTAAGATGTTACCGTGGTACAGTATAATATGATAGAGAGATGTTACCGTGGTACATTATAATATGATATTGAGATGTTACCGTGGTACAGTATAATACCATAGTGAGATGTCGCCGTGGTACAGCATAATATGACAGTGAGATGTTACCGTGGTACAGTATAATACCACAGTAAGATGTCGCCGTGGTACTTTATAATATGACAGTGAGATGTTACCGTGGTACAGCTTAATATGATAGTGAGATTTTACCGTGGTAGACATTATAATATGATAGCGAGATGCTACCGTGGTACAGTATAATAAGATAGTGAGATTTTACCGCGGTAGACATTACAATTTGATAGTGAGATGTTACCGTGGTACAGCATAATTTGATAGTGAGATTTTACCGTGGTACATTATAATTTGATGGTGAGATGTTACCGTGAAAATACAAGTCCTTTTATTGAACTGATGGTTGTGGTGATGGGCAAAGGCTATTAAACATTGTCCTACTGTGTTTTAATATCGCTAGTCATGCGCCACGTCAGTCACATCGTCATTAGTTAGCAAACGATATAGGGTGTGACATCGCGCTCCAGGAAGCTACTGACTCCTCCTTCAGCATTGCAATAATACATAATGGTACACCGGTAGAATGGTGAAAAGGTCCAATGGAGTCGTTCTACTTCACAAGGCCACAGCAGTGACTGTTCACCGTACACTGTTATTCCATCGTTGTACTTCTCAAGGCCACAGCAGTGACTGTTCACCGTACACTGTTATTCCATCGTTGTACTTCTCAAGGCCACAGCAGTGACTGTTCACCGTACACTGTTATTCCATCGTTGTACTTCTCAAGGCCACAGCAGTGACTGTTCACCGTACACTGTTATTCCATCGTTGTACTTCTCAAGGCCACAGCAGTGACTGTTCACCGTACACTGTTATTCCATCGTTGTACTTCTCAAGGCCACAGCAGTGACTGTTCACCGTACACTGTTATTCCATCGTTGTACTTCTCAAGGCCACAGCAGTGACTGTTCACCGTACACTGTTATTCCATCGTTGTACTTCTGAAGGCCACAGCAGTGACTGTTCACCGTACACTGTTATTCCATCGTTGTACTTCTCAAGGCCACAGCAGTGACTGTTCACCGTACACTGTTATTCCATCGTTGTACTTCACAAGGCCACAGCAGTGACTGTTCACCGTACACTGTTATTCCATCGTTGTACTTCACAAGGCCACAGCAGTGACAGTTCACCGTACACTGTTAGTCCAGCGTTGTACTTCACAAGGCCACAGCAGTGACAGTTCACCGTACACTGTTAGTCCATCGTTGTACTTCTCAAGGCCACAGCAGTGACTGTTCACCGTACACTGTTATTCCATCGTTGTACTTCTCAAGGCCACAGCAGTGACTGTTCACCGTACACTGTTATTCCAGCGTTGTACTTCTCAGTTCACCGTACACTGTTATTCCTTCTCAAGGCCACAGCAGTGACAGTTCACCGTACACTGTTATTCCTTCTCAAGGCCACAGCAGTGACAGTTCACCGTACACTGTTATTCCTTCTCAAGGCCACAGCAGTGACAGTTCACCGTACACTGTTATTCCAGCGTTCTTGCATAGCGCTTTCTCACCTCAACAGCTGCTCAAGGCGCTGGCTGATCCAACATCTAACACAAGCCGCCCGAGGCACCCGTTTGCTACCTTTGTGGCGCATCATCTGTAGGTCCAGACAACTGGGCACAGGGCGGGGGGCGACCGTTTGCTGCCTTTGTGGCGCATCGTCTGTAGGTCCAGATAACTGGGCACAGGGCTGGGCGACCGTTTGCTGCCTTTGTAGCGCATCATCTGTAGGTCCAGACAACTGGGCACAGGGCTGGGCGACCGTTTGCTGCCTTTGTGGCGCATCGTCTGTAGGTCCAGACAACTGGGCAAAGGGCGGGGCGACCGGGGATGGGGAGAAGGGACCTAGTGTTTGTGGGGTGTATTTGTGTAGTCTAATTTTAAATTATATGACAAGGACATCATTTGTCTGAATTTATACATTCTTTAGATGATGTATAACATCATTCACAGATAACAGCAATTGTAAAAATTATTGCAACGACGCCTATTGGTATACCTTTATACTTTGGTGTTAAATCCTTCTTCCCCTTTCATTCCATTTTGTTATAAGGTTTCTTAATTGTGATTTGATTGATATTGGTGTTGTTATTACTTACTATCTAATATCACCTGAATGTGTGAATAGACAATAAATGAAATATTGATTGACAGCTCGTGCGACAGAATGTGTGTATGCACAGACTCCACCTTGGTTTATACTCTCATGCGAAGAAGTAGGGACGCAGTGTCTCATGGTCATGTGTTGTTTGTTTTTCCCCCACAGTGTCTCATGGTCATGTGTTGTTTGTTTTTTTTCCCCCACAGTGTCTCATGGTCATGTGTTGTTTGTTTTTCCCCCACTGTGTCTCATGGTCATGTGTTGTTTGTTTTTCCCCCACAGTGTCTCATGGTCATGTGTTGTTTGTTTTTCCCCCACAGTGTCTCATGGTCATGTGTTGTTTGTTTTTCCCCACAGTGTCTCATGGTCATGTGTTGTTTGTTTTTCCCCCACAGTGTCTCATGGTCATGTGTTGTTTGTTTTTCCCCCACATGTGTCTCATGGTCATGTGTTGTTTGTTTTTCCCCCACAGTGTCTCATGGTCATGTGTTGTTTGTTTTTCCCCCACTGTGTCTCATGGTCATGTGTTGTTTGTTTTTCCCCCACTGTGTCTCATGGTCATGTGTTGTTTGTTTTTCCCCCACTGTGTCTCATGGTCATGTGTTGTTTGTTTTTCCCCCACTGTGTCTCATGGTCATGTGTTGTTTGTTTTTCCCCCACAGTGTCTCATGGTCATGTGTTGTTTGTTTTTCCCCCATTTTGTCTCATGGTCATGTGTTGTTTGTTTTTCCCCCACTGTGCATAATAATAATTTAGTTAACGTCAACTGTTTTGACGGTGGTTGTTACACAATGTAGCATTGCCCGAGTTCGGTAGCAGCCTAGCAACAGCGCGCGGAAACACGCACACACACACACACATACACACACACACACACATACATACATTATTATTATTATTATTATTATTATTATTATTATTATTATTATCATTATCATTATTATTATTATTTTTATTTGCTTTTATTATTATTATTATTTATTATTATTATTATTATTATTATTATTATTATTATTATTATTATTATTATTATTATTATTATTATTATTTATGCGCCTAATCTAGACTTAGCTCTAAGCGCTTATATGAGTACAGAACAACTTTAACTGTAAATCAAAATGAGGAAAGCTCATTAACTATTAACAATAACCTTACATCCATAAAAGGCATTCAGTTCAATAAAAGGATTAAGGGTCAACAGCACCCCTCTCTCACAATCATGCTCAACGCTCTACAAAAAGTCCATAGAAAAATAAAGCACGAATTGAGACATGCTTAACACGTTTTGTTATTATGTAATTTAACTTAGTTTCAAGTCCAATATAATTCCGATGTGGATGGAGAATAACCACGCAACAGGATTGATGGCGATATGGTTTCACACCGCACACTGTATGCATTAAGCTCATAGAGCTTCGCAAGGCGACTGCTACTTCTATCCAGTATGCGCAAAAATAGATTATGGAAAAGATCGAACGCCCCTTTGTGGAAAAAAGTTGCGCAGCTCCAGTGCCATGACCACTGAGTCACACTATACACGTGGACAAGGACAACGAAAAAACAACTAACATTCGCTAAAAAGATTTTTACAATAATTAATTTAAATTTTAAATACTCCTAGTACCATTTTGATTTCTTTCAAAAGATGAGATAAAATAACAAAAGGTAATTTAAAAAAAAAAACAACAACAACAACAGAGGAACAACACATAAATTAAAAACAATCACAATTTTGGAGTCGGGGTAAGTTTTTAGCATTTGAGGTTATTTTAACCATTTCTCAAAGTAAAAACAAGTTTAAAACATAAACAAACATAATACGATTAACAAAAATAACAATTAAAATAAACGAGACAAGGTTTTCCGAGAATAGCCTATTAGAAATACAAAACAAAACACGATACCAACTCAATTTTAAAACTGATGAAAGACAACAAAACAATAATTCCTTTACTAAACAGACACCATTAAAAACATCCAATTATAAAGAGTAGAAGTAGGTACGCAGAGGTCAGAAAGACAAAAATAACTCCATCACTTGCCAAAACGCAATGAGCATGATCTGCAATTTGTGGATACGTGCAACTACGTAAGAATTCATCGTCTTCATTTAGGCAAATTAATAAACTAAGAGTACAATCGTAGAACAGCGAGCTTTCAAAATATATGTATATACCTGTTTACACCTAATATCTGTTAAATATGTTTAAAGCAATGTTCCTTTTCGATCACGTTATGAAAAGAAATGAATGACTAAATGAATGAATGACTGAATGACAACTTATACAGCGCATAAAAGCTTCCACACCCGGAGGCATGCTCACAGCGCTTTTTGGGAGAGGGGGAAGTGTGGGAAAAAATGGATAATAACATCGCGCGCGCACACACACACACACACGCACATACACACAGTGCTGTAACAGACCCGGTGGATGGTTGACGAAAGGGCAAAAATCAGAAGTACAGTGTTTTTAAGCTATGTAAAGGATTCAACGGTTCGCGTCTCCTTGATTCTCTCAGGAAAGGAGTTCCATAAGGTGGGAGCGAGGTATTTGAATGCTCGCTGGCCCCAACGCTTGGTCTTGGCATCTTTTGGCCTGGAAATATCAAGGAGAAGTATAGAAGACGATTTGAGAGAGCGGAGAGGTTTGTATAAGGACAGAAGGTTTGTGAGATATGACGTGTTCTGCATCTACTACAGCAGTACGTCAGTTTGTGGTGGATGCGCTCATGGACAGGAAGCTAGTGAAGCTTTCTGAGAATAGGAGAAATATGATCAAAGAAAAGAATATCATTGTATATATTCAGTTTAAAATTAAAGGAACAAACATCAGAAATAAGCAGATAATGAAGCAACCATTTAAACGATAAAGAAAAAACAACTAAAACACGAGCAACACTCATTGCACGGCACAGTATAACTACGAGTGAAAAAACACCAAGAAACGGAGAAAACAAAAATCAATAATATTAAACATTTTCAAAAAAATATTTTAAAAAATTAATGAGGAATGAAATTAATGAAGAAATAACACGTACCTTCAAATGCTGAGTGTTGACAAAATGATGGCGAAGAATGCAGTGATGATAAAACCTGGCGTTTTCCTGAGAAACTCCTTGAGAAACTCCTTAGACAAGTGTAGAATAACATTCACAGTGTGCAGGGTTAGCGAGAATTCTTATTTGGCATTCCTGTGTCCTCTTGTCTTTGTACTCTGTATCCTTGTATCTTTGTACTCTGTATCCTTGTATCTTTGTATCCTAATTATCTCCTGCGCTCGTTATCCCCATTTCAACATCGTTCAAAAGATCTACAAATCTAACACGCCTTGCACATTCAGTTTTGGAGAATTGCGCGATTAAAAAGTGTTATTTTTGTTAAAGTGCACACAAAGTAATTGTGTCCTGTTTTATATCTTTCAGTAGCTATGTCAGTGTTGATGTTTGGTAGACCGTCTTTCAGTAGCTATGTCAGTGTTCATGTTGGTAGACCGTCTTTCAGTAGCTATGTCAGTGTTGATGTTTGGTAGACCGTCTTTCAGTAGCTACGTCAGTGTTGATGTTTGGTAGACCGTCTTTCAGTAGCTAGGTCAGGGTTGATGTTTGGTAGACCGTCTTTCAGTAGCTATGTCAGTGTTGATGTTTGGTAGACCGTCTTTCAGTAGCTATGTCAGTGTTCATATTTTGTTGGAAATAACTGTCAACACAGTCGTCATTTACAGCTTTTCTCGTTAAATCTCCTCTTTTCCCCAATAATTTAAAAAAATAAGCGTTTAACAAATCCAATGCACAAAGTATGTATAAAAAAGAGCGAAAAGTCCATTCACAAAACGATTTCAGCTTTTAGATCATCACAAAAGGAGAGTCCTACACAAATAAGAAAAGTCCACCACTAAAGTCCGTCACATGCAATATTTGCAAAGTTGTAGAAAAGTCCACCACAAAATATCCTGACCATCAATGTGGAAAAGACCGTCAGAGAATGGCTCCTTGCGTGTTGATCACCAGGAGCCGCCAAATGTCCTACCACAAATACCAACCAATCGTGTTGCACGTGTCTATCGCACACTAATTAGTGACTTGTCATTCTCTCAAGACAGTAACTCTTTTACTCCATTTTGCAATGAAAAGGGCGTTCGACATCAAGATGGCGGTGACAAATTCCGACACTAAATGAACTGAACTACAGACTAAAAACAATTTACTTACCACAAATAATCCACCACGATTTTGACTGCAGCTACTTCCTCTAAACAATCCGCCGAATAAAAATCTCAGCACACATCACGGGTTGTTGCGCACGGCGGAGCTCAACCAATCATTGACTGCTCAATGCTCTAACAATTCTTCAGCCAATAATTCCCGATTGATCACACTTGCCAAGACAATCGCCTGACCACAAGGAAGGCACGACATTTAGAACAGAGGCCACAACATTTCAGTTGGTGACATCACCACGTCATGGTTTTATTGCACACACTAGAACGT
>CM072511.1:167470277-167535277 GCA_036898135.1 Oncomelania hupensis
TTAATTCATTCACACATGTTGTTCATACATTAATTCATTCACACATGTTGTTCATACATTAATTCATTCATACATGTTGTTCATACATTAATTCATTCACACATGTTGTTCATACATTAATTCATTCACACATGTTGTTCATACATTAATTCATTCACACATGTTGTTCATATATTAATTCATTCACACATGTTGTTCATACATTAATTCATTCACACATGTTGTTCATACATTAATTCATTCACACATGTTGTTCATACAATAATTCATTCACACATGTTGTTCATCCAACATCAGCAGTTTTCCAGTTCACTATTTTAGTTTTTACTTAATGTGTTTGTTGCACTGAAATACGTCTGTGTAGCACGTTAAATACTGTAGACATGCCATACCTTTCTCCAGTTTCCACTGCTCCAAAGCTTTAGAAAATGCAATGTTTAACTAGCACTTTTAATAAACCAAAGGGGGCATAGAATTGTATGAATTAGGCTAAGTAAACATTATATGTGGTCTATAGCAAGAGGGCATAGAATAGTATGAATTAGGCTAAGTAAACACTATATGTGGTCTATAGCAAGAGCGTCAATACCAGGTTTTGACTATTTTAGCTACTAAATACTTTGTCACCATTGCGCTGGTGCTCAAATAACAACACCTGTGTATACTGTATTAATAGCAACACCTGTGTATACTGTATTAATAACAACACCTGTTTATACTGTATTAATAACAACACCTGTGTATACTGTATTAATAACAACACCCATGTATGCTGTATGAATAACAACACCCATGTATGCTGTATGAATAACAACATCTGTGTATACTGTAATAAAAACACCTGTGTATACTGTATTAATAACAACGCCTGTGTATGATGTATTAATAATAACGCCTGTGTATTATACATTAATAGCAACGCCTATGTATACCGTATTAATAACAACACATGTACATGCTTTACTAATAACAACATATATAGCCTGCATGCTGTATTAATAACAACACATGTTTTATGTCGTATGTGTATGATAACTAAGCATAATAAGCCACAGAAACAACGCACAGCAAATAAACAAAAACTCCCAATCGCATAATTATACTTCCATAGCTGTTCCATAACCTTAAACTACATTTTCCGTGCAAACGTTGTTTGGAAACTGCCAGCTGCGCTGGACCTAACCAGACTACGATATTGTAACTTATCGACAGCGCACAGGGCCACGTTATAGGCCAATTAAATGTTTGGGACACTGAAGGGATGCTACTCCAGTATTAAAATTCCCTGTAGCCAAGAAGGTGGCTCTTACTACCCACTATTTGACAGCAAATAACAGCTTTTGAACCACACCTCCGTTCAACGGAAAAGTAATACGTAGCAGATAAACCTCAATGGACGGAACATAGCGAACAAATATTACATTAGTGAAATAATAAAAAAGGAACTTGAAACTAGAATGAAAACGAGGACTTGCTTGAACTTAAAGAAAAAGAAAGAAAGAATTTCATTTTAGAAGAGAGGGCAGAACAGGAAACTACACGGGGAATGAATTACAGAAAAGAATGCAACAACAAAGAGAGTATAATCATGCATACTACTATTCATATATAATATTATCCTATCCTATCCTATTCCGTAACTCAAAGGTCGTAGGGGCACCACATATGATCGTTTAACCAGCGCACTTTATCTTTCACTGTCCTCAGCAACCCTCATGGCTTCGCTCAGTGTCAAACCAGTCCATTCTCAAATGTTGTCCTCCCACCTCTTTTTCGGTCTCCCTCTTATTCTGCCTCCTAGCATCGTGCCTTGCAGGATAGTCTTTGCAAAGTCTGATGCTCCGGTGATGTGGCCTTACCATCGAAGTTTCCGTTTCTTCGCCACTGTGAGCATTTCGTCGTGTTGGTGATGTGCTGGGTGTAGAAAATGCCCAGAAGTCTTCTGTATCACCTCATCCCCATGCTTTGTATTTTTCTTTGTAGATATGCTGTGAGGGTCCATGTTTCGCATGCGTATAGGAAGATGGAGAAGACACATGAGCGCAGCAGCCTTTACCTTGGGAATGTAGACTAATGGTCCTGTCTTTCCAAATGGACTTCAACCTTGTCAGGGCAGCAGTGTTGTGCGATCCTGGAGAGGATTTCCTGTCGGGACCCATTGTCTGATACAATGGCTCCTAAATATTTGAAGCTATGCACTGTTAAGGGATTGTCCTTGGACTTTGATGTCCATGTTGATGCCACTGGTGTTGTTGGTCATCATTTTGGTCCTCTCTGCACTTATTTCTATACCATAGGCTCTAGAGGTGATGTCAAGCCACTGTACCAGCTGTTCAAGTTCTTGTTCATCTCCAGCCAATCTATCAATGTCATCCGCAAAACGAAGGTTGGAGATTGCTCTACCCCCTATGTTGACTGTGCTTTTGGGATCTGCAAGGGCATCTGACGTGATGCGCTCTAGGAAGATGTTAAAGAGTTTTTGAGAGAGTAGGCATCCTTGATGCACACCGATTGTTGTTCTGAACCAGTTTTTGATGGCGCTGTTGTGGAGGACTGCACTGGTAGCCTTGTCGTAGAGGCTTTTGATAAGTTCTTCAATACTGGGATCATATTGATCATTATGGCAGTGAAAATGTAATTATGGCAGGAGATTGGAATTGTCCTCTTAATATGACAATTGATGTTCGTAACTATGTAAGCACATCAAGCCGCCCTAGAACAAGAAGAAAACTGCTTGAAATGTTTGCCAAATATGGTTATTATGATGTTTTTAGGCAGATTTATCCAGATAAAAAAAATGTATACATGGAGAAAATACAGGGTGTTCCAAAAGTCTTGGGCACTTTTGAAGTCCCCATATCTCAATAACTATGAATGGTAGTAAGATAACAGTTATGCCATTTTAAAGCTAATTACATTAAGTTTTTTGTAAAGCTGTTGATTTTTTTATTTCTTTTCAGACCCATTAATGGCGTTCACTCAAACAGAAAATGTAGGGACGCGTTTGGCAAGAATTTGACTATCGGCTTGATGTGTGTTGTGTGACCAATGGTGCTCACATTGAACATCTTTGAACATTCCATGTAAAACTTGAGATTACAAGCTTTCTGAATTTACCAGATGCGTTTTTATATCCTTTATAGTTTCGGAAATATTCAATGTCAAAATGTGCCCAAGACTTTTGGAACACCCTGTATAATACAATCAAACAAGCAAGACTAGATTATTTTATTATGAGTGAAGAAATCATGAATGAAACTGTTGATATAAAAATATATCCAGGCTATCGTTCAGATCACTCCTTGGTAGTTCTGTTTATTAAAAAAGAACAACTTCAGAGAGATAGACCCTTATGGAAATTTAATAATTCACTACTTAAAGATAAAGAATAGAGTTTAGAAATTAAAAAAAGTTATTAGTAATCTTAAAAAACAGTATGCTGTTTTGGTATATAACTTTGATGGAATTGATGGTATTCCAGATGATCAGCTTCAGCTTCAAATAAGTGATCAACTTTTTTAAAGATAATTCTTTTAGAGATAAGGGGAAAAACAATATCGTATGCTAGTTATAGAAAAAAGATTAATAGTCAAATGGAAATGGATTTGGAACAAAAAATTAAGAGAATTGTAGGTATTTCTCGCAGATTATTCTGAGGTTGAAAATCTGTTCAGTGGTACTTCGCACTGCCCGGAATCCTGCTTGTTCCTCAGCTATGATTTGTTCAGCTTGGGGTTTCAACCTGTTGAGCATTATTTTCAGGAGGACCTTGTATAATGTTATACTACTATATATACATATTACATTACTATACATACATAATACTATACTACCATATATACATATTATAATACTATATATATAATATTATATTACTATAAATACATAATACTATACTTACGACTATATATACACCTAATATTATGCAGCTATACGTACATAGTATTGTATTACTATAGTTAAGTTACACAAAAAGAGAAAGAATATATCAAGCAAACATACATGTAAATACAGGAAAAAAGAACACTGTTGAAGCTTTCGTTTAAAAACAAACAACTGGTGTATGGTGTAAAACGAAAAAGGAAAGAAAGAATACATTTCACAATGGAAAAGAAAGGAAGCAAAAATAATGAACACACGATGGAATTAATGAGTTTTTGTTGTTGGTTTTTTTCCATTCTGAAATTGAACTGTAAAAAAATGAAAGCTAGAAAAAACGGAGCGAGAAACCAAATTGCGACAAAAGCAAACATTTAACAAATCGGCAAGAAAATATTTAACGGAGGTCTCATGATTAAGAAGAACAAGACGAAGATGATGATGACGATGATGTTGATGATGATGATTTTGCTGTTGCTGCTGCTGATGATGATGATTATGATGATTGTGATGATGTAAAGACAGCTAAATGTGCGTACAAAGTGTACCTAGTCCGCCTCTAAGCTGGACGTGCAGCTGCTGCTGATGATGATGATTATTGTGATGATGCAAAGACCGCTAAATGTGCGTACAAAGTGTATCTAGTCCGCCTTTAAGCTGGACGTGCATTAGCACGAGGTACAGGCCATCAAGAGGATCGCAAACTCATTGAAATCAGTTCTATGAAAAGCCCACATACACCGTACTATGGGAAATCAGTTCTGTGAAAAGCCCACAAACACCGTACTATGGGAAATAATTTCTATGCAAAGCCCGCATACACCGTCCTATGGGAAATCAATTCAATGAAAAGCCCACATACACCGTACTATGGGAAATCAGTTTTATGAAAAGCCCACATACATCGTACTATGGGCAATAAGTTCTATTCAAAACCCACATACACTGTACTATGAGAAATAAGTTCTATGCAAAACACACATACACTGTTCTATGAGAAATAAGTTCTGTGAAAAGCCCACATACACTCTACTATGGTAAATAAGTTCTATGGAAAGCCCACATACACCGTACTATGGGAAATAAGTTCTATGCAAAGCCCACATACACTGTACTATGAGAAATAAGTTCTATGCAAAGCCCACATACACTGTATTATGAGAAATAAATTCTATGCAAAGCCCACGTACACTGCACTATGGGAAATAAGTTCTATGCAAAGCCCACATACACTGCACTATGAGAAATAAGTTCTCTGCAAAGCCCACATACACTGCACTATGAGAAATAAGTTCTCTGCAAAGCCCACATACACTGCACTATGAGAAATAAGTTCTCTGCAAAGCCCACATACACTGCGCTATGAGAAATAAGTTTTATGCAAAGCCCACATACACTGTAGTATGGGGGAAAAAACAGGCGAAACTGTATAATATGATAGTGAGAAGTTGCCCTGGTACAGTATAATAAGACAGTGAGATGTTGCCGTGGTACAATATAATAATATAGTGAGATGTTGCCGTATTACAGCATAATATGATAGTAAGATGTTACCGTGGTACAGTATAATATGATAGAGAGATGTTACCGTGGTACATTATAATATGATATTGAGATGTTACCGTGGTACAGTATAATACCATAGTGAGATGTCGCCGTGGTACAGCATAATATGACAGTGAGATGTTACCGTGGTACAGTATAATACCACAGTAAGATGTCGCCGTGGTACTTTATAATATGACAGTGAGATGTTACCGTGGTACAGCTTAATATGATAGTGAGATTTTACCGTGGTAGACATTATAATATGATAGCGAGATGCTACCGTGGTACAGTATAATAAGATAGTGAGATTTTACCGCGGTAGACATTACAATTTGATAGTGAGATGTTACCGTGGTACAGCATAATATGATAGTGAGATTTTACCGTGGTAGACATTATAATTTGATGGTGAGATGTTACCGTGAAAATACAAGTCCTTTTATTTAACTGAACTGGTTGTGGTGATGGGCAAAGGCTATTACACATTGTCCCACTGTGTTTTAATATCGCTAGTCATGCGCCACGTCAGTCACATCGTCATTAGTTATAAAACGATATAGGGTGTGACATCGCGCTCCAGGAAGCTACTGACTCCTCCTTCAGCATTGCAATAATACATAATGGTACACCGGTAGAATGGTGAAAAGGTCCAATGGAGTCGTTCTACTTCACAAGGCCACAGCAGTGACTGTTCACCGTACACTGTTATTCCATCGTTGTACTTCTCAAGGCCACAGCAGTGACTGTTCACCGTACACTGTTATTCCATCGTTGTACTTCTCAAGGCCACAGCAGTGACTGTTCACCGTACACTGTTATTCCATCGTTGTACTTCTCAAGGCCACAGCAGTGACTGTTCACCGTACACTGTTATTCCATCGTTGTACTTCTCAAGGCCACAGCAGTGACAGTTCACCGTACACTGTTATTCCAGCGTTGTACTTCTCAAGGCCACAGCAGTGAATGTTTACCGTACACTGTTATTCCAGCGTTGTACTTCTCAAGGCCACAGCAGTGAATGTTCACCGTACACTGTTATTCCATCGTTGTACTTCTGAAGGCCACAGCAGTGACTGTTCACCGTACACTGTTATTCCAGCGTTGTACTTCTCAAGGCCACAGCAGTGACTGTTCACCGTACACTGTTATTCCATCGTTGTACTTCACAAGGCCACAGCAGTGACTGTTCACCGTACACTGTTATTCCAGCGTTGTACTTCACAAGGCCACAGCAGTGACAGTTCACCGTACACTGTTAGTCCAGCGTTGTACTTCACAAGGCCACAGCAGTGACAGTTCACCGTACACTGTTAGTCCATCGTTGTACTTCTCAAGGCCACAGCAGTGACTGTTCACCGTACACTGTTATTCCATCGTTGTACTTCTCAAGGCCACAGCAGTGACTGTTCACCGTACACTGTTATTCCAGCGTTGTACTTCTCAGTTCACCGTACACTGTTATTCCTTCTCAAGGCCACAGCAGTGACAGTTCACCGTACACTGTTATTCCTTCTCAAGGCCACAGCAGTGACAGTTCACCGTACACTGTTATTCCTTCTCAAGGCCACAGCAGTGACAGTTCACCGTACACTGTTATTCCAGCGTTCTTGCATAGCGCTTTCTCACCTCAACAGCTGCTCAAGGCGCTGGCTGATCCAACATCTAACACAAGCCGCCCGAGGCACCCGTTTGCTACCTTTGTGGCGCATCATCTGTAGGTCCAGACAACTGGGCACAGGGCGGGGCGACCGTTTGCTGCCTTTGTGGCGCATCGTCTGTAGGTCCAGATAACTGGGCACAGGGCTGGGCGACCGTTTGCTGCCTTTGTAGCGCATCATCTGTAGGTCCAGACAACTGGGCACAGGGCTGGGCGACCGTTTGCTGCCTTTGTGGCGCATCGTCTGTAGGTCCAGACAACTGGGCAAAGGGCGGGGCGACCGGGGATGGGGAGAAGGGACCTAGTGTTTGTGGGGGTGTATTTGTGTAGTCTAATTTTAAATTATATGACAAGGACATCATTTGTCTGAATTTATACATTCTTTAGATGATGTATAACATCATTCACAGATAACAGCAATTGTAAAAATTATTGCAACGACGCCTATTGGTATACCTTTATACTTTGGTGTTAAATCCTTCTTCCCCTTTCATTCCATTTTGTTATAAGGTTTCTTAATTGTGATTTGATTGATATTGGTGTTGTTATTACTTACTATCTAATATCACCTGAATGTGTGAATAGACAATAAATGAAATATTGATTGACAGCTCGTGCGACAGAATGTGTGTATGCACAGACTCCACCTTGGTTTATACTCTCATGCGAAGAAGTAGGGACGCAGTGTCTCATGGTCATGTGTTGTTTGTTTTTCCCCCACAGTGTCTCATGGTCATGTGTTGTTTGTTTTTCCCCCACAGTGTCTCATGGTCATGTGTTGTTTGTTTTTCCCCCACAGTGTCTCATGGTCATGTGTTGTTTGTTTTTCCCCCACAGTGTCTCATGGTCATGTGTTGTTTGTTTTTCCCCCACAGTGTCTCATGGTCATGTGTTGTTTGTTTTCCCCCACTGTGTCTCATGGTCATGTGTTGTTTGTTTTTCCCCACAGTGTCTCATGGTCATGTGTTGTTTGTTTTTCCCCCACAGTGTCTCATGGTCATGTGTTGTTTGTTTTTCCCCCACAGTGTCTCATGGTCATGTGTTGTTTGTTTTTCCCCCACTGTGTCTCATGGTCATGTGTTGTTTGTTTTTCCCCCACTGTGTCTCATGGTCATGTGTTGTTTGTTTTTCCCCCACTGTGTCTCATGGTCATGTGTTGTTTGTTTTTCCCCCACTGTGTCTCATGGTCATGTGTTGTTTGTTTTTCCCCCACAGTGTCTCATGGTCATGTGTTGTTTGTTTTTCCCCCATTTTGTCTCATGGTCATGTGTTGTTTGTTTTTCCCCCACTGTGCATAATAATAATTTAGTTAACGTCAACTGTTTTGACGGTGGTTGTTACACAATGTAGCATTGCCCCGAGTTCGGTAGCAGCCTAGCAACAGCGCGCGGAAACACGCACACACACACACACACATACACACACACACACACACATACATACATTATTATTATTATTATTATTATTATTATTATTATTATTATTATCATTATCATTATTATTATTATTTTTATTTGCTTTAATTTTTTTGTTTAATTATATTATTATTATTATTATTATTATTATTATTATTATTATTTATGCGCCTAATCTAGACTTAGCTCTAAGCGCTTATATGAGTACAGAACAACTTTAACTGTAAATCAAAATGAGGAAAGCTCATTAACTATTAACAATAACCTTACATCCATAAAAGGCATTCAGTTCAATAAAAGGATTAAGGGTCAACAGCACCCCTCTCTCACAATCATGCTCAACGCTCTACAAAAAGTCCATAGAAAAATAAAGCACGAATTGAGACATGCTTAACACGTTTTGTTATTATGTAATTTAACTTAGTTTCAAGTCCAATATAATTCCGATGTGGATGGAGAATAACCACGCAACAGGATTCATGGCGATATGGTTTCACACCGCACACTGTATGCATTAAGCTCATAGAGCTTCGCAAGGCGACTGCTACTTCTATCCAGTATGCGCAAAAATAGATTGTGGAAAAGATCGAACGCCCCTTTGTGGAAAAAAGATGCGCAGCTCCAGTGCCATGACCACTGAGTCACACTATACACGTGGACAAGAACAACGAAAAAACAACTAACATTCGCTAAAAAGATTTTTACAATAATTAATTTAAATTTTATATACTCCTAGTACCATTTTGATTTCTTTCAAAAGATGAGATAAAATAACAAAAGGTAATTTTAAAAAAAAAACAACAACAACAACAGAGGAACAACACATAAATTAAAAACAATCACAGTTTTGGAGTCGGGGTAAGTTTTTAGCATTTGAGGTTATTTTAACCATTTCTCAAAGTAAAAACAAGTTTAAAACATAAACAAACATAATACGATTAACAAACAATAACAATGAAAATAAACGAGACAAGGTTTTCCGAGAATAGCCTATTAGAAATACGAAAACAAAACCCGATACCAACTCAATTTTAAAACTGATGAAAGACAACAAAAACAATAATTCTTTACTAAACAGACACCATTAAAAACATCCAATTATAAAGAGTAGAAGTAGGTACGCAGAGGTCAAAAAGACAGAAATAACTCCATCACTTGCCAAAACGCAATGAGCATGATCTGCAATTTGTGGATACGTGCAACTGCGTAAGAATTCATCGTCTTCATTTAGGCAAATTAATAAACTAAGAGTACAATCGTAGAACAGCGAGCTTTCAAAATATATGTATATACCTGTTTACACCTAATATCTGTTAAATATGTTGTAAAGCAATGTTCCTTTTCGATCACGTTATGAAAAGAAATGAATGACTAAATGAATGAATGACTGAATGACAACTTATACAGCGCATAAAAGCTTCCACACCCGGAGGCATGCTCACAGCGCTTTTTGGGAGAGGGGGAAGTGTGGGAAAAAATGGATAATAACATCGCGCGCGCACACACACACACACACGCACATACACACAGTGCTGTAACAGACCCGGTGGATGGTTGACGAAAGGGCAAAAATCAGAAGTACAGTGTTTTTAAGCTATGTAAAGGATTCAACGGTTCGCGTCTCCTTGATTCTCTCAGGAAAGGAGTTCCATAAGGTGGGAGCGAGGTATTTGAATGCTCGCTGGCCCCAACGCTTGGTCTTGGCATCTTTTGGCCTGGAAATATCAAGGAGAAGTATAGAAGACGATTTGAGAGAGCGGAGAGGTTTGTATAAGGACAGAAGGTTTGTGAGATATGACGTGTTCTGCATCTACTACAGCAGTACGTCAGTTTGTGGTGGATGCGCTCATGGACAGGAAGCTAGTGAAGCTTTCTGAGAATAGGAGAAATATGATCAAAGAAAAGAATATCATTGTATATATTCAGTTTAAAATTAAAGGAACAAACATCAGAAATAAGCAGATAATGAAGCAACCATTTAAACGATAAAGAAAAAACAACTAAAACACGAGCAACACTCATTGCACGGCACAGTATAACTACGAGTGAAAAAACACCAAGAAACGGAGAAAACAAAAATCAATAATATTAAACATTTTCAAAAAAATATTTTAAAAAATTAATGAGGAATGAAATTAATGAAGAAATAACACGTACCTTCAAATGCTGAGTGTTGACAAAATGATGGCGAAGAATGCAGTGATGATAAAACCTGGCGTTTCCTGAGAAACTCCTTGAGAAACTCCTTAGACAAGTGTAGAATAACATTCACAGTGTGCAGGGTTAGCGAGAATTCTTATTTGGCATTCCTGTGTCCTCTTGTCTTTGTACTCTGTATCCTTGTATCTTTGTACTCTGTATCCTTGTATCTTTGTATCCTAATTATCTCCTGCGCTCGTTATCCCCATTTCAACATCGTTCAAAAGATCTACAAATCTAACACGCCTTGCACATTCAGTTTTGGAGAATTGCGCGATTAAAAAGTGTTATTTTTGTTAAAGTGCACACAAAGTAATTGTGTCCTGTTTTATATACCGTCTTTCAGTAGCTATGTCAGTGGTAATGTTTGGTAGACCGTCTTTCAGTAGCTACGTCAGTGTTGATGTTTGGTAGACCGTCTTTCAGTAGCTAGGTCAGGGTTGATGTTTGGTAGACCGTCTTTCAGTAGCTATGTCAGTGTTGATGTTTGGTAGACCGTCTTTCAGTAGCTATGTCAGTGTTCATATTTTGTTGGAAATAACTGTCAACACAGTCGTCATTTACAGCTTTTCTCGTTAAAATCTCCTCTTTTCCCCAATAATTTAAAAAAATAAGCGTTTAACAAATCCAATGCACAAAGTATGTATAAAAAAGAGCGAAAAGTCCATTCACAAAACGATTTCAGCTTTTAGATCATCACAAAAGGAGAGTCCTACACAAATAAGAAAAGTCCACCACTAAAGTCCGTCACATGCAATATTTGCAAAGTTGTAGAAAAGTCCACCACAAAATATCCTGACCATCAATGTGGAAAAGACCGTCAGAGAATGGCTCCTTGCGTGTTGATCACCAGGAGCCGCCAAATGTCCTACCACAAATACCAACCAATCGTGTTGCACGTGTCTATCGCACACTAATTAGTGACTTGTCATTCTCTCAAGACAGTAACTCTTTTACTCCATTTTGCAATGAAAAGGGCGTTCGACATCAAGATGGCGGTGACAAATTCCGACACTAAATGAACTGAACTACAGACTAAAAACAATTTACTTACCACAAATAATCCACCACGATTTTGACTGCAGCTACTTCCTCTAAACAATCCGCCGAATAAAAATCTCAGCACACATCACGGGTTGTTGCGCACGGCGGGCTCAACCAATCATTGACTGCTCAATGCTCTAACAATTCTTCAGCCAATAATTCCCGATTGATCACACTTGCCAAGACAATCGCCTGACCACAAGGAAGGCACGACATTTAGAACAGAGGCCACAACATTTCAGTTGGTGACATCACCACGTCATGGTTTTATTGCACACACTAGAACGTCGATGCAAACGTCACTTGCACAACACAAAGTTGGTTACACAACGCACTTACTATTACGTTGTTGTTTGGATCCCGTCACAAGTAGCTACCTACAAAAAGAACATTCCACCACGGATTGCGTTCTTCTTTTCTTAAAGTCTGGGTTTCTCATGTTTTTGTTTTCTTTTTAGTTTGGGGTTATTTTTTTCTATCTCTTCTTATAGTTATAGTATGACCTTTTCTATATATTTAATTTTGTGGGCTTCCGTCTACTTATCGAAAATTCGTATAGTTTGGCTTTCTTATAATTTCATTTTAATTTTTTTTGTTGTTTATAATTTTATTTTCTCATCTTATTTTTAATATAAATGTATTTTCTGATAGTTTTTATTTTCTAGAAAATAGCTGTATTTTTGTTAAGGCTTTCTCATCTTACAGTTTTGTTTTCTCATAGTCTCATTTTTGTGTAAAAATATACGACGTGCGTTGTTTTTAAAGAAGACAACACAAACCCGTTATGTGATGGCGTTACGACATTTTGATTCTCCACACATTCCACTAAAACGCTGACGTTGTGTTAACACTCACGACAAGACGCTCTACCCTACAGCTCATCAGTCACTTAGGGATAATATCACAAACAAACAATACCACTTTCTAACAGTCCCAAAGTTTCTAACTATAAAACTTTCACATTAAATGATCGGTCTGATTACGTCCGCCGAGAACAAGAAGAAAAAGGAACTTGATAGATATAGAGTAAAATCAATCCAAAAGTTAAAGAACGACATTCATCAACTTTAGTGTATATGGTTATGTACACAATCTGATAACAAACCCTCACTTTTTGTTGTTGTTGTTGTTGTTGTTGTTATTGACACAGTTCTATAACGAAACCGTCGCTTTATTCGCTATTGTTATTGGTACAAGAGAGAGAGAGATAGGGGTGCTAGTGAACACGTATTGCACGAACACCGCCCTACCTTGTTCACCTTGTCTTAGGATACTGACACAACGTTAATGAAGATGTACGAGGATGCACAATTATGTCCGTCACAGGGAGTGGCTTCTGCTGACCATTGTCCAAGCTCCCTGACCACCGTATTCAACGTGACAACTGCCCGCGGGCGCGGACAGACGAACGTTGCTGAAACTCATTCCGTCTCTTTCTCTGTGTGTGCACGGCGGCGGAGCCTTGGAAAGCAGCGAGAGGGAGTGGAAGACTGAGAACTGGGGAAAGGCGGGAGAAAGAGACGGAGGAGGAGGATGAAGGAAGGAGAGAGAGGTGTGGGGTGGGGTGGGGTGGGGTGGGGGTGGGTTGGGGATGAAGATGAAGAAGAGATAAAGATGGAGAGAGAGACAGACAGACCTGGAGGAGGTAGAGGACGGTAACTACTACCGAGGCCTTCAATCATATCCTACTTGTGCCAGCGAGCGACGCAATTTTATCTTTCCCACGTAGGGAGAGCAAAAGAAAAACGAGAGAGAGAGAGAGAGAGAGAGAGAGAGAGAGAGAGAGAGAGAGAGAGAGAGAGAGAGAGAGAGTCTTTGCTGAAATCAACTAATGACATATATGACGGAAGAACAGCCTGCTACGTTTTGACATAGCAATGATACGCCGTTGATTGTAACCGATTTAGTGGCGATGGTATGATCGTATTCAATCCTTTACCTTCCGTCGCTCTCTCAGCTATTTACCACGCACGTGCCCAAAACAAACACCACAGTCAATATCATTTGGTAGGATAGATATAAAGCCATCATTCAACACATCAAACCCATTCAATTAATTCCACAGCAATCCGAAGAAGTTTACCCCCACCCACCCCCCCACCAAAAAAAAAAAAAAAAAAAAAAAAAAAAGATGCGACATTTTTCCCTTTTTAAACCAAGGGAGACAACAACGTCGTCTCCCAGACTTGAGCGAGTTGAAGTAATCCCAATTCAATGTTCATTTGTATAGCGCGTGACTACACCCACACATACGCGCTGTAGGCAACACATGACTCAATAACAGTCTGTCGCAGTCATGATCAAGTTTCAACGCGATTACTATTAGGGGGGTGGGGGGTGGAGGTGTGGGATCCTCTCTCTACCTCGCCTGCTTCATTCAGACTCAGCAGACCAGGCTTCCTATTGGATAGCTATAAGACAGGGTGGGGGAGGGGGAAAAGGGGAGGGAGAAAGAGGGAGTGAGATAGAGAGGGAAAGGGAGTGAGGGAGACAGAAGAGGGAGAGAGGGAGACAGAAGAGGGAGAGAGGGAGACAGAAGAGGGAGAGAGGGAGACAGAAGAGGGAGGGAGACAGAAGAGGGAAAGGGAGTGAGGGAGACAGAAGAGGGAGAGAGGGAGACCGAAGAGGGAGGTAGGGAGGGAGACAGAAGAGGGAGACAGAAGAGGGAGAGAGGGAGACAGAAGAGGGAGAGAGGGAGACAGAAGAGGGAGGGAGACAGAAGAGGGAAAGGGAGTGAGGGAGACAGAAGAGGGAGAGAGGTAGACAGAAGAGGGAGGTAGGGAGGGAGACAGAAGAGGGAGACAGGGAGACAGAAGAGGGAGGGAGTGAGGGAGACAGAAGAGGGAGGTAGGGAGGGAGACAGAAGAGGGAATGAGGGAGACAGAAGAGGGAGTGAGTGAGGGAGACAGAAGAGGGAGTGAGGGAGACAGAAGAGGGAGAGAGGGAGACAGAAGAGGGAGAGAGGGAGACAGAAGAGGGAGGGGGCGAAAGAGGGAGGATAAGAAGGTGAATCAGGATGATAGGAGAAGGGATGAGGCGGAGAGGAGGGGTGAGGGGGGTGAAGAGGAGAAAGTAAGTCGCAAGACGTTAGAGTGAGAGATTAAAAAAAAGCCGAAGATAACGAAAAAAAAAGAATGAAAATAAGTGAGGGAGGAGAGAAGAGAAAAAAAAGAGAGAGCCCGCGTTTCTTCAGCAGCTCCATGTACATCGGTGTTTGCTGCAACGACTAAAACTCTGAGAGCGCGGTGAGACACTTTGCGTTAGAGAGAAGCAGAATTAGGGTTTCTCGATGGCACCGTGAATGGGAAGTAACCGCAGCCTAGCTAAATTTTAGAGTTTACGAATTTGCGTCCCCTTTAGTTTTAATCGCGATTGTAATTGTTCGTTTTTATCACGAAGTTATTTTTTGCATTTCCACTACAAACAGTAGCCTATAACAGTGTACAATTGAAATGTAGGCTGTAATACTTAGTATAAAAACCGTTATACAGAATGGTTCATGAATTGTTAGTGGTTTTGTAACCATAAAAGAGTGTTGGTTTGTTGTATTTTTTTTTCTTTCAATTCGGGCATGAACTTTGGGATCATGGATTAAGGAGGTTATATGACACCTTTACTTATTCAATGTAAAATAATAATGTCAGTAACACATATTGTATTTTAAACCCTCGGATATTTTTATCCTTCTTGATGAATTACGCAAGGAGCTTGTGTACTTGGAGGTTTTAGCTATGATTTCTTCTGTCTTTGTAATCCCAGATTGAAAATCAATCACAACGAGCCACTTTTAACACGCCCTACTTCAACATCATTTGAGCTGATATTGTTTATGTATGTGTTATGTATGTATATATGTATGTATGTATTATGTAGCATTCGCTACTGTGTCGCAAGTTAAGCACCGTCCAGTGCGGTTAGCACTTGGATGGTTGACCGCAAACCGTGAAGAGACAAATAACAACGCCCCCAGTTGACTCAACTGTGAATGAGTACCTACTCTCTTAAGGGTGGGGAAGGTAAAGCAGCGAGGGAGAGAGATGGGCATCACCCTCAATACGCTGGCCCAAGATAAGTGTGATCTCCATCACGCTCCCCTACGGCCACAAGGCTATGGGACCACCTTACCTTACCTTATGTATTATGTATGTATATATGTATGTATGTATATAGGTATTGTGCATGCCTATGAGGCATGTGTGACCAATATATAATTAGATAATTTTTGAAACTAATTATGAGCTATTGATCTAGAGAGAAAGAGAGAGTCTTTGTTATTTGTGATATCATGTACTGTCTTGTTGTGTGTAAAGTGTCCTCCGTTTATGTCCTTTTTTTCCTCCCCACTGCATGTTGCTTCTCCTTTCTATCGTTTTCTTTCGTTTGGTTTTATTGATTTTGACTGACAAGACGTATCATCACCTCATTGGCCAACCCGACGCATCTTTTTGGTTTTATGACTGGACTGTTCATTTATTTCCTTTCATTTGTTTTGGTGCCTGTCTTTAACTGTGTTTGTCGTGATTCTTCTCTTTGTGATTGTCGTGTTTCCCCTTCTTCCCCTCTCTCTCTCACCCTCTCTCCGGATCTATTGCTCTCTCAAGTCAGTGGCAAAAGCGTGCAGAGTTTTGATATGAGTTTGAATATTATTGGTGAACTGTGTTTCGTTTATAAATATTGTTTGCGTATTTTTTCTCATGAGATCGAGATTATGACGCAAGACTGGTTTTGGTAGTAACGCATATATAAGTTTGTGTCAACTCTTTTCTGGTTAGTTAGATTGCTGGGTCTGAGAGAAGGTTGCGTCGTTTTTAGTTTATATGATATAAAAGTTGTGCTCACCTGTTTTGAAAGATAGAGTTTAAATGTGATGTTCACGATTTGTAGAGTTTTGTAGAAAGCTTTTATTTTACCTGCCTTTTGGTACCAGACGTTATTGTCGCCTTTTTGGATCTGTGTGGTTTCCAAACGTCTTACAGCGGTCATAAGGTACTTATAGTTATTTTGCGTTTTGCATATGTTTTTGTTGCTTTGTGCAAATGATTATGACTTTTATGATTTTCTCGTTTTAGTGACTGATTTCATGCCTTTTCTGCAAATTAATTTGTTTCTGATATTCTTTAAGCTTTTGATTTTCTAGAATTCGTTTTGCTTGGAACCCGGTCTGCTTTGTCAGAAGAGTTATTGAGGTGAACACTTTGTTCAGGATTTGTAAATAAGGACAAGTCAAGTTTATTTGTTTTTAGCTTGTGGTCAGTCATAATGCGCTGATTATGCTGAACGTCTTTGCTTGATTAAAGCTAATTGTCGTCACAATTTGTCGGACTAAGTTTTGACGAAGAAGATAACTGTTTTGATCTTTAATGAAGATAACGTTTTTTGTCGAATTATCGTCCTTATTCGAAATGTTAACCCACTTGGGTATTTATAGCGTTTTTCCCTAAGGCTTTGCTGTTTTGTCTCTGCAAAGGTAGTTAGCTACGTTTTGGGACTTCAGGTATATTTCCTAGAATATGCTAAATGTTTACGTATGTATATACATTTATAAACGTTTGACTGAGCTAGGTCATCGACGAGTATTTCCTGGTTTAGGCATCGTACCGAGGCTCGTTGGGTGAACGTAGCCGAATTGTTTGTATTAATGAATTGACTAATGTTAGATGAGCAAAGTCAAATTGTCTTGCGCCAATTGTTTTTGAGGCTTGAACGAATAAACGTAGCCTAATCGTCGTGCAAGTTAAAGGAACATAAAGCGTTCGTTCCTTCGTTTTGTTCTGGCTTGGTTCCACGTAACTTTAGCTAAATTGTTGTTTATGAAATCAACTAAAGTATTTGTCTCTAAATTATTCTCCGGTATGTGTATTCTTTTCGTTTCATTGCTTTGATTGTATCTTGCGTGAATAAGAGTTTTTGATACATTGTTTGGTACATTTGCTAATGTTTCTTGTGTTTGTGTTTCTTTCTTTCCGCAGTATTTTACCACATATCGTCTAGCACAAGAAGTAGTTCATGGTCACATTTAGAAATTAGTTGTCCCTACACTGATATGTACACACACATATACATTCTTATGTGAGACGTTGACATTTTTCGTGAGTGTTCTTTGACTACGAATAAATGAACTCTATGCTACTTCTGTGTTTCGTGTGCGTCATTACTTGACCAGGCCCTAAATTAATACGAGGCGTTTGACGAGCGAATGGAAATAACCTTATCTAAATGGCGGCGATTACAGTAAAATACTTAGAGCCTCTCGTCACCCCCCTTTGAATTTAGGACTTATTACAATTTGTGGGATAGAGTTTTCTCTCGCTCGGTTCCTGCAGTGCACTTTGAATATGACTTGGTAGACGAATATCGTAAACAAGAATAATCATTGTCTGCTAGTTGTTGCTCAAACAAGCATTTAGACAACAAGACTTTTATTCTGTTTTAATTGCGACCAACCTAGACCCAGCAACTACTCTTTAACCAGTTTCGCTAAGCCTTGCTCAGGTGTTCTTTAAATGAATAACCAGCTTCCGAGAAGAATATAACTTTCTTCGTTTTGGCCACGTCTTGCAGTACTAGGAACTGAACATTGATCTTATCATGGATAAGGAAGAGATAGAAGAGGGAATAGTCTCCCCTGTGAAACTCGAGTCGAAAGATGAGGTAGAAGATGGTGAAACAGAGACTGAGATACCAGTACAGCCGGAAGATGTCACTAGATCCAAACGCGAACCCAAACCTACTGAGAAAGGCAAAGCATATAACCTAGAAATAAAGACAGAACTCTTTCGGTCACAAAGGTCTCTGCTGGTGAAGGCTATTGCTACGGCAGTGAAAGAATTGGGCAAAGACGAACCCAATCTAGAAAAACTAGCAAGGGCAAGAGTGCGGATTTCTCAGATGCAAAGTGAACTCGGAGAAATTCAAGAGAAGCTAGTTAAGCTAGGCGGTGGTGAAGTGACGTTAGAAGACTGGGAGAATGCTCAGATGCAAGCCCAAGAGGTTATATCTAACATAGTGCGTGCCGTGAACGAAGGGACTGTTGAAGTTCTTACAAGAACTAGTTCGCATCATGGTAGCAAAGCGTTTAGCCACCAATCGACCAAGAAAAGAGGCGCCAGTGTTTCGTCTAGGGGATCTTCTGTTAGGTCGTCAGCTAATTCTAGCATAATCTCCACAGCTTCCCTCAAACTCGAGGTTAGGATGAAGGCCGCTTCTCTCAGTGCTAGACGCGCAGGCCTAGCTTTAGAAAGCGAACACGTGAGACTGATAGATGAGCTAGACGAACAGGAGAGTGCCAGAGTGGCTGAGGAACAGGCTACAGAGTGGAAAAGAATTGCAGACCAAGAGGCTACTAGGGTTGAGGAAGAGGCTAATAGGGTCGAACAAGAGGCTGCTAGAAAAAGACTAGAAGCTGCTAGAAAGAGAGAAGAGGCCGATCAAGAGGCTACCAGAAAGATAGCAGAAGCTAGAGCTAAAATGCAGTTCGAGAAAAGGAAGAGAGAAAGTGTTAGACAGCTAGAGTTACTGAGAACAGACATTGAGATAAAAACTAATTCAGCCATGCTAAGCGTACTAGAACAAGCTGATGCTCACCCTCAGAATCCTCCCTTTCTCCCCCCGGTAAATCTGCTAAACACTCACTTTCAACCTCAGTCTCCCACATCGACTACACTAGCTGCCCCACAGGCAACTCCCTCCCCGATAGTCACAAACACTAGCATGTTAGGAGGAAGAGGAGATGCTGCCGTGGAACATCAGCCCGGACAGGACCAGCCCTCCATGGGCCCCACTGCTGTCATCGCCGCGGTGACTTCGGAACCTCCCGTGGACGGAGCTGCCGCCGTCATCATATCAGCTTCCGCTCTCAGGGAGAACGGAGACGCCGTTCCCGCTTTCACGACTTCTGCTACCGTCAGGGTGGTGAATGATGACCCCGCCGGAAGCCACGCCCTCTTCATCCCCCCCGCTACCGCTCGCCTGGAGAGCCACGGGAGGGGAGTGGGCACTATTGCGACCGTTGACGCTTCCTTGGATTGCGTCAGGTACATGGCCCGCACCTCTACAACGACCACCACAACGGCCGTGTACTCTTTCGCGTCCTCTCCTAGGATGTCGTCTCGTTATTACCAGACATCGATACCCTGGCAGCAACCCCCTGGTGTCTTCCCGAGTACATCGTATGAGGGTCATCGCCTCTCTGCGCATCTCGACACAGCTGCTGCTCGCAACTTCGACACCCTGCACGCTGACCGTCACCACAGGCCTCCGGAGATCCCAGAGCAGCAGGAGAGGCTTGCTTATCTGTCCGCACCAGCGGACCCCTTGCCTTCCACCTACCAACTCCCTATCTGCTCTGTACACTTTGCAGAGAGACATTTGCGCCCTGAGGCAAAGATCTTCGTGCCGAGCCCTGATAGTTCTACGTACTCCCCCACCTCGTGTCACCTCCCGAGAGTAGGTGTTCCAGAGAACGATCCCACGAACTTTGACTTTGATCGCCTTGCGGCACCCAGAGGTATTTACCCGTCGTCTTATGCCGAACCCAGATCTGTTCCAGCTCCGCTCCAGATACAGTACGCATCCACAGACTCACTTGCCCAAACGCTTTCGGACGCTCTCCTGCTGAATAGACTTCCCATGCAAGAACCGTCTATCTTCCACGGCGACCCGCTCCTCTATCCAACCTGGAAGATTGCTTTCTCCTTTCTGATTCAACGACAGAGGATAGCATCGAGCGAGAAACTCCTGTATCTCCAGCGCTACCTGGGAGGAACAGCGAAGGACGCCGTGGCTGGATTCTTCCTGCTGAGCGAACCCGAGGCCTACGACAAGGCAATGTCAGTTTTGGAAAGGAGGTACGGCAACAGTTACGTGGTCTCACAAGCTTTCAGGACAAAGTTGGACGAGTGGGCCATCGTTAAAAGCCGAGATTACTTGGGACTTAGACGGCTTGCGGATTTTCTACAGCAGTGTGCTGTTGCAGCCAAGGAAGTAGGAGGATTAGGGATCTTAGACGACGCCCAATACCTCAAACGTATTATCGGCAAACTCCCCGACTGGATGGTACACCGCTGGTGCCGGAACGTGTCCCGGACGAAGATCGAACACGAAAAATACCCCAATTTCGCTGAACTTGTAAACTTTGTGACACAAGAAGCCGACATTAGTAACGACCCCGTATTCGGCTCCGGAGCTTTCCCTCCTACGTCTACAAGGGTCACATTGCCCAACACACCCAGCGCGCCGGCCAAGAAGAATGCCCTGTCTACCCGGTCGGAGACTTCCTCCTTCTGCGAATTCTGTACCCAAGCAAGCCATAACCTGGGTCAGTGCGAAGTTTTTGCCAAGAAGCCTGTTGCTGAGAAAAGGACTTTCATTTTGAAATCAAATCTCTGCTTTGGCTGCCTGATGAGTAAGGAGCATAAATCACGTCAGTGTGACAACAGAGAGGTGTGCGGGATTTGTAACAAAAAACATCCCACATGCCTACACGAGAAGGACTTTGTGTACATGAAACGAGATGGTGGGGAAAAAGGCCGAAGAGATGACAAGCGAGAGAATGACAACAGAGGAGGAGGCAACCAGAACGTGGCCACAACTATCGCTACGAACGATTGATCAGTACTTAAAGCTGAATGAATGCTGCGTGTATTTTTTGGTTGTTGTTCCAATAATGCCTCCTGGTGTGATTGTAGAAATGTTAATGTTATTGATTTCAAGTGTTTTAATTACCTGGACATAATTAAGGCCGGGTGTGTGCATGCCTATGAGGCATGTGTGACCAATATATAATTAGATAATTTTTGAAACTAATTATGAGCTATTGATCTAGAGAGAAAGAGAGAGTCTTTGTTATTTGTGATATCATGTACTGTCTTGGTGTGTGTAAAGTGTCCTCCGTTTATGTCCTCTTTTTCCTCCCCACTGCATGTTGCTTCTCCTTTCTATCGTTTTCTTTCGTTTGGTTTTATTGATTTTGACTGACAAGACGTATCATCACCTCATTGGCCAACCCGACGCATCTTTTTGGTTTTATGACTGGACTGTTCATTTATTTCCTTTCATTTGTTTTGGTGCCTGTCTTTAACTGTGTTTGTCGTGATTCTTCTCTTTGTGATTGTCGTGTTTCCCCTTCTTCCCCTCTCTCTCTCACCCTCTCTCCGGATCTATTGCTCTCTCAAGTCAGTGGCAAAAGCGTGCAGAGTTTTGATATGAGTTTGAATATTATTGGTGAACTGTGTTTCGTTTATAAATATTGTTTGCGTATTTTTTCTCATGAGATCGAGATTATGACGCAAGACTGGTTTTGGTAATATATAAGTTTGTGTCAACTCTTTTCTGGTTAGTTAGATTGCTGGGTCTGAGAGAAGGTTGCGTCGTTTTTAGTTTATATGATATAAAAGTTGTGCTCACCTGTTTTGAAAGATAGAGTTTAAATGTGATGTTCACGATTTGTAGAGTTTTGTAGAAAGCTTTTATTTTACCTGCCTTTTGGTACCAGACGTTATTGTCGCCTTTTTGGATCTGTGTGGTTTCCAAACGTCTTACAGCGGTCATAAGGTACTTATAGTTATTTTGCGTTTTGCATATGTTTTTGTTGCTTTGTGCAAATGATTATGACTTTTATGATTTTCTCGTTTTAGTGACTGATTTCATGCCTTTTCTGCAAATTAATTTGTTTCTGATATTCTTTAAGCTTTTGATTTTCTAGAATTCGTTTTGCTTGGAACCCGGTCTGCTTTGTCAGAAGAGTTATTGAGGTGAACACTTTGTTCAGGATTTGTAAATAAGGACAAGTCAAGTTTATTTGTTTTTAGCTTGTGGTCAGTCATAATGCGCTGATTATGCTGAACGTCTTTGCTTGATTAAAGCTAATTGTCGTCACAATTTGTCGGACTAAGTTTTGACGAAGAAGATAACTGTGTTGATCTTTAATGAAGATAACGTTTTTTGTCGAATTATCGTCCTTATTCGAAATGTTAACCCACTTGGGTATTTATAGCGTTTTTCCCTAAGGCTTTGCTGTTTTGTCTCTGCAAAGGTAGTTAGCTACGTTTTGGGACTTCAGGTATATTTCCTAGAATATGCTAAATGTTTACGTATGTATATACATTTATAAATGTTTTACTGAGCTAGGTCATCGACGAGTATTTCCTAGTTTAGGCATCGTACCGAGGCTCGTTGGGTGAACGTAGCCGAATTGTTTGTATTAATGAATTGACTAATGTTAGATGAGCAAAGTCAAATTGTCTTGCGCCAATTGTTTTTGAGGCTTGAACGAATAAACGTAGCCTAATCGTCGTGCAAGTTAAAGGAACATAAAGCGTTCGTTCCTTCGTTTTGTTCTGGCTTGGTTCCACGTAACTTTAGCTAAATTGTTGTTTATGAAATCAACTAAAGTATTTGTCTCTAAATTATTCTCCGGTATGTGTATTCTTTTCGTTTCATTGCTTTGATTGTATCTTGCGTGAATAAGAGTTTTTGATACATTGGTACATTTGCTAATGTTTCGTGTGTTTGTGTTTCTTTCTTTCCGCAGTATTTTACCACATATCGTCTAGCACAAGTAGTTCATGGTCACATTTAGAAATTAGTTGTCCCTACACTGATATGTACACACACATATACATTCTTATGTGAGACGTTGACATTTTTCGTGAATGTTCTTTGACTACGAATAAATGAACTCTATGCTACTTCTGTGTTTCGTGTGCGTCATTACTTGACCAGGCCCTAAATTAATACGAGGCGTTTGACGAGCGAATGGAAATAACCTTATCTAAATGGCGGCGATTACAGGTATGTATGTATGTATTATGTATGTATGTGTGCATACGTGTGCGTGTGATTGGACTGTGTGGGTGTGATTATGTAAGCCAAAAGAGAGAGAGAGACAGACGGAGACAAAGAGACAAAGACAGAGAGACAGAGACAGAGGGAGAAAGAAAAAGACGGAGACAGAGTTACTCACATAAACAGTAACTAAGGAAGTATACTGACACACAGAGCTAGTAAGATAAGATAAGATAAGATAAGATAAGATAAGAATGTTATTTAACAAGGGTAAAAGATTAAGCACTGGGTGTTCTTTTTTTACATCTTGCACTTGAGGCTTGTAACATTAACAATTAGTAGAACAAAATAACTTCGTAATAATA
Source organism: Oncomelania hupensis (assembly GCA_036898135.1). Classification (NCBI taxonomy): domain Eukaryota; kingdom Metazoa; phylum Mollusca; class Gastropoda; order Littorinimorpha; family Pomatiopsidae; genus Oncomelania; species Oncomelania hupensis. Next base: position 167,494,169 of record CM072511.1, read on the forward strand.
ACATCATAACGTAACAATAAAATCAAGATCTGCGCGCGCACACATACACACACACGCACACAGGCACGGTCGCACACAACTTATGTAAAACAATCTAATAAAATAAAATAAGATAAGATAAGATAAGATAAGAATATTTATTCACCAAGTAAAAACGTTACACGGATTTTTTGGTGTGGCATGGCGACAATGAAATACATAATACATAAAATAAAAATAGAATACATAGAAATACATAATTAAAGTTATGAACGTAGAACTCTAGCTAAGTAGCTAAATAACTCATGTTAATGTGCTGTAAAAGGTGGCTTCTAAAGAAATGTGTATTTAGTGACTGCACTGCAGAGAACTTCTCGAAAGTTATTCCATAAAGTGGAACCTGAATATGACAGACTGGTTTTAAAGAGATCAATTCTTGGAAACGGGATATTTAGTTTGGTAGAGAATCTGGTAGTGTTCCTAGGGGAAAAAAGAAGAAAGAGGAGAGAGTGTAGGATTTTGTGGATGAAAAATTCCTTTATTAAATTTTAGTCTGTTTGGCAAGAGGTAGTATGTTGATCTGTTTGTAATCTGTCACGGACCGGTTTTATAGTTATTTGGGTCCGATGACTTTATATTATTGTTAGTCAGTTTCTTGTGAGAAGATATTGTTTTTTTTACGAGAGCTAAATTCTGATTGGTTGAGCTGGTCACATGACAAGTTCACTAACGTACATTAAAAAATCTACTCATTCTTTTCTTGGCTATACTAGAGATTGTTTGTCCTGGACTTCTCGCAGCTGTGTCTGCAGGTATATATTGTTTATTATTTGAAATGTTGTATTATAAATATAATAGTATATTAAATGATGACATTATATTTGTTATGTAATAAAACTAATAATAAATAATTTTGATATTGGTGTAAAGGATGGAGTGGGGAGGAGACGAACATGGTGGTTCACTGTAATATTTGAATAACGAATTGAATTCTGATCATTATTTGATTTTAAGTTGAAACTTCAATAGCAGTGTAAAGTATTACGTTTATTTGTATGAATACAATTAATTGGTGTCATCAGTTGTTATAATTAGTTGTAGAATTTGTGTTCTTGTTCCTCTCCAGCCAATCCATCAATGTCATCCGCAAAACGAAGGTTGAAGATTGCTCTTCCCCCTATGCTGACGGTGCCTTCGTGATCTGCAAGGGCATCCGACATGATGCGCTCTAGGAAGATGTTGAAGAGGGTTGAAGAGAGTAGGCATCCTTGATGCACACCGATTCTTGTTCAGAACCAGTTTCCGATGGCGCTGTTATGGAGGACTGCACTGGTAGCCTTGTCAAGCAGGCTTTTGATGACTTCAATAATGTTAGGGCTGATGTTGTACACTCTCATGGTTGCCCACAGAGCTGCATGCCAGACTCGATCAAACGCCTTCTTGAAGTCTACGAACACATGATATAGATGTTGTTGGGGCTGTTAGTATTTATTGCAGATTATTCTGAGGTTACAAATCTGTTCAGTGGTACTTCGCCCTGCCCTGAATCCTGCTTGTTCTTCAGCTATGATTTGTTCAGGTGGGGTTTCAACCTGCTGAGTATTATTTTCAGGAGGACCTTGCTGGGATGGCTGATGAGGCTGATGGTTGCGGTAATTTTCACATTTTTGAAGGTTACCTTTTTGGGGAAGAGTGAAAACAAGTGACTAGGGCCATGGTGTAGGCTACTCCTTACTCTGTCAGATTTTGTTACAGATAATGGTGAGGGCGGCAATCATCGCTTCTCCTCCCGCTTGAAGCAGTTCCGCGAGTATGTTGTCCACTCCTGCTGACTTCCCTTTCTTGGCGACAGCGAACTGCAGGATTTCTATGAAAAAGAGGCTGTCCTTGACCAAGTGCCAAAGAATGACATAATCATAGTGCAAGGCGACTGGAATTCCCAGGTTGGTCAAGATGCGCACCACAGCTGGGGAGACACATGTAGACCCAACTGCAACAACGAGACAAATGAGAGAGGTCTGAGTCTCTTGAAGTTTGCCAGATACAACAATCTCATACTGGCAAACACGCTTGGTCTCCACAAAAAAATCCATACTGTGGACATGGCACAGTCTTGGCGGGGAACATCACGACCAAAACGACTACATCATGGTCAAGAAACGCTTCGGACCAAGCATCGACATTGGCAGGACACGCACCTTTTCTGGAGCAGACATCGGAAGTGACCACGATTTCATGATAATGTCTTTCTGGCTCCACTTGAAGAGAGTAAACACAGCAAAATGCACTAGACTGAAGTTCGACCTGGACAAACTGCAAGACCCGGATGTGGCAGAAATATTCCAAGTCACAATTGGAGGGAAATTTTCACCACTGCTCATTTTGGGAGCCAGTGAAGTAGATGTCAACACCCTGACCACCACCTTGAACTCAGCTGTGACATATGTCGCCACTGAGATCCTTGGCAAGCACCGGCCAATGAAAAAGCCGTGTATCACACCTGAACTTTTGGACCTATGTGATAAACGAAGAGAGATGAAAAACAAACACCTCACAGGGAGCTGAAGCCTACCTAACAATGACATCCGAAAAGGCATGCGCACAGCAAAGGAGAACTGGCTAGAAGATCAGTGCCAGGAAATAGTGAACAGTCTGAACAAGAACAACAGCAAGAAGGCCTACCAGACTGTGATGCGGCTGACAAGTGTTAAACAACCCAAGGTCTCCACGATCCAAAGCAAGCCAGACGTATGCCTGCCTTACAGAAGAACAAGAAGTCTTGGATAGATGGGCAGAGTACTGCTCTGACCTTTACAACCACACACCAAACGGAAACCCATCAGTTCTAGCATGTCCAGAGAACAGAGAAGAAGAAATCCTCCCAATTCTCCGAGAAGAAGTTGAGGCAGCAGTGCAGTCGCTGAAGGTCTGATGTTGAGGCATAGGCCTGGATGATGGTGATGTTGAAAGGGGCTGCTGTCAGACGGATGGTAATGAGTTTATTGGAGACAGGACGGCAACCCATGACAGTGGCTAGAATGTCCTTGTGGACCAAGAATCCAACGCCTTGTTCGTGCTTGTCATCTCTCTCGATGAAATAAAGATTGTGGCCTTTGTCGGTCGTTGTTTCACCTAGGCCTTTCCAGCGCAGTTCGCTCATACCTAAAATGTTCCCTCGATAGTGGTCCAGCTCGTGGGCCAGTTCTTCTAAATTTTTATCCGCAGTTAGGGTCCTGACATTCCAGGTTCCTATGCCGATGTTGTTTATCGCGCAGATCTTGCTAAGTTGTCCATCAGTAGCACACTTATCACCTCTATCCTGATGGCCAACGGAAGGCGCGGTCCTTGGTGACCCGGGCGACGACCGATCCGGTATGGAGTGAATGGTTGTTTTCATCATGCAGTGTGTCTTGAGCAAAAAAAGACCTGGCAGGGCCCAATCCTCTTCAGGCTGTTGGCCACAGCCGATATCCATGAATACAGTATGGCTGGCTTAGCCCTGACCACGTGGGCGTTGAACCTGTAGTTGCATGAGGTTCCTCCGTCCTGGCCGGTGACCTCTGTGTAGAAGACTTTCGCCCAGTGATGCCGTGCTGACATCACGCCTGTTAGTCGCCTCTTACGATACGCCGGGAAACGTTGGGTCTACATGTATTCTATTTAGTGCCCGAACCCAAAGGAAACTTATTTGTGGTTAACTCGTTTGTCAACACAAGTCTCTTTCTGCAAGAGCCCAAGAATAGGCGTAGAAGCAGAAGAAGAATACAGAGGAAGGAGCAGAAGAAGCAGAAGAGAGAAGAAGAAGAAACGAGGAGGAAGAAAAAGAAGAGGAGGAAGCAGCAGCATAAGAAGAAGAAGAAGAAGAAGAAGAAGAAGAAGAAGAAGAAGAAGAAGAAGAAGAAGAAGAAGAAGAAGAAGAAGAAAGAGATTAAGAGGAAGAAAGAAGAGAGGACGTCAAAGAAGAAGAAGAAGAAGCAGAAGAAGACGAGGGAAGGGAGAACGGGGAGGAGAGAAGAAGAATGAGGAGAGGAGGACGAGGAGGAGAAAGAAGAGGAGGACGAGGAGGAGGAGATAAGGGTGTCTGATGAAAAGAGGACGATAAGGAGCGGAGAAGAGGAGGGGAGACGGGGAAGGCAGGAGGTGAAGGAGAGTGAGATTGAGAACCAGAGAAAGATGACGGCGTAGGCAGAGACTAGAGACTGAACATAACTACAGTGTCACTATTTACAACTTACCTTTTCTCTCTCTGGCGACGTTGACTGGGAATTATGTGTTATTTGTAAGTGGTGTATAGTTATTGTTTCATCGGATTTATTGTGAGACATGAAGTGAGTACAAACAATTGTACTTGTCCCATTTTGATTATTGTTGATTCTGTACTTGTGCTATGTTGTTGATTTATGTGTATAGAGGATGTAACAACGTAGTTTATTGTTACGAGTTAGAGAAGTTGTGAGACGGGAGATTACGCAGATTTCACGCAAGTATACACGCAAATTCTGAAATACCCCTTTTCGTTACATAATCATTCAGGGAAATTTTGTTTTTAAGAATAACCAGGTTCTTCTTCTTCTTGATGTTGAGGGCCCACGATCAAGGCGTCGATCATTCTGGCTCCTATGGGTTGATGAGGGGGTTTGCGGTTTCACTATATTTTGTGTGCTGTTGCAGACTAACTATCTTTATCAAGGTTAATTGCATGTTTGTGAATCCTATATAAAGGCCTCGTGGCATTGCTACTTGCAGAATCCCAAATAGTTCAAGAATAATCAATAAATGGTTGAATATGTCTTAAATAGAATAGTTTACGAGACTGTTGATTTAAGTAATGTTTAATTCTTGATAATTTCTGGAAACAATTCTACTAACATTTAAAATATGTTGCAACCCAGATAAATTACTGTCTAGTGTCAAATTAAGAAGCCGAGAGAAAGAGAGAGGGAGAGAGAGAGAGAGGAGAGAGAGGAGAGAGAGAGGAGTTAGGGTGTGGAGGGGAGGTTTGGGGTGAGGGTGGCTGCTGATGTGGGCGTGTGCGCGGCTAATGGCGCATGGTTGTGTGGTTGTATGTGTAGGCGTCAACTCTTTCGTTGTGTATCTATGCAACGACAGTGGTTTGTGTTCCTCCAAAGATGAAGACCATAGCATGTAAATCTACTACTGATAGCTGCCCACATTACAATCAAGTACTCTTTTCCTTTTCCGCTTGCTTCAATAATGCATTGCCGTATGTACATAATCTCAGTCTATACTGTTATTTTAACACTGTCGCGGAGAAGCAGATCCTTAAACTGGTTTATAATTTAATCTTCAACGAGAAGAAGAAACAATATGACAACCATTCAAATATATTTTCAGACAATCCTATCCTATCCCGTAACTCGGAGGTCGTAGGGGCACCACAGATGATCGTTTAACCGGCGTACTCCATCTTTCCCTGTCCTCAGCAACCTTGATTGTTTCGCTTAGTGTCAAACCAGTCCATTCTCGAATGTTGTCCTCTCACCTCTTTTTCGGTCTCCCTCTTCTTCTACCTCCTTGTACTGTGCTTTGCAGGATGGTCTTTGCAAGACCTGATGATCTGGTGATGTGGCCATACCATCGGAGTTTCCGTTTTTTCACCACTGTGAGCAGGTCATCGTGTTGGCCAATGGCTTGTGTATGTCGGACTTCGTCGTAGGTGATTTGTTAATTTTCTGGGAGGTGTTGTTGCTGGACGTCCTGCGAACGAAGCAAACGCAACACGTGGAATAATAGGACACGATTTAAATAAAGTATCTGCAAGCCAAACATTATTAAAATGGGATCAGCCACTGTTTTAGATATAGCACAAAACGTGATAAGAAAATAGGTCATCACAATGACCCTTGACCTTTGAGATTTTACATAAATCAAAGATGTAACATGCTTAGGTTTGCCCTTATTAGTTTAAAATGTAGCACTTTATAAACAGTTAATATAGGCCTAATATCAGAAGACAGATTCTATCTGGCAAACCTGCCACAGATCTCTCACGACAAACAGCAGAAGACAAGAATGACAACAACGCTGTACCACATAGTTGCACACTGCATGAATAATGTAACAGAACTAAAAAGTAACTACTATTTCGTTTATTCTCTCAAACATTCATTCTTCAGACTGATGAGTTTCAAGCTGCAGTAATATTTCAAGTAAACAAAATAATGATTCAAATTACAACTTCCCAACCAACCCTTTCACGCTCTATCACAATACTTCTTTACCATCGCACACTCCTTCACAACAACTGTAAACAAATACTTGGAGCTTATAAAATATGATTACAAACGATTGAAGCTGGACAGACACTGAGACAAAATAAGGGACTTAGAACTCAAAACAGCGTTAAACAAAATAATATACACATTCACGTAAGAGCAATTATTACTTGTTTGCAGCATAGAATTACAAACAGTTTCCATTTAATTTGTTTTATTTCTTTTTCTTATACAGCACTTTTCCAACTCATAAGCGGCCCAGGGCGATGTCCGTTACAGGATCTAACAGAGGCACCCATTTAATCCCTTAAGTGAACAGTCCCACAGCCACACAACAGAGCACAACACTGGGCATTCTGGGATTGAGAAGAGGACCTAGTGCTTGATGGTTGTATTTGTGTAGAGGGCACTCGAAACACTGTCTCTGTCTGTCTGTCTGTCTGTCTGTCTGTCTGTCTTTCTGCCTGTCTGTCTGTCTGTCTATCTGTCTGTCTCTCTCTCTCTCTCTCTCTCTCTCTCTCTCTCTCTCTCTCTCTCCTCTCTAAGATGAAGTGAAAATCCAATGACGGACTTTTTCAGTAAAGCCTTTATGACACAGAAGCAGGGGAAGTGGCGGTTGTTGACTTTGAAGCTGTTGCCCACATCGCGATTAGCAGTCAATGGGCCGTGCTCATTATTGTTTAACGGCGGAGTTGTTCGTCTTACTGGCAGATCCTTACCGGCGGAGTAGTTCATCTTACTGGCAGATCCTTAACGTGAGTACGTCAGCGTGTAATACCCCACGTTCCGCTCCGTCGCGTTTTTATTTCCCATGTCTGACCCAATTTTACCGGACTGTTTGTAGGCCTGTCCGCGGCAATAGCTGTGGAAAGATGAAAATGGATATTTATGTCTGTGTGTGTATAGACGTGTTGTGGCGAGAGATACGATACGATAAGATAAGTTAAGATAACTTAAGGTAAGATCACATAAGCAGAAGGACAGAAGTAATTTTGGGGTAGGTGGAGTGGGGGGGAATTGTCCCTTTTTATCGGGAAATTCTGGGCCGCCTCCCCTGGGGAAGTCGTAGTCGCAGCTTGTGGCGTGTCCAAACCCAACCTACGTAATTTCAGTTGTGTTTTTGAGGAGGGGACGGCGTCAATTAAGAAAGATATGAGGGAAGAAGTGATGTAACGCGGGGGATATACTGAATGAGATAAAGAAGATAACAATAAAAAGAAGATAATAGAGGAGAATAGTGAGGAAAGAAAAGGAGAAATTGGATAGATTAGGTAAGATAAGATAACAATAACATCATAATGTAACAATATAACCAAGATCTGGGCACACATGCACATACGCGCGAACTTACACGCATACACACATCTATTTAAAACTAGCTAATGAATGTTCTTTAATTAAGTAGCTAAGTAATCAATTTCTGATGTGCTGTAAAAGATGTTTTCTAAAAGATGTGTATTAGTGACTGCACTTCGGAGCACCTCTGGAAAGTTCTTCCAAACAGTAGAACATGAATATGACAGACTGGTTTTAAACGGATCAATTCTTGGAAATGGGATATTTATTTTGTTAGAAAACATGGCAGTTTTTCTAGAAAAAAAAAAAGAAGAAAGATAAGGGGGTACATTACCGGAAAGGATTTTGTGCATGAAAATTCTTTAATTCAATTTTAATCTGTTGGCAAGAGGTAGTATGCTGATCAGTTCATAATCATTCGAAGAGATTTTGGTTTTAAGAATAATCGTTTTAAATGCACGTTTGTGAGTTCTAACTAAATCCTTCATGGCGTTGCCACTAGCATTATCCCAAATAGTTGAAGAATAATCAATACATGGATGAATATGTCCCGAATAAAATAGTTTACGTTTAAGAAACGTTTAATCCTTGATAATTAATCAGTTCTTCTAGAAATGGTTTTACTAATACTTAAAATATATTGCATCCAAGACAGATTATTATTTTCTAAAATCACGCCAAAAAATTTATGACATTGAACTTCTTCAACTAGTTTGTTGCAAAGTTTTAAAGGAGGGAGTTTCATAGAGGAACTATGCCTTTTTTGTCTCGTTGTAATTCGCATGGATTTTATTTTGTCTGGATTAAGTGTCGTGTGATTAAATTCAGTCCATTCCTGTAGTTCATTTGCCCCTTTTTTAAATAAGGGAGAAGACGAAACAGGAAGCAGCAGAAGATGGAGGTAGATGAGAGAAGAAAAAAAAAAGAAGAAGAAGAAGAAGAAGAAGGAGTCATATGAGGTCAGAGGTGTGGGGAGGGGGAGAAGGCAAGAAAAAAGAGGGCGATGCCGAAGAAAAAAAATGAACACACACACACACACGAACACATACACACACATTTTCACACCCACACACATTCACACACACACACACACACCTATACGCACACACACATCCATACACCTACACACACATACACCTACACACGTACACACACACATCCACACACACACACTACATCCACATCCACACACCCACACACACACACACAGAGGACAAAAAGAAAGCAAAAGCTCAAAACGTGCACCGTAAGGTCGTTCCGACGCAAGCGGAAATGAAATATGTGTGCGCATGCGCATTGAATGTGGTCCTGAGCCCAGAGAGCTGATAAGGAACTTCCGGTGGAGAGTTTTGGGAGCCAAGAGTGCAAACTGGTCAATGCTGGACCCTGTCAGTTCTGCAGCGAGTTCTCCCTTGGATCAACACCCCGTGATGAAATACTGGAACTGGCTCACACCCTACATATGAACACTAGATATAGAGATATATACTAGATATAGCGATAGATACTAGATATCATGTAGGGATATATACTAGATATAGAAACAATTATTAGATATAGAAATAAATACTAGAAATCAATACTAAATATAACGACAGGTACTAGATATAGAGATAGATGTTACAAATAGCGATAAATACCAGATACAGATAAAGCTAATAGATTTAAAGACATATATACATAACGACAATTGCTAAATTTGACTGCCCTCGTGCCTCGACGGGCTCAACAAGGATGCATGATATTCTTGTAGTTTATTCTTTTCTCAAGTAACATACAGTGCCGTTAAAACTGAAACATACTAAATAAAAAAACATTGCTTTAAAATACAATATCAAAAGTTTATTTACTCGGACAAATTAGAACTACCATACAGACACGTGGTCTGACAATGTACAGAAACCAAGATCACAGGGTAAACAAAATAACAAACTAACTCACCCAAAAAGATTTACAAAGAACAAAATGCAATACTAATAATGCATCTCTTACACAGCAATATTTTCAAAATGCAGATTCACTGCGCAATTGGCACTGTTAATGAGCTGACATACATCAAGTGTCATAATCTCAATGAGCTGACACACAGCAAGTGTCGTAATCGTAATGAGCTGACACATCAAGTGTCATAATCTTAATGAGCTGACACAAATAAAGTGTAATAAACTTAATGAGCTGACATACATTACGTGTCATAATCTTAATGAGCTGACACACATCAAGTGTCATAATCTTAATGTGCTGACACACATCAAGTGTCGTAATCTTAATGAGCTGACACACATCAAGTGTCATAATCTTAATGTGCTGACACATATCAAGTGTCGTAATCTTATTGAGCTGACAAACATCAAGTGTCATATTTAATCTTAATGAGCTGACATACATCAAGTGTCATAATCTTAATGAGCTGACACACACCAAGTGTCATAATCTTAATATATATTATATATACCATAAATATGAATAGATATTAGGTATAACGACAGTTGCTAGATATACTACTCAAAATAATACAAGGGCCACTTGAACATATGGGTCTCTCTTTAAATCAGACACACGAATTCAATTTATTAGTTCATCATATTTTATTGCAATCATTTCTGCATTAATAACAAAAAAGATTTTTGACATCAGTCGCTTAAAATTCTAGTAAATTCAATTTAACTGGACATACCCCTCATTTACAAAATAAAACTTTAGAAACCAAAAAACTAGAGTCAGTAACGGGTGTGGCCGCCGTTTGCATCAATGCAGTTTTGGCATCGTTGTCTCATGGACCGTATCAGGTTATGGAGGATGTTTCCTGGGATGGCCAACCACTCTTGCTGGAGAACTTGGGCCAGAACTTCAAGGTCAGTTCCTGGAGGGAGGTTTGCCCGTGTCTGTCGACCCAAGACATCCCACAGATGTTCTATGGGGTTCAAATCGGGTGATCGAGCCGACCAATCCATCCTTATGACGTGCTATTGCTGCAGGAAGTCATTGACGATACGCCCTCGGTGGGGTCAGGCATTATCATCCTGTAGTATGGCACCTTCCCCAATGGCCCGCAGAGCTGGGAGAACCCTAGGTTGTAGGACGTCATCCCTGTAGCCAATACCGTTTAAGTTGCCATGAATTTGGAGCAGGGGTGTTCTGAAGTTTAATGCGAAGCCACCCCACATCATGACAGATCCACCACCAAAGCGGTCATGCTCGCGCACCGTCGCATCAGCAAAACGCTCCCGTGGACGCCTCCAAACATTCACTCGACGGTTGTTGAAAGACAAGGAGAACCGAGACTCGTATTTAAAGAGCACCCTTGACCAATGTTGCCTAGTCCACACCAAAATGACGCCGAGCCCAGGCCAAACGCGCTGCACGGTGAACTGGGGTGAGCAAAGGCCGTACTGCTGGTCGTCTTGATCGCAGGTTTGCCTCGTGTAGACGGTTGCGAATTGTCTGGTCCTAACCAAGAAAATCAAGATAGACAATTTCTCTCCCAAGCCTCAACCAGCCGCCTCCCTTTCCGCTACAGATCCCACAGCTCAAATGGAACCATGTCCCCATGGTTTCCCCGTTCGCAACAGGTATGTCTGGAACCGACACTGACTACGCCCAGTCAGTCCACACCACGGTCCAGCATCATCCTGTTCCCGGTCGTTGCACCACTTGTAGCCGAGCGGAGTATTTGACTCCCGTCTCTCGGCCACCAACCCTGGGAACATTGCTCCACCCGAGCTGTTATTTTCATTTTATCCCTCAAGAGAGGGACATAAAAATATTTGCCCTGCAAGGCGGTGAAGCGTGGTTGGGAGTACCGGGTTGCCGGCTACTAGTGCCACGCACTCTACTGCAAAGTCGCTGCCACCGACCTGCATAAAATGCCTGCCGACAATGTGGTCCCGCTCGCCACCAAACGCAGCAGGCGAATGGTCAGCCGGGGGAACAAATGTCGTATCGCCTTGTCCTGCGTAACCCAATGGCATACCCAAAGGATTCTGCAAAGCAGGAGCCACCCAAGGCTAGCCCAACCAAGAAAATCAAGGTAGACAATTTCTCTCCCAAGCCTCAACCAGTCGCCTCCCTTTCCGCTACATATATACTATATTTAAGATATATACTAGACAAAGAGATATATACTGGAACTAGCTCACATCCCAGACACACTAGTTAAAGAGATAGATATTAGATATATGGAGTTAGATACGAGATAACGAGATAAACTACTCAGGAACTCATGAAACTTTAATGCGAGGCCACCAGCCTATACGCATGGGGGTAACACAACAGACATGGAAAAAAAAGGAAAGAAAAGACAAAAATCACCAAAAATCCCAAAAGTTACAAATATAAATATGACAAGCACGCGTCATTTGACAGAATGTGTCTCCCAAAAAAACAAACAAACATATTCTAGGTTACTTTTAAATCAACAATTCTTCACGTTTTTTCAACGCATGGTACGTGAACATCGCTTCTGCTCTGGTAATAATAATACTATCACTTTGTAATAAACAAAACACCAATGGTGGTACATCAACATTGAAGTGCCTCAAAATGTACTTTTCACGAATATCCTTATACGCTGGACAATACCACAAAAAATGCATTTCATTTTCAACAGCCGTACAGAAAGGGCATGCCTTTGGAACAACACTGTATCTTTTATTTCCATTCAAGTCTATAATGCCTAGACGTAATTTTACAAAGATATTTCTAAACTTATTTATAGTACATGTAATATCTGTTAAGTACTTCTCACGCTGCAATAGTGATTTAAAGGAACTATACACTGAGAACCTTTCGCTATCCATTAATTTACTAAACCATTCCTGTTTGTAGCAGTCTATCATACGTTGTCTGAAAACACGTAAAAAAACTTTCTTATTTCCTACTCCCCCGTTCAACCAAACATGAGAAAAACCAAACATGTCAAAACAGTGTTTTATATTGTAAGCCCAGTTATGTACATCAGTCTGGCCTACAGGTAGTCTCAAAAATCTGTTTTTGTCCATTTCATATGCTTGCTTTGGTAGTCTGACAAGAAGCATGTCTTGCAATTTGAACCAGTATCTGACTGCACTTAGAGCACTGTCAATAAACAGTGGATAACGACCAAGTTCTCCATAAACCATGACATTTGGGGTCCTGGGAGACACACTCAAAATACGCTTACAAGCAAACAAATGTGTAGATTCAATAGCATGAAATCGTGTAATGCCCCATCATTCTGCTGCATACAGAAGCATAGGTTAACGAGATAAACTAGATATATAGAGTTAGATAATATATAAATAGATAGATACTAGAACTAGCACATAAATCAAGATAGCGAGATATGACTTACACCCTAGATAAAAAGACAAGAACTACAATTGAATAACATCTTGGATTAAAGATGGATACTAGAGGATAACGTATGTGTGGGGTGGAGTGGGGAGGAGTGTGCTTGGTAAATCTGCCTGGATCTTATTCTCAACCAAATGAATGTTAATGTTCTCATGTAACGCACCCAGCTCCTTATGGAATCCTAGCAGTGAGATGTACCTTACCTCCGTCGCATACGTTGAAATGTAGAGTAACAGCAATGATTGGGTATGCACCCTTATAGCGATGGCTTTGTTACTGCGGCCTTCAACTTCATGAAGATTGTGCTACCATCTTTGGAGAGGTTTGCGAGGATGGTTTCATCAGAATGCATAGAAATCTCTCTCTCTCTCTCTCTCTCTCTCTCTCTCTCTCTCTCTCTCTCTCTCTCTCTCCTCGCTCTCTCTCTCTCTCTCTCTCTCTCTCTCTCTCTCTCTCTCTCTCTCTCTCTGTCTCTGTCTCTGTCTCTCTGTCTGTTTCTATCTCTCTCTGACTCTGTCCATCCCTCTCTGCAAAGAGTGGTTTTTGCCCTTCTTAGGAGAAAAGAGAATCCTATCTCCTATAATGCATAGTCCTCCGCCCGCATACACACCGCTACACTGGCTTGCACACACACACACACACACACACACACACACACACAAACACACACATTCTAACACATACACATACACGCTCACACACACATATATACACACTTGTTGTTATTATAATGTTCGATGGTGTTGGTATTGCTGCTGCTGCTGCTGATGATAATAATGATGATGGCGACGACAACGACGACGACGACGATGATGATGATGGTGATGATAATAATAATTAGGATAAAGAGAAGGATATGATGATGATGATGATGATGATGATGATGATGATGATGATGATGATGATGATGAGGAGGAGGAGGAGGAGGAGGAGGAGGAGGAGGAAGAGGAACGCACACACACACAAACACACACACTCAATCACACATACAAACACGCAAATACACACCCACACACACACACACACACACACACACACACACAAGCAGAAGAATAATGTTTAGGAAACGATGACGACAGCAACAGCATCAAAAACTTCTTCGCCAGCGATAACGTCAAGCACACCAACAAACGAAGTATGAGAAGCGGCTTGGCTTTACAGGTGGCCTTGTGATATTGACTTGGCCTTTTCCCTTGCACGGAAAGCTAAACTGTGATTGGCTGTGATCTTGATCACCTTAAATACTAATGAAGTTTACACGCTGGGAAATAATCAACTAAAATGACGGAGAAGCCACTATCCGTTATTCGCATGTTGGCGTGGGATATGACAAATTGTCACATCGAGATTGTCCTATCGAGATGAACAATATTTCATATTCCACATCTAAGATGCGAATAACATTTATGTATCGATTTCTTCAATTGGAAAAAGAAAGTAAGAAGAGAAATTAGTTTAGAGGATAAAGATGTGAGTGGACAACCAATATACCCATATACCCGTATTTCCTATACCCAGCACATCACCAACAACGAAGTCCGACAGACCATCACACAAGCCATTGGACAAGACGATGACCTGCTCACAGTGGTGAAGAAACGGAAACTCTGATGGTATGGCCACGTCACCAGATCATCAGGCCTTGCAAAGACTATTCTGCAAGGCACAGTGCAAGGAGGTAGAAGAAGAGGGAGACCGAAAAAGAGGTGGGAGGACAACATTCGAGAATGGACTGGTTTGACACTGAGCGAAGCCATCAGGGCTGCTGAGGACAGAGAAAGATGGAGTGTGCTGATTAAACGATCATCTGTGGTGCCCCTACGACCTCCGGGTTACGGGACAGAATAGGATAGGATAGGAACGACCACTTCACACATTGCTTTCCAATAATGTCATCCAAATGCACAACCAAATATAGTCCAACATTCAAAAGCTTTATTTCAAATGTATTCAGCACGCACACACACATTAACGCACGCGCGCACACCTCCCCACTCAAGCACCCACCCGCCAACCCATTCACACACGCACGCACACAGAGTAAAGAAAAATGAACATCAGAACGTGACATGGCAGGCATTTTCAACGAAGCTTCACCAGTAAAAAAAACAATTCCAGTTTTATTTATTGATTCATCTTTGCTTCGTTCAAACTATAGGCCAAATCTTCAACTCTAGTTTAGGCAGCCAATACAAAGCAAGGCCAGTTTCATTTGCTGTTTCAGCCGGTCCATTTACTCTTTTGACTAATTGATGTTGTAGTAGTTGTGACATTAGTGATGGTTTTAAAATAAAATCTTGCTGTTTTATTGGGTCTTACGTTTGGATTGTCAGTCATTTGCAGAAAAGGCATAGGAACTGCGATTGGTAAATTGATTAAAGTAGGTCCTATATTCTGGTACGTTTGCGACGCGCACGATAGATCTGATCATTTTGTTTTGCAAAGCCTGCAATAGTAGAGTGTATTTACCTTTGATTTAATTTTGCGAGGTTGTTAAAAGAAGCTTGGTATAATGTTGATAATTTTCGTTGGTCGATATTATTGGAGAGTTACTGTCAATCGAATCTTCGCGATAAATGTAGATAGCTGAGAAAATTCTTGCACTGTAAAGAAAATTGTATGACGTAAAACAGTGATGACGCTCTCAACAGTGGACGTGTTTGTTCGATTCATGGCTTGCTTTCATGACTGGCCTTACTAGCCTTTTATTTTTAGCACAGGATTTTTGTCGCTCATCAATATTTATTGTTCCTCCCGACTTCAAACACATAATAAAACAGTGGGAGGTGTGTGTGTGTGTGTGTGTGTGTGTGTGTGTGTGTGTGTGTGTGTGGGTGTGTGTAAGTGTGTGTGCGGGGAGAGGGGCACGTGGGGTGAAGTGGGGTTGGGGGTGGTGGTGTCAGAATGTATGGAGTGGAGACGGCGGAGTGGAAAATGGCATTCGCTCTTTGCGTGTCTGTGCTTAGATCTCAGTCTGTGTCACAGTGTCTGTGCTTAGATCTCAGTCTGTGTCACAGTGTCTGTGCTTAGATCTCAGTCTGTGTCACAGTGTCTGTGCTTAGATCTCATTCTGTGTCACAGTGTCTGTGCTTAGATCTCAGTCTGTGTCACAGCGTCTGTGCTTAGATCTCAGTCTGTGTCACAGTGTCTGTGCTTAGATCTCGGCCTGTGTAACAGCGTCTGTGCCTAAATCTCAACCTGTGTCACAGCGTTCGTGCTTAGATCTGGGTATTTGTCACTACGTCAGTGCTTAGATCTCGGTCTGTCAACGGGGGTTAAATAAATTAGAGTATAGCCTCAGCTTTTCTGCATGGGATGTCTTTATTGAAAAGTGACCGGCTGGTGGATTGCCTTCAGTGTTACCACTAGGGTTGTTTCGGCACATCTTTTATCCGGATCAGGAGTGAGTCCTCTTTCAGCGAAGTTGTGGTCTTGATTTTGTGGTCCTGATTCGGCCCTTTGCAGTCAGCTGGACCCTGATAAGCAATGAATAACTAACTAACTAGCTTACCACTCACAGACACAACGTTTACTACATACTGGTTTTGTTAACAGCTGTGGAGCTGGAAAAGCTATGTTTATGCGTGATATGATAAATAATGTATGGTATCACTGTTATGTCTCTTCCTCCCTGGCCATACAGTTTCGCTTACCACTCAATCACACAAAGTTTATTACATACTCGTTTTGTTGACAGCTGATGGGAGTTGTTTGTAGAGTAATGATAACATTTTATAATCTCCAAGCTGGAGTACAGAATATATCTAACACCGATTGGGACCCTGTTTGTTTGACAGCAACATGCTTCGCCTGGGATTGTCCAAGCCCTGGCTTGAGGCTCTGGAGCAGATTGCGGGCACACCCAAGATGGAAGTGTGGCCCCTGGTCGAGTATTTCCAGCCGCTAATGGACTGGTTAAAAATCCAGAATGCCGGGAACCCAGTGGGCTGGACTGAGGAATGTTCTTAATGTCTGTATGTCTGTGATGCATGTGTTCGATTACAGAAAATATGAACTAAAGAAAAGTGTTAGCCTATTCTCTCAGACAGAGGAAATCATACTTGAATTAAAACATAGAAATACAGTAACAAAACCTTTACTTATTTCAATCATAAAGCACACACAATACTATAGTATAGATAATAAAGATTATGATTACATGACCTTTGTGCTTTTTTGTAGGCCTCAATGCTGAATTCTCAGTCTACACACTGCACACAACACTCAATACTTTATTGTAGGCCTGAATGCCGAATTTCCAGTCTACACACGGTACACAGCACTCGGTACTTTATTGTAGGTCTGAATGCTGAATTCCCAGTCTACACACTGCACACAGCACTCAGTACTCAGTATTCAGCACTCGATCGCTTAAAACAATGAGTTACGTAATAGGACAGGATAGGTCCAATATATTGTTACCTCGGAAAACAACAAACACAAAACAGGATTATCTAGATCTTAACAATGGTGGACCTACGGGTAACGTTTGATAACATTTCTTCACTCAAACTCATGGGGTTCATTTCAGAAGGAGGGTGGTGTTTGTGCTGGCTTTCTTTTTAATTATTTTCAACAGCGCTTGATCTTTGTGAGAATTTAACTATCCTATTTGACTGCTTGTATGTAAACCGGGTCATTGAACTTCATCTTTCGTCAGCTGGGTTCATCTCACTTTTACTCTTAAAAAATCTATGTTATTATCTACTTCACTATCTGCTTCTTTCTCTGTTTACCTGCTCCTGTAACTGGTCAGTGCTTTTCCGTCTTCTGCTGAATTGCTTATCTCTATCTGAGCTATGTTTTTTTCGTCTGACCTCTCTCTCTTGCCAGTTCGTTCTGTTATACCCTTGACCTATCTTGACCTGCTCCAATCCTATCTTGTACTGGTCATTTTCCACAAAGGCAAACCTGCCCTAAGGTCACTAATTCCTTTACCTGCATAATACAAGCTCTTGCCTTATAACTACGCTCTGTAGTGCGGTTCTGCTGCCGCTTTCTCTATCAGCTGTCAGTGCCAGCTACTCCATGTTCTGCTGCCGCTTTCTCTATCAGCTGTCAGTGCCAGGTACTCAATGTTCTGCTGCCGCTTTCTCTATCAGCTGTCAGTGCCAGCGACTCAATAAACAATAACTGATCTCTGCTTTTCCCTTGCTATTTGGACCAACAGCAAAAGGTTACAGTTAGCGTAGCGAAGACTTCTCTCTCTCTCTCTCTCTCTCTCTCTCTCTCTCTCTCTCTCTCTCTCTCTCTCTCTCTCTCTCTCTCTCTCTCTCTCTCTCTCTCTCTCTCTCTCTCTCTTAAATCGTTTATTTCGGACAGAGAACAGTGTGTTTATGTAAATAACCAAAAGTCACAATTTGAAATTGTTACAGCTGGAGTACCGCAAGGATCTGTTTTAGGACCGTTGTTATTTTCTATCTACATAAATGATCTCCCCCTTTATATTTCTACTTCTTGTGAACTCTTTGCTGATGACACTACATTACATTCTCAAAATAGAGACTTGAATAAACTCTCCTCCTCATTACAAAAAGGGGCTAGTGAACTACAGGAATGGACTGAATACAACCACATGGCCCTCAATCCAGACAAAACAAAATCCATGCTAATTACAACAAGACAGAAAAGACAAAATGTATCAATAAAACTTCTTCCATTAAAAATTGGCAATACAATAATTGCTGAAGTACAGTGTCATAAACTTCTTGGAGTAACTATAGACAATAATTTGTCCT
The DNA here is from genome assembly GCA_036898135.1 of Oncomelania hupensis. Lineage (NCBI taxonomy): Eukaryota > Metazoa > Mollusca > Gastropoda > Littorinimorpha > Pomatiopsidae > Oncomelania > Oncomelania hupensis. The sequence goes on from CM072511.1 coordinate 167,512,752, forward strand.
GGGTAAAACATATTTCAAATATTAGTAAAACTATTTCTAAAAAGACTTACCAATTGTCAAGGATAAAGCATTTATTAAATTTACATTCTCGTAAACTATTTTACTCTGGTCATATTCAATCATTTATTGATTATTCTTCTACTATTTGGGATTCTGCCAGTGGCAATGCAATGAAACCTTTAATTAGAATTCACAAACGTGCAATTAAACAAATTTTGCTGCAACAAAAAATCTCTCCAGATGACTATAAACGGATCAATATTCTACCCCTTACCGACAGACTAAAATTTAATAAAGGCGTTTTCATGCACAAGGTCCTTTCTGGCAATGCACCTTCCTATCTTTCTTCTCTTTTTTCAAAAAAAACTGCCAGATCGTCCACAAAATTAAATGTTCCAATTCCAAGAATTGATCTCTACAAAACTAGTCTAGCTTATTCCGGTTCCATTTTGTGGAATAACTTTCCTGAAGATCTCCGCACTCCAGCATCTAAATTTACATCATTTAGAACACGTCTTCTAAAACACATTAAAAATTAAATACACATTAATTGTTAATGTTGTTGATTGAGATTAACAACATTAATTTGATTTCAATTGTTTGAAAAGGATTTTATCTAATGATGACTTTGTTTATTTGTTATTGTTCCATGATGTGAATGTTATAACCTTGAGTTGTATTTAATAGTTATTGTTAAAGCCCCAAGGGCAAGATGTAAAAAAGCGCATCCAGCGCTTATTCTTTTACCCTTGCAAAATAAAAATTGTTATCTTATCTCTCTCTAATAGTGTTATTGTTACAAGACCCAAGGGCAAGATGTAAATAAGCGCATCCAGCGCTTACTGTTTAACCCTTGCAAAATAAAACATTGGAACCAACCCATTACACATTTAAATTGCTTAGCAGTGGATAACGATTCTACACAATAAAAAGTAATGAAATTAGGTACAGTTAACCTACAAATATTGTATTTTAAACAACAACGATTTTAAATTCAGATTGGCAATTGCACTGCTACTGAATGATTAAATTGGCATTGAGTTGAAATTGTCTGCCTGCATATCAACAATCAAAACAATCGGTTCAACCGTTTTAAGCAATACAGAAAAACGTGTTTGGCAACAATGACGTTTAGTCAAATTCCGTTCGGATATTCTTTTGTCAAAATCCGTTGGGTGGTTCTTTAGATATGGCGCGGGACTGACTAACTAGCGGACGGACTGATCGACAGGGTCGTTCTGATTTCCCCCGAATAGTTCAGAGTATGTCCAGATAGTATGTGGAAATAGAAAAAAAGAAAAGAAAAGAAGAGCTTGTTTACTTTGTCAAATCAGGGCAGTGTCAGTCATGTTCAAGACTAGGCTGGCAAGCTCAACTTTGTTATTTGGGATAAACATCATCTAAAACTTACCGTATGTGTTACAGTCTCAGAGCGAGAGAGAGAAACAGACAGACAGACAGACAGACAGACAGACAGACGGACAGACAGATTGAGATAAAAAGTTGACAGTTGGGCGACACTCACTGCGAATTTGATAAGGATATGTGACGAAACATGCAACTTTCATCTCCGTAGAATAGGCCTTGTCCGCAAACATCTGAACACTGACGCTACTGTCAAACTCATTTCCTCTCTTGTTTTGTCACGCTTAGACTACTAACTGTAACTCTCACCTGGCTGGACTTCCTTCTTCTTCTATTTATCTGCTCCAACGTGTTCAGAACTCAGCTGCACGTCTGGTTCTCCAAAGGAAAAAGTCTGATCATATCCCTCCCCTTCTACAATCACTCCACTGGCGTCCAGTGTCTCATAGAATTACCAACAAAATCGCTATTTTTTGTTACAAGTGCGTCCATGGCTTAGCCCCTTCTTACCTCACCCAGAACTTTCAATTCTATAAGCCTTCTAGAAATCTTCGTTCTTCCTCTGACACCCTCACGCTTCACATATCCCGCTACAAACTCTCCTCTGCTGGCCGTCGATCTTTCTCAGGACTTTGCCCTTTAACTTGGAACTCTCTTCCCCTCTCTCTTCGCAGCTATCCAAACATAGCTACTTTTAAATCCAACTTGAAAACTAATTTCTTCCTTAAATGTTTCTGATCTTGCCTCCCATCATCATCGTCGTCATTCCTCCATTTGTTTTGTTTAGTTTTTTTTTGTTTTGATTCAGACCACCGCCACCACCCACCCCATCACCCATCCTTAGCTCTCCCCTCCTCCCTCCCTCCCTCGTCTCTTATTCGTTAGCAAGTGTCTGATTTTTTTTGTATGAAGCCGGATGTTTAGAATGAATGCGTGAGTACTGCACTTTGAACTGATATTGTTTATTGGGAAAAAGCGCTTTATAAATATCCTTATCCTTATCCTTATTATTATTATTATTATTATTATTATTATTATTATTATTATTATTATTATTATTATTGTTATTATTATTATTATTATTATTATTATTATTATTATTATTATTATTATTATTATTATTATTATTATTATTATTATTATTTTAGCCTGTTTCGCTTGTGTGCGGAAGCATGTATTTTCTTGCCTGGAGTATTGTGTTACTTGTGTGCCGATCCCATGTATGTTTGCTGATCCTTGCTCTGTATTTAAGATTTGTTGTTAAGCCTTTTGTAATACTTGTATTCTCTTGCTTTGAGCATGTCTTGCTGATTTTTTGTTTGTGTATCATGCTGTATGTATAGCTTTGTTGTTGACTGTAATGTCTTGCTTGGGCTCGTTTTGCTGGTTTGTTGATGTCTTGATTTTAATGCCTAGACTCGAGTTTGCTTCGCAGGTTTGCTGATGCCCTGTATGCACTTGTACTATGATTTGCTTGTATGTTTTTAGTGTTGTTGTCTTTATGACCTGTTGTTTGTACTGCCGTGGTTTAACTGTGTACTTGTATGTCCTTTCGCGCTTTGTATGTATGGCTATGTTGTTGATGTCTTGCTATGGGTATGCTTTGCTTGTTTGGTTGTGACGAGATGACTAGTTTTACTCTGCTTATTTTAATATTTAGCTTGGTTAGCCTATGTAATATTAGAATTTCATTGTTAGCCAGCAGCAGACGACGGAAGTAATCAAGCGTAGCAATAGCATACTGCCGCTTACACACAGTGGCCGTTGACGCTGGCTCAGGCAATGACATCATCGTAATTGCGATAGGCTAGTCACTTATCCGCCAATGAGAACACAGCTTAGAAGCGGCTCAACCAGGTTTGACTAGTTCGAATAGAGACACAGACCGGCAGTCGTGTCAAAACCGAGGAAGAGATAACAGCTACATAGCTACACAGGAGCAGTAGTTCTCTCCAGAAAAGACTAGGACGCAGTACTTGTGAAAATCCGAATTCACTCAAGTAGCCACTGCCTGATCTTGTCACGAAGGTAAATGAACATATTTCTGTTTCATCGTGATGTATTATATTATTGTTGGATTATGTTTGTGGAATTTGATATGCATAGAATTGAATTGTTAGCCCGACTTTGCCTAACACGTGGCGAAGCTGACCACGAGGCAAAAAGACAACCGGCAGACGCCATCTTGAATTATGTACGGACCCACTGTTGTTTAACTTATATGTATGCTTACAGACCAGTGACTGTACAAATGAATGTGTATATTATTATTAATTCTTGATGTGTATAAGTAGCCATGTTTTATATGTATGGATGTATAGGAAATTAGAGTGGAGATTCCAGTGGACCACGGACTTAGAAGAATGTTCGTCGCTTATATATGTAGATGTAGCGCTAATCACTGAGGGCTATTACGACCTTCAGTGAGACGCTCTGCACACACCTATCATTCAAGGTTGTGCAGAATTTCGTCTCATATGTTACAGACGAACAGGCGTTCTGTAGTGGGCCCAACACAGCATCAGACGAAACCACGTCGACGCACACGTTGGCTGCCGGCGCACCTCCAGCATTGAGCGGAGATAGGCCACCAGTCTAACCATAGGAAAGAAGACAACACAAGTTGTCAGGAAACCGACCACAGCACAGCACGCCAGACTCACAGTTAAGTCTATAGTCGTGTGTGCACAAAAAACTGAGAGCTACAGGACCACAGTAGTCCACTTCTCATGAACTATAACATCCAGTGCCCAAGGATGAACAATTAGCTGCATAGACTATAAGCGATCGCATTATTCACAGTGACTATTTAACGTTTAAGGTAGATTAGTACTTAGAAAATCTTGTATAGAGTAGAAGAAATAAATGTGTGATGTTTAACTGTTATCAAGTGGCTGGACTACATATGATTCATAGCCGTGTGAAAGCTAGTGTGACAGTAATCTTTTACCATTTTTCTATCTATCTCTGTACCCCAGCCTTAACACAGACCGAGCTAAACAAATAAATTTATTAAAGTAATCCACCGGATGACTAACTAGCAGTTCCCATAGGATAAAGCGTGAGGTTTACATCATTCCATTGTGCAGAGCCCCAAAACCCATAAAACCCACGTGACATTGGTGATGTTGGTTTTAATTATCGTGCTTTCTTTGTGTTACATGTTTGTGTAACTGGATGTAATTGTAAAGTGCCTTGAGCATTTGTATCAAAATGCGCTATATCAAATATCCATTATTATTATTATTATTATTATTATTATTATTATTATTATTATTATTATTATTATTATTATTATTATTATTATTATTATTACATCAAATGGAATCTCATCAGTTCTAGAATGTCCTCAGAACATGCAAGAGAAAGAAGCCCTCCCAATTCTTGGAGAAGAAGTTGAGACAGCAGCGCAATTACTTAAAAAAAAAAAGAAGGTATGTCAACGGTAGTGGACAACATACCCGCAGAATTGCTACAAGCAGGAGGAGAAGCGATAATGGACGCCCTCACCATTATCTGTAACAAGATCTGGCAGAGTGGAGAGTGGCCTACACCCTCCCTGCAGATCTACAGCGAAGAATACAAAGCATGGAGATGAGGTGCTACAGAAGTGTTACACTCGATCGATGTTGGTATTTCTCTATCAGCAGTTGATTCAGCCCCAATGCTTGAATTCTCCTGATAGGTGTAAACTCAGATTCGTTTATCCACGCAGCCTGCTCACTCAGCAACAATGCAAAGTCTTCGTATGTAGTTTTCCACTTTTATTCAGCACACATCAACACTGCATACAATCGCTTTCCACTTTCCACTTTTTACTTTCAACACACTATCAACAACCCTACCAAAACAGGGCGGCACATAATTATATAGCCTCTCTCTCTTCCCGATCAATTTAGAACACGGTAGAAATGACGCACTACCACCAATCAAACTAAAGATCGTCATCACTGACTTACGTCATACATCTTTCTAAACATTCCAGGAACGTTCTCATATATCCCGAAACTTCGATCGATAGTAAACAAGCGGATCTAGAGAATTCTCCAACAATATCGACCAACAAAAATTATCAACGTTATACAAAGCTTCTTCTAACAACAATGCAAACTCAAATCAAAGGTAAATACACTCTACTATTGAATACTTTGCAAAGCGAAACGATTAGATCTATCGTGCACGCTTCAGACATACTATCCTTCGCGTTTCAACGTAACAAGAAGACTTCTGGGCATTTCCTATACCCAGCACATCACCAACGACGAAGTCCGACAGACTATTACACAAGCCATTGGACAACACGATGACCTGCTCATAGTGGTGAAAAAACGGAAACTCCGATTGTATGGCCACGTCACCAGATCATCAGGTCTTGCAAGGACCATCCTGCAAGGCACAGTGCAAGGAGATAGAAGAAGAGGGAGACCGAAAAAGAGGCGGGAGGACACCATTCGAGAATGGACTGGTTTGACACTGAGAGAAACCATCAGGGTTGCTGAGGACAGGGAAAGATGGAGCACGCTAGTTAAACGATCATCTGTGGTGCCCCTACGACCTCCGAGTTACGGGATTGGATAGGATAGGATAGGACAGGATAGGATAGGATAGCACATCACCAGCAACGAAGTCCGGCAGACCATTACACAAGCCATTGGACAGCACGATTTTATGCTCACAGTGGTGAAGAAACGGAAACTCCGATGGTGTGGCCACCATCCTGCAAGGCACGGTACAAGGAGGCAGACGAAGAAGGAGACAAAAAAGAGGTGGGTTGACAACATTCGAGAATGGACTGGTTTGCCACTGAACGAAACCATGAGGGTTGCTGTGAACAGAGAAAGATGGAGTACGTTGGTTAAACGATCATCTGTGGTGCCCCAACGACCTTTGAGTTACGGGATAGGATAGGCCTGACTGAAATATATAAATTTTAGCCACTTTAACTAAACCTTACTGAGAGTTTCAGGCCTGACTAAAATATATCAATGTTAACCCTTTAACTAAACCTTATTGAGAGTTACAGGCCAGTCTGAAATATAATGTTAGCCCTTTAACTAAACCCTATTGAGATTTAGAGGCCTTACTGCAATATATCAATGTTAGCCCTTTAACTAAATCCTATTGAGATTTAGAGGCCTTACTGCAATATATAAATGTTAGCCTATACCTTAGTGAGAGTTAGAGACCTTACTGCAATATATCAATGTTAGTCTAAACCTTAGTGAGAGTTAGAGGCCTTACTGCAATATATCAATGTTAGCCTAAACCTTAGTGAGAGTTAGAGACCTTACTGCAATATATCAATGTTAGCCTAAACCTTAGTGAGAGTTAGAGGCCTTACTGCAATATATCAATGTTAGCATAAACCTTAGTGAGAGTTAGAGACCTTACTGCAATATATCAATGTTAGCCTAAAGCTTCTTGAGAATTAGAGGCCCTATTGCAATATATCAATGTTAGCCTAAACCTTAGTGAGAGTTAGAGACCGTAATGCAATATTATCAATGTTAGCCTAAACCTTAGTGAGAGATAGAGGCTTTACTGCAATATATCAATGTTAGCCTAAACCTTATTGAGAGTTAGAGGCCTTACTGCAATATATCAATGTTAGCCCCTTTAACTAAACCTTTTTGAGAGATACAGGTCTGACTGCACAAATTAACTTTTAGTGTGAATGCGAACCTACCTTCTCAAGGAATGGTAGGTAAAGGTAAAGGTAGTCCCATAGCCGTGTGGCCGTAGGGGAGCGTGATGTTGGAGATCACACTTATCTTGGGCCAGCGTAATGAGGGTGATGCCCCTCTCTCTCCCTCGCTGCTTTACCTTCCCCACCCTTAAGAGAGTAGGTACTCAGTCACAGTTGAGTCAACTTGGGGCGTTGTTATTTGTCGCTTCACGTTTTGCAGTCAAACCATCCAAGTGCTAACCGCACTGGACGGTGCTTAACTTGCGACACAGTAGCGAGTGCTACAACCACTGCGCCATCCGACACCCCCAGGAATGAGGTTGCTAAAAAGGGACCTTGCTGGTCAATGACAGACGTAGCTATGTAAAGCGGACATAATTCCGTGAGTACTAAAGATGCTATCACGGTGCAGGCTAAGATATAACTTGATTATAGCCTACATACTTCGGCTGCTGCGTACTCCTGACAGCAGCACCCACAAAGTATACACTCCTTCCTAACGGCAGGCTTCCATCCTTTGACAAAAAGGACACCTGCAAATGAGGGAGTCGCTTTCTGAAAGTGTGTTTGGACGCATTTGATTTGTATGTGTGTGTGTGTGGTGTGTGTGTGTGTGTGTGGATGTGTGTGTGTGCGTGTGTGGCGGAATGGGAGGCGACTGGTTCAAGCTTGGGAGAGAGGTTGTCTACCTAGCATTCCTTGGTTAGACTAGCCTTGGGTGGCTCCTGCTGTGCAGAATCCTTTGGTGTGGTCATTGGGTTATGCAGGACAAGGCGAAATTTTGTTCTCCCCTGCTGACCATTCGTCTTCTGCTTTTGGTGGTGAGCGGGACTACATTGTCGGCAGGCACTTTATGCAAGTCAGGGGCAGTGACTTGTAGAAGAGTGTCGTGGCACTAGTAGCCGGCAAACCGGTTAAGTTCCAACACGCTTCCCCGCCTTGCAACGGCAAATATTTTTATTGCTCTCTTACGAAGGATAAATGAAAAATAACAGCTCGTGTCGGGCTGTATCCTCAGGGTGGTGACCGACAGACGAGAGTCAAGAACTCAGCTTGGGTCACTAGATAGTGTGCTCATTGAAGATTTTATTAATTAACATTATTGAATGAAGTCATTTCGATAAATATAAACGCTAATAGAACAGGCTGCGTTTGAAAATGAGGTTGAATCACTTGAAGGTCAAGGAGACCCCAACATATAGCGTCACACTGGACAACATTGTTTGTGTCACAGTGAACAACATTGTTTGTGTCACAGTGGACAACATTGTTTGTGTCACAGTGGACAACATTGTTTGTGTCACAGTGGACAACATTGTTTTTGTCACAGTGGACAACATTGTGTCACAGTGGACAACATTGCTAGTGTCAAAGTGGACAACATTGTTTGTGTCACAGTGGACAACATTGTTTGTGTCACAGTGGACAACATTGTTTGTGTCACAGTGGACAACATTGTGTTACAGTGGACAACATTGCTATCACATTGTTAGTGTCACATTGGACAGCAAGCATACTTGCAACAAGCCCTACTTATGTACAATGGTGTATTGAAGCTTATGCTGTTAGTGTTTATGTACTCTACGCGGTGTTTAATTGTGTGTGCCAGTAGCAATGAACATGTCGTATTGCAAATAAGCTCAGTCATGTACTGTTTATATATAGCTGACTATCTTTTAGAACACTAGGACAAGACGTTTAGATAGCAATTTATCAAATATCAGACACACACACACACACACGCACACACACACACACCCACACACACACACACACACAGAGACGACTATAATGATAAGCGAATGTTCCATGACTGTTGGAGTTTGCCAGGTTTATTTATTTATTTTATTTAATCGTTCTTATATAGCGCTTTTCCAGCTCAAGAGCTGCTCAAGGCGCTGGCCGATACAGGATCTAACCCTAGCCGCCCACCCGCAGCCTTTGGGCGCATGGTCTGAGGCCCGGACAACTGAGCACAATCCTGGGCAGCCAGGGATGGGGGGAGTAGGACCTAGGTGCATGCTGGGTGTTTTCTTGTCACCGGCACTCACCCGTCTAGGACATGAGCGTCAGGATCTTTAAAGTCCGTTATGATGGAATGTATGCGACACAGACTAGACCTCGGTTTATACTCTCATCCGAAGGAGTAGGAAAACAGGAGTAAAGTGTCTTTCCCAGGGACACAACACAACACAATGGCCCGGCCTGGGCTCGAACCCGGGACCTTCCGATCCGCAAGCCGAAGCACTACCATTAGACCACAGTGCCTCCTGTTACAGTGCCAATCTGTTACTGGCAAACACACTTCGTCTCCACAAAGAATCCAGACGATGGACATTACGCAGTCCCAGCGGGGAGCATCACAACCAGATTAACTACATCATGGTCAAGACACGTTGCAGATCAAGCATCGACATTGGCAGGACACGCACTTTTCCAGTAGCAGACATCGGAAGTGACCACGATCTCGTGATGATGTCCGTCCGGCTCATCTTGAAGAGAGCAAACACAGCAAAGTGCACTAGACTGAAGTTCGACCTGAACAAACTGCAAGACCCGGAGGTGGCAGAAGTATTCCAAGCCACCATTGGTGGGAAATTTGCACCACTGCTCATTTTTGAGCTGGTTAAGTAGATGTCAACACCATGACCACCGCCTTCAACTCAGCTGTTACAAATGCCGCCACTGAGATCCTTGGCAAGCATCGTCCCAAGAAGAAACCGTGGATCACACCTGAACTTTTGGACCTGTTTGATAAACGAAGAGATGAAACTTGGTTTATATGGAATCTGCCAAGCAAGCGCCATTGTCGCTCTCACTGTGTTCCCTATCCCACACTCCCCTCCTACTTTCACTTTTTTAGTCTCCTTATGCAAACAGAGCATTCCTTTTGGATGGATATATGCTCGGTACAGGTCAACATAGTAATACTACTACTACTACTACTACTAATCGATGCGATATACGCACTTTTTCCCAAATCACCAATCAGGCTCAAAGAGCGGCGATCTGTATCAACATACACGCTCACATATATCACCCACTTTCACACACACGCACAAACACATCTATCCCTCAAACATTAGTGGAAAAGAAATCGAATTTTTATTTTATTTTTTAAAAATAGATTAACTGCATCCAAAACCATTATTGAAGGGAGGCAGGAAACCGGAGTACCCGGAGAAAACCCTCAATAGTCTCGTACTTAAGTTACATACGTTCGCCCCTTGCGGGAATCGAACTCGCGACCTTCGGCTTAGAAAACCGGCGACTAGTCCACTGCGCCATCCTAACATCGTCTTTATGTCTATAACCATTGTTGGTGGAGTACAATTTGCTGTGAATTTAGAGGCTATAGATATTTGCAAAGTGTAGAAGAGCTAGTCCTATGTGCATTGCAAAGTCTTGAAGTTATGCAGTGCACAGCCAATTCCTTCCTAAACACTCTCTAACTTTAGGTACTGCTTATACACAGTCGCTGTTCAATATGAATGCTCAGCGTCCAAGCGGCGAGTGTTTAGCCATACACACCGTGTGTGCTACACAGTAGGCCACCCCTTGGGGTCATGAGCAATCTTGCCACTGTAGATTGTTCAAACCTATAAAGGGAAAAGTGAAAGCCACAGTTGAAAACCTGTCTTTCCTTTGTAGGCAAGACAGATTCACTGCGGCAACAGTACCCCGTTGGAGTGCCGGTTTTTTTTTAGTATAAATAGTATCCCCACTTTATGGAAATTTAGTGCTTTAAATTCCCACTGTCGCTGTCTTCCTCATTTACTCTTTCCCATTCCTGCTCTGTCCTATCACTCTGCTATACTATCTTCTTCTTCGCTAGATCAATGACCTACCTTTTTTCTTGAAAACTCTTCCTGGACAAGACTCCTTGTTTGTGTATGAGGTCTGTTGGATCAGCTTGGGAGTGTTGGACGCTTTCTGCCGGGTGGTCACTAGGGCTTCCTATGATTGTATTAGTTAGCAATATAGGCATTTTATATGTATGTGTTTTGTTGATGATTTATAATGATGTTTGTATTCTATTTTGTTTTTGTAACCGGGGGTTCGCGTAGTTGAGGTAATCCCTCAGCCGTCCCCCGCGTGGGATGTCTTTATTGTAAAGTGACTGGCCGGTGGAGGGCATTCAATTTTTCCACTGGGGTTGTTTCAGCAGATCTTTTATGCGGATCGGGGGTTGTCCGGTCCTGATTTGGCTCGGAAGAGTCCGCTGGACCTAAAGCAACAATAAATCAATCAATCAATCAAACACAGTAGGCCTACGCTGTGTTCCCGGGCGTTTGGCCAGTGCTGAAAATATGGCCAGCGTGGTGGCATCGCCAGATGTAAAGCATCACCAGATGTAAAGCATCGCCAGATGTAAAGCATCACCAGATGTAAAGCATCGCCAGATGTAAAGCATCACCAGATGTAAAGCATCACCAGATGTAAAGCATCGCCAGATGTAAAGCATCACCAGATGTAAAGCATCACCGATGTTTCTGCGTATGCGGGAACTCCCGATGGTCATTTCTATTACGTTTTGCGCATGACTACAAAAAGAAGGGACGACGAATTTGTCACTAGGGCTTCCTATGATTGTATTAGTTAGCAATAAGGCATCGAAGAATGCCCAGTTATCGTGAAATTTTCCCAATACAATTAACAACAATGCAAAGTAGCATTTTGACAAGCATAAAAAAAGAAACCTAGCCAATAGTTTCCGATTTTTGGTGCACAAAGTCAGTACCTACCGCTTGTTTACATTCGGTATGGCGTATTGCCGAATACGATGATTAAGTTTTATATATATGCTGACTTCCGTTTCCGATACCTGACCACCGGAAGTACACGCATGCGCGGAACCATTGGCGATGATTTACATTTGGCGATGCCACACCGGTGACGCGAAGAAAAGCACACAGCATAGCTGAGACTGACCAAGGCTTACGTTGGCCACTCCCCAATCACTGCCGCTGTTTTCAAACAGGTTGCTGTTTTTTTTTTCTTGAAGTAGGCTTAATACAAAATCTCCCTCCCCAGTACTAACAAAGGATAGATAGTAGATAACACTCTGCATAGCTGAGACGTTCGAGGTTTGCGTCGCCTCTATACCATGAGACATCTCGGCCAAGTCTGCTACGCAGTGTGAGACAACAGCGTTATGTAGGCTATCCTATCCTATCCTATTCTATCCTATCCTATCCTATCCAGACACTCGAAAGTCGTTGGTGCACCAAATATGATAGTTTAACCAGCGTCTGTCCTCAGCAACCCTCATGGCTTCGCTCAGTGTCAAGCCAGTCTATTCTCCAATGATGTCCTCCCACTTTTTTTTCTGTCTCCCTCTACTTCTGCCTCCTTGCACCGTGCCTTATAGGATGGTATTTGCAAGGTCTGATGCTCTGGTGACGTGGAATTTCCGTTTGTAAACCACTGTGAGCATGTCATCGTGTTGTCCAATGGCTTACGAAGGCTAGGTAGGCTATACGGGAAGCGACGTATAAGCAGGCCTGAAAATGGCGACTAATTTAGTCGCCATGGCTAGTGAAAAAAAAAATTGGCGACTAAAAAAAAAACTTTAGTCGCCAAATGCGAGTGCGCTAAAATAAACTTTTTTTTAGTTTGGCTAGTAAAATTTTTAGTTTGGCTAGTAAAGTTTTTAGTTTGGCTAGTAAAATTTTTAAGTTACTAGCCAAAGGCTAGTGGGACCTTTTTTTCATTTTCAGGGCTGATAGGCCTCGGCCAGTCGGAGTTACGCAATGTGGAAGAACAGCAGCGCTAACTTCATTTCCTGGAGGGTTGAGCCTATCACGAAATAGCCGTGGTCTACCAAAACGCTGAAGACGATAAATTCAGCGATTTGGATGGTCCACTATATGGACATTTTTATGACAGAGTCCAAATTATTTTCTCGCGCTCTCTGGGACATCGCGTGACCTCGTGTCGTAAATGCTCCATAATTACTCCTTATACCTACCCCTGAATACGCATTACTTATATACCGTTTATACAGTACACAAGTCTTAATTACTGTTCATTAAACGGTCAGAAATCGTCTTTAACTGAAATACTTTGTAAACTCCTTATGTGAGTCCACCCCTTATGTACAGCACATTGTACTCGACCCTGTACTGTACATTACACGTGCTCTGTGGGCCGGAATAGATTAACCTGAGTTTCGTAGATCTAATAATCTTGGTTTTCAAAATAGTGTGTATCAGAATTGTGTATCAGATAGGGGAGGGAATGAGAGGTGTGAGGGGCGGAAGGGGGGAGGGGTGTGTGTGTGAGAGATGGCAGATGGGGCCCGCTTAATGTCTTATCCCTGATTGTGTAGGCTACTACGTCATCCACTTCCAATAGGGCCTCTATGTCTATTGTGCTGAGATGTCTTGGAGCTTTGCGGTCTAATCCCAAGATGCTAATTTGCCTAATTTGTTGGAGCCTGTGGGATGGGGGGGGGGGGGGGGGGGGGGTAGGAGAATGAGTGAAGAGGAAGACAAAGAAAGAGGAAGGGGCAGAGGAAGAGAGGGATGGTGATGAAGATGATACAATTAATCCACGACGTTGATGCTGGAAGTGCGCCAAAGTATAATAGAAAAATGGCAACTGACGAGATAACAGATACAACTCACCTTGGCCCTTTGAGGACAAATAATGTAAAACACTTGTAGCTTACCCACAAGAAACACACGCAAAAAGCCCACCAACCACCAAATACACAAACAACAACCGAGGTCTTCTTTGTGGCTGTGGTAGGGGAGTTTTAACCGGTAAAAAGTGAGGGGTATAGACAACAAACTGGGCAACACGTCCTCACCACAACAAAGTACAATGGTAGCACCACGCCTCGATGGATATTGTGTATTGTTTTATTACCAGCAGAATGAGAATAGGCCTAAAGCCTATGCTCATGGCCAGCCTTGCAGCGAAACCGCTTGCTTTTGCCATTGCTCCTCGCGCTAATATTGCGATCAATCAAAGGAGATTCTGTCAGCTGGATGATGGTGATTCCTCCGTGTTGTACACTAGGACAAGATTGGATAGGATCATAGGATCATGCTGACGGTCATCCGGAAATGCTAATGCGAAGACCGATGACAACAGTAGCGTGGATGAAGAACAAAAAGCTAAGCCTGCAACAATTAATTTCTAGCCTGATCGCCATTTTATCCATTGGCTGTTCACAAACTATAACGCAATTTACGGGATTCACACACACAAAAAATAAATACAAAAAATCACAATGTCGAAAAATCCATGACGCATTTTCTCATGTGACGCCATCACAAGAAAGGCCAGCTCGCGGGAGTGCGATAGTCGCAGCGGGAGGAATTCATTCAAAATCAGTTGGAGTTTATGATAGGACAGATCATCGGACGTGAGCTTGACGGATTTTCATCCCTGAAGTGGTGAGGACACGCGCACTATAGTAATATTGGCCATTTTAAAGATTTGTACTGGATAAACGCGGTTCGAGTGGTCATTGTTCAGCTGATTAGCTGAAAGATGAAATTATGCCGGAAATAAAAGACACAACCCCGACGGGCAGAGAACTTCGGTAGTCAAAGAGTATGGGATAGCATGGAAGCCACGATTCCATGCAATAAAATCTGCGATGTGGGTCTAGACTTTAGAAGGGGCATTAGGTACTGCGGCATCGGAGAGTAGGCTAAATAGTACAGTAATTAGAGGTCTACGTCCCCAGTGAGCGACGCTCTCAATAGATAGATACCTGCATACAGTGCAATGTGGGAGGACTGTGATGAACTAACGGCATTGCTATTAGCATTGCTAGACGTTTGTGCTCTGCTGTTGCATGGGTCAAGTCGTGGCAGCTCTAACGACGGAGATAATTTGTGTAAGAACTGCTAAAAGGTCATTGTGCGGTATTTCTCTAGAGGTGCAGGTGGTGCCAGTAGTGTGAGTTCTCTCCACTTTCTTTCTTTGTTTCCTCTGTTGTTATGTTCCCGCTTTGCTGTTGTTGTTTCTATATTTACACCACTTCTGGAAATACTTTGAAACAATCGGAAAACAGAAGAGCCCAATGTCTGTAGATCGGTCGGTTGGCTGGTTGATCGGTTGCACGTCATATCTTCTGAACCACTGAACAGATTGTGACCAAACTTCGTGTGTTAGTGGACAGAATCTCTACTTCGGTCATTTCCTGTACCTCGAAGGTTTTGCTAAACACGCATTACGATGCTCCGCCTGTCAAGACAGCTCTCAGCTGACTATAGTTTATTTTGCCAACGGATTCCTTAGAGGGCTTTGTGGCATAATGGTGAAAGCATCCGGTTCGCAATAATCGTTGAGGAGTTTTGCTTTAAACTTGAAGTCTGTTTTTAGTGTATATGGGTGTGTATGTGTGTGTATGTGTGTGTGAACAATAAATAGGCCACAGCCCAACACGATTTGCAAATATTATGTGTGGTTGTCTGGAAATAGATATACATTTAAGGGATTTGGGTAAGTCGATTCGAGCATCGTTTTGCGCATTCATAATTATACTTAAATGTTCGTCATTTCGCAGTTTATTATTATTATTATTATTATTATTATTATTATTATTATTATTATTATTATTATTATTATTATTATTATTATTATTATTATTATTATTATTATTATTATTATTATTTTTATTTTTTTTTTATTTTTTTTTTTTTTGAATTTTTTTTTTTAAAAGAAATGACAACAATTTTTTTTTGAACGGTCTATTTATTGCATCCCTTTGTTTTGTTCCGGAGGTCTTTATCAGTGTTTGTTTAATATCAACACAAAAACTCGCGATTACGACATGCCAACATCGGAGTTCATGATTGTGAATAGGCCTATGTGAAGCAGTGGTGAACGATTGAAGAATCTTCAGATGTAAAATTCCCCACCCAGACAAATGAAGTGGATTTAATCTTTCACGACTTTAATAAGCAAATCATGCCTATACATTCTGACGTCATGTTGATGACAAAATTGCTTCAGCTTCTCCAAACAAAATTGTGATGGTAGCATTGTGTGACAGCATTTGTTTGTCAAGAAACAAAGCGTGAACAGTGCCAAAATAGATTTTGTATCTCGTGTGTTTTATGAAATCTCGGATCAGTGCAAATGATGATGTAAAAATGCAAGAACTGCCTGATTTGTAAATCGTTTGTTCCCGGATAATGCTAAACAGTCAGTAGTGCATGGAAATCGCTGGTTAATAGGTCAAGTAGTTTCTTTGTGAGGGACCGCATGTTTGTTTTTGTTTGTTTGTTGTTGTTTTTTTGTTCTTTTTTTTTTTAAACTTTCATATACACGCTGGCAATGTATCAAAATGACGTATTTTTCATCTCCGTATGTTCATTCTCTGAATGGATCTAGATATTATTATTATATATAGGCAGGTGAGTAACATATATATATAACATCAACGTACCCGAATACCTTAAATTGCTTGTCATTTTGTTTGTAGTTCCAGATAAATATGTAGCCGAGCGGAGTATTTGACTCTCGTCTCTCGGCCACGACTTTGTGAACATTTCTCCACCCGAGCTGTTATTTTCATTTTATCCCTCAAAAGAGGGACATAAAAATAACAGCTCGGGAGCAATGTTCTCAAGGTCGTGGCCGAGAGACGGGAGTCAAATACTCCGCTCGGCTACAAGTGGTACAAACGACCGGGAACAGGATGATGCTGGACCGTGGTAACTGCTGAATGCGGTGTTTTTCACTGTTAAGTCAGTGAATGTGGACTGACTTGGCGTAGTCAGTGTCGGTTCCAGAACGGGGAAACCATGAGGATCATGGTTCGATTTGAGCTGTGGGATCTGTAGCGGAAAGGGAGGCGACTGGTTGAGGCTTGGGAGAGAAATTGTCTACCTTGAATTTCTTGGTTAGACTAGCCTTGGGTGGCTCCTGCTTTGCAGAATCCTTTGGGGATGCCATTGGGTTATGCAGGACAAGGCGACACGACATTTGTTCTCCCCGGCTGACCATTCGCTTTCTGCTTTTGATGGTGAGCGGGACTACATTGTCGGCAGGCATTTTATGCAGGTCAGTGGCAGCGACTTTGCAGAAGAGTGCGTGGCACTAGTAGCCGGCAACCCGGTACTACCAACCACGCTTCACCGCCTTGCAGGGCAAATCTTTTTATTTCCCTCTTTTGAGGGATAAAATGAAAATAACAGTTCGGGTGGAGCAATGTTCTCAAGGGCGTGGCCGAGAGACGGGAGTCAAATACTCCGCTCGGCTACAAATATATCTTAAAAATATTTTTTCCCATTCAATTTAAAGCTGGATTTTGTATGATTGAATTATTTAGTGACTATTTACAATTTGGGGTGTCGGATAGCACAGTGGTTGGAGCACTCGCTGCTGTGTCGCAAGTTAAGCACCGTCCAGTGCGGTTAGCACTTGGATGGGTGACCGCAAAACGTGAAGCGACAAATAACAACGCCCCCAGTTGAATCAACTGTGACTGAGTACCTACTCTCTTAAGGGTGGGGAAGGTAAAGCAGCGAGGGAGAGAGATGGACATCACCCTCAGTACGCTGGCCCAAGATAAGTCAAAGTGTGATCTCCAACATCACGCTCCCCTACGTCCACAGGCTATGGGACTACCTTAACCTTTTTTTTTTAAATTTACAAAAACACGTTATTTATGTCATGCTATATGTTGACGTTTATTTATTTATGTATTAAAAATAGAAACGTGAAATTAATTGAAAGCAATTGAAGATGATATGAAGATCATTGGAACTGTTTGTGCAAAATATTGAAAAGGACCTGTAGGTTGTACTGCTCTGTCCTTACTTTGCGGTTGTAATGATGATAAAGCACACACCTCCACATGCACACGCTACAGTAGTCTGCCAAGCAGTCCTGAGTGCAAGTGGTCCTCTTTACGGCCCGTTTGCCGTCTGCTGGACCCTATAAACAATGACCAACTAATTCAACCCTCAACAACACAAACCCCAAACTTACACCCCGTGTACACTAGACCCTAAAACCTGCACTCGCATGCGCACGCACGCACACACATATACACGCACCCACGCACGCACGCGCGCACACACACACACACTACACAACTCTCCATTTATTTATTTAATTTAACGTCTATTCACATATGTGATATTAGACAACATATTGAATTAGAAACAGATTAACTTAAAATTTAAATAAAGGAGTTAATATGAACAACAATTAATATAACGACATAATTATATAAAAGAATTCTATTGTTATTGCTTGTTTATGATGTACAAATGAATAGGAAAGCAATATGACAACATATATGCTTATTGCAATCATCGCGGAGAATGCATTTAAAAATATATTAAATGCGAAATACTTACAGATTAATCTATGAATATATTAGTGCTTTAGGTATATTATGATTTTAAGTCTAAGTCTTGAGTGCTATTTAATTTAAAAAATTCACAACTCTCCATACAACGTCAATAGTGAACTTTACAGAATAAACATGTTGCAGCCCCCAATTGCAAAGTGACAAATGACAGTGACCTCCGACCTTGCACTGTAAGCTTTCCTCACTATGATCGATTTAGTTTTTAGTGTGACGGTGACATTATGGAAGCAGAAGGCTTGGGTTGAAGCAAGGAATTCAAGAGTAGAGTTTGTGACAAGTGCAACAAAGGCCAATGATTTGTGCTACATCATTAATGTAGTAGTAGCGGGATGGGGTAGTAGTAGTAGTAGTAGTAGTAGTAGTAGTAGTAGTAGTAGTAGTAGTAGTAGTAGTAGTAGTAGTTGAGTGCACTGTACATGCAGCCCTGACCTTGTTCAAGCGTTGTACATGAAGTATTCTCTATTTCTAGCAGACTGTGCAGACCTGCATGATATGCTGATGTTCAGCCTGAATCAGTAGTGAAGAAAATCCTTATCTTAAATTAACTAGTTTTAGCGGGTTATAATAATACGTATTTATTTGTATATATTATGTATGTATGTATGTATGTATGTATGAATATATGTTAGAGAGAGAGAGAGAGAGAGAGAGAATGGAGAGAGGGTGTGTGTGTGTGTGTGTGTGTGTGTGTGTGTGTGCACGCGCGCGTTGCACACATAGTTCGTTCTTTGTATATAAGGGTCGAGAAACTTGCATTGAATAGTGATGATTTACTTGGCTGGAGCCAATGTTGATTATTGTGTAGCGCGATCTGCAGCAGGACGGGTTACATGGACAGAGCTAGACTCCAAAGGTTAATTGTGGAAACCAAAATATGTTTTGTTGGTGTGCACACAAATAGTACAGTGGGAACCAAGCTATGCAGGTAGAGTGGTTAGTGTTGTTATTGCCATCACAGATAAGACGTCAGATCTCAGGTTTTGACAGCAACTGTTGACACACTGCCCCCATTAACCTTAGTTTACGTTTCTGTCAAAGTTTAATGTATGGAAAAATAACGTACCGGTATTTTTTTTAAAACCTATATACCGGTTTCCATTACTCCAGTATCGAACACGGACAATTTGTCATGGTGAATCAAGTTGCATCGATTGCCAGAGTTCGTTTCTAATATATGGATTCTTACTTCTGTTTAATAAAAACAAAAACAAACAAACAAAACCACCACCACCAACAACAAAAACAATATTGAGGGGAAAAAACAACATTTTACGGCCTTTTCCCTGTCAGTGTTGATTAAAGGAGAACGTCGGCACTAAGAACAAGTGTTTCTTTAAGTTCCGCTAGGGCCACAGCCATGACCAGCAAATAATAGCAGCTTACCGGTTGAGCCTCCCAACACCGCGATTTGAAGTGTTTGGCTGATGGTCATTTTTGCAGATCTAAGTGACGTAATTATTTTTTTCGCTGCATACGCATTCTCTCTCTCTCTCTCTCTCTCTCTCTCTCTCTCTCTCTCTCTCTCTCTCTCTCTCTCTCTCTCTCTCTCTCTCTCTCTCTCTCTCTCCCTCTCTCTCTCTCTCTCTCTCTCTCTCTCTCTCTCTAACCTGCTTTGCTTATCTTAATGTCTCCTCGCCTGTGACTGAGTTGCAACTGTGATAAGTCTGAGACAGAACGGAGCACATCAAAGGTATCGTGCCGCTATCACAGTATCAGTCATTTGGACTCTTCTACAAGTTCTTACGTTCCAGTTAGTTATGCTAAGTACTATAATATTGGCGAAGCCCAGAGCTGGCTGTGAATTAGTAGTACTCCGAGTAGTAGTAGCCGTAGTAGTAGTTGTTGTGGTAGTAGTAGTCATAGTAGTTTTAGTAGTCATAGTAGTAATAGTAGCAGTAGTCGTAGTAATAGTAGCAGTAGTAGTCGTAATAGTAGTTGTTTTTTGTCATCGTCGTAGTAGTAGAAGTAGTAGTAGTGGTCGTAGTATTAGTTGTTGTAGTTTTTTTTTTTTTGTCGTAGTAGTTGTAATTGTTGTTGTTGCTGCTGCTGTAGTAATCGTAATAATACTATTATTATAATTACTGTACTGTAGTATTATTTTACTATTACTAGTAGACCTACAACTAGATTATTTTTACTATTACCAGTAGGTCTACTACTAGACTACTACTTTTTTACTATTACCAATAGGCTTACAACTCTTTTATTTTACTATTACTAGTAGGCCTAATACTAGACTTCCACTATGTTACTATTACTTCTAATAGGCCAAATACCAGGGAATAAGTTTGTGTGTCATGCCATGACAATTATCTCTCTTTCAACTTCTCACAGGCCAAAATGTGATTTCGATTACAGCAAAAACATTGCGAACTAAATATAAACTGTTAAGGGCAGAGGAGTAACGGATAAAACTGTAAGGAGCCAAGTATCTCCCTTAACTACTTCACCATGACAACCAGCAAACCATCACTTTCCATCATCGTCCTGCTTTTTACCTGTCACTGCGTGAGCAGTGATGTCACACAATGGCTGAACGAAGTTGACGTCAATATCAAGCGCCTTATGCATCAAATGACGTCAGATGAGTGGGATTTTTTCGTCTCCGCCTCCGAGGCCAATCTGAACGCCACAGTAAGTACGTTTTACATTTCGCTTTGATGTTGTCGTCACTGGTTGTTGTCGTCACTTGTTGACGTCCAGGTCGTTATTGGGTTGTTCCTGTGCTGCTGTGTCGTGATCTTCGGCGTTATTCTCCTCGTCTCTTACTACTACTACTACTACTACTACTACTACTACTACTACTACTACTACTACTACTACTACTACTACTACTACTACTATCCTTGTAACTCTATCACTATCACCATCAGGATAGACGCTGACGCTGGTAGATCAAGGTTTGTCATCAATCCATTATCACATCATAAGCAAGACGGTGCGACTGCTTGTCTGGCGACAAGTACCAAACCTTCGATAAGGGTTTTGTCGGTCCGATAAACAGAAATCTTCCGATAGCCCACTATCATGGACTTCATGAACCAACGGTAAGCGCTATCGGTGGCACTTAGAAGTGCCTATCCGTACCCATATGAAGATCGGTGACAACAACAGTAGTGTCGAGGGACAGAAACACAGACTTAAAATCGCCATAATGTACAGGACCCTGTCTGAGCGTCGCAAGATCGACAAAGCTGCAATGTTGTATAAGATCATCAGTGACCAAGTCGATATCCCTGCTGGTTCACATCTTAAACCAGCAGCACGTGCCACCAGAGGACAGCAGGCAAAGCTCCAGGTGCCCCAATCTAGAACCAATGCTCACCTACATTCCTTCTTCCCCTCCTCTATTTGTCTCTGGAACTCCCTCTCTGATGCAATCATAACCACTAAGTCAGTCCCTGCCTTCAAATCAGCAATGGAAGGATGGCTCCATTTGTAAATATCTCATTGGAAAAAAAATATATATATAATAAATAAATAAACATAATAATAAAGTATTTTGTTACGGAAAAGCCTTATTAAGGGGCTACCTGTACGTATTATTAATTTCTTAATTATTTTAAATAATCTGCTAGTGTATCATAGTTTTGTCCTCCAAACCACACTGTGTCCCCCCTTCCCCTAGTAGTTTTTGTTGTTGTTGTATCAAATTTTATTCATCAGATTAACATAAGTTGTACTGATCCCCTAGTAAAGGGGGTGGGTGCCTGAATGTTTGTTTGTTTGTTTGTTTGTTTTAACGTGCCGGCGCATGCTCCCGTCAAGTCCCACACATGTGTATTGTTCCCCAACATTGGGGTTTGCACATTACTCTGAAGAAGAAGAAGAAGAAGGATAACAAAAAAGATTTTTTAATAAAAAATCACAATGACGTCGAAATAGTCGATGACGTGCATTTTGATGTGACGGCGTCACAAGGAAGGTTAGCTCGCGGGAATGTGATATAGGTACTGTAGCCGCGGGAAGAATTCACTGAAAATCAGTTGGTGTGTTTTATAGGACGGGCCATCGGACATCAAAATAACGGATTTTCATCATTACGCGGTTACATTTGTAATTCTGTAAGCTGATTAGCTCAAAGATTAGATCTGGCGGAAATAAAAGAGACAAACCTACTAGGCACAG
>CM072511.1:167540277-167547777 GCA_036898135.1 Oncomelania hupensis
TGTTTTTAAGGTGGAGGCCGAGAAACTGGAGTCAAATACTCCGCTCGGCTACACAGTCATTCCAAGGTTTAAAATGTTTTTGCAAGACCTAAAATGACCGTGACCTCCATGATCAACGCAAAAACAGAATCTATATAAAAATATCAAGATATCATCTCGAAATACAACACATTTGGACTTTATATCTCTCATAGTTTATGGTCAAGGTCACTTCAAAGTACCTATACTAACCGACTTTGACCTTGACCTAGGAGTGAGTTGATCAGATGTGCATAGTATGTGTGTCTCATCGATATTTATCATGCCTCAAAGAATCATAAGTTAAATATTAATAACTTGGGGAAAAAAGTGAAATTGTGTAAACTAAATTGTCATTTTTACTGTGACCTTGACCGCAGAAGTGAAGTAACTTATTCATTGATCGTTTATGAGATTTCGTGGATATAGCCCATCTTACCAAGTTTGGTTGTGATAGTTGAAAAGTTTAATAGGTTCCAATAGCCTGGAGAGGATTGGGCCCTGCCAGGTCTTTTTTGCCCAAGACACACTGCATGATGAAAACAACCATTCACTCCATACCGGATCGGTCGTCGCCCGGGTCACCAAGGACAGCGCCTTCTGTTGGCCACCAGGACGGAGGTGATAAGTGTGCTACTGATGGACAACTTAGCAAGATCCGCACCAGAAATAACATCGTCATAGGAACCTGGAATGTCAGGACCCTAACTGCGGAAGGAAAATTAGAAGAACTGGCCTACGAACTGGACCACTATCGATGGAACAGTTTTAGGTATCAGCGAACTGCGCTGGAAAGGCATAGGTAAAACAACAACCGACAAAGGCCACAAGCTTTATTTCAGCGGGAGAGATGACAGGCACGAACACTGCGTTGGATTCTTGGTCCACAAAGACATTCTAGCCACTGTTATGGGTTGCCGCCCAGTCTCTAGTAGACTCATTACCATCCGTCCCCTTTCAACATCACCATCATTTGTTTTTCATTTTATTTTATTTTAACAACTTTATTATCACCAAGGTAAAATTCGGGCACGTTCATTTTTCAAAAGTACAGCAGCCCCAAGTGAAGCGCTTTACCCAAGGTACATGCTGGGTGAGTTCTTGTCGCCGGCACTCACCCGCCACTGAGATCCTTGGCAAGGACCGGCCAAAGAAGAAGCCGTGGGTCACACCTGAACTTTTGGACCTGTGTGATAAACAAAGAGAGGTGAAAAAGAAAAAAAAAAACTCACAGTGAACTGATGCCTACCGAAAAATCAACAATGACATCCGAAAAGGCACGCGCTCGGCAAAGAACTGGATAGAAGATCAATGTCAGAAAATTAAAAACAGTCTGAAAAAGAGCAACAGCAAGAAGGCCTACCAGACTTTGAAGCGGCTGACAAATGTTAAACAGCCCAAGGTCTCCACGACCCAAAGCCAGTCTGGCATATGCCTTACAGAAGAACAAGTATTGGATAGACGGAGACCCATCAGTTCTAGCATGTCCAGAGAACAGGGAAGAAGAAGAAATCCTCCCAATTCTCCGGGAAGAAATTGAGGCAGCAGTGCAGTCGCTGAAGAAAGGAACGTCAGCGGGAGTGGACATCATCCCCGCGGAACTGCTTTAAGCAGGAGGAGAAGCGATGCTTGACGCCCTCACCATACTCTGTAACAAGATCTAGCAGAGTGTGGAGTGGCCTACACCATGGACCCAGTCGCTTGTCATGACTCTTCCAAAGAAAGGTAACCTTCAAAAGTGTGAAAATTACCGAACCATCAGCCTCATCAGCGATCCCAGCAAGGTCCTCCTGAAAAAAATACTCAACAGCTTGAAACCCCAAGCTGAAGAACAAGCAGGATTCAGAGCAGGGCGAAGTACCACTGAACATATTTTCAATACTCAGAATAATCTTCGAGAAATTCCTACAGCACCAACAACATCTATATCGTGTGTTCGTAGACTTCAAGAAGGCGTTTGATCGAGTCCGGCATGCAGCTCTGTGGGCAACCATGAGAGTGTACAACATCAGCCATAAAATTATTATTTAAGGACAAAAAAAAAAGCCTTATGAAAAGACTACCAGTGCAGTCCTCCATAACAGCGCCATTGGAAACTGGTTCAGAACAACATTCGGTGTGCGTCAAGGATGCCTACTCTCTCCAACACTCCTCAACCTCTTCCTAGATCGCATCATGTCAGATGCCCTTGCAGATCACGAAGGCACAGTAAGCATAGGGGGTAGAGCAATCTCCATCCTTCGTTTTGCGGATGACATTGATGGATTGGCTGGAGAGGAACAAGAATTTGAACAGCTGGTACAGAGGCTGCGCTCCCTTGTCATCTCCATCTTCCTATACGCTTGCGAAACATGGACCATCACAGCAGATCTACAGTGAAGAATACAAAGCATGGAGATGAGTTGCTATAGAAGGCTTCTGGGCATTTCCTATACCCAGCACATCACCAACGACGAAGTCCGACAGACCATCACACAAGCCATTGGACAACACGATGACCTGCTCACAGTGGTGACAAAACGGAAACGCCGATGGTATGGCCAAGTCACCAGATCATCAGGTCTTGCAAGGGGCCATCCTTCGAAGCACAGTGCAAGGAGGTAGAAGTAGATGGAGACCGAAAAAGAGGTGGGAGGACAACATTCGAGAATGGACTGGGTTGACACTGAGCGAAACCTCAGAGACAGAGAAAGATGGAGCACGCTGGTTAAACGATCATCTGTGGTGCCACTATGACCTCCGAGTTACGGGATAGGATAGGATAGGAGATAATAATCCACTTGCAAGTTTTGCACAGACAGACGCGGACATACAAACGGACAGTTTTTTTTTAAAAATGCTATTTTATGGACTATTTAGGACTCATTTCGCACAGATTTGCCAAAATCTACAATTTGTTGTTGTGGTGGTAAGTACACGGACTGACATTGCTATGGATGCCAGTCAAAACTGGCATAGGCTAATATCATTTTTTTAAAATCCTAAAACAATAACTGCTGTTAAGTCATTGAGGTTCAAAAACGTGTTCAACTTGTTAGCCACACACCCATATGTTTATGCCTTAGAGACAACACAAATACACACACACACACACACAAACGCACACACACACACTGTGACACACACGCACACACAAGTCTGTATTCCTGGCAAAATGGGCCTTTGAACGAAATGAATTAAATGAAATGAAATGAAAGGAAAGCGTTTTTTTGTATTCAAAATTTATGCAAAATTCATTTACAAATGTAAGAATTTTTTTTATTGCTCTTTTCGTAAAAAGGTTGACCTATATTGTCTTCTAACCCTAAACCTTTAACTTCAAATTTGTCCAGAAAAACAAGCAGTCTTGGATAGAGCACTCCCAAGTACTTAAAACAGTTCCATGCACTGCAGTAGCACTACCGTGTACTAAACAATCACTCCCATTTACTTAGAAAAAGTGGGGCGCTGAAAAAAAAAGAGGGGCGCTAGCTAAATGCCCCATTTTGTGCATAAAAATACAAGTTTAGGACCCCCCCTAAGTCCATCAATACATCCCCATACGTGCGAACACACACCTACCTACATAAACACACTAAAACACCTGTTACACTCGATGTTGGTTTTGTTTTTATCAGTAGTTGATTCAGCCCCAATGCTTGAATCCTCCTTATAAGTGTAACTCGTATTCGTTAATCCATGCAACCCGTTCACTCAGCAACAAGGCAGGAGTCGTCGTATGAAGTTTTCCAACTTTATTCAGCGTACATCAACAACTGCATACAATCGCTTTTCACTTGTTCTTCTCTCTCTACACAGTCAGTGCATCAATTATATAGTTTTTTTCTAGACTCCAGATAACGTCAGAATGTTCCAGCGTGACACATTACAACCAATCAAAATAGACTTCGTCATCACTGTCTTACGTCATACAACATTCTTCATCATAAAAGGTATAGTGGATCTATCTAGATTCTTCGATGATAGTAAACAAGCAACTCTAGAGAATTCTCCAATAATATCGACAAACGAAAATTATCAACATTATACCAAGCTTCTTATAACAACAACGCAAAATTAAATCAAAGGTAAATACATTCTGTTATTGAATGCTTTGCAAAACAAAACGATCGGATCTATCGTGCGCGTCCCACACGCACCACCATGCGCGTCTCAACGTAACAACACCCAATCTAAACCAAGTAGCGATAATTCCACATATAACAAAATGATGCGAGTGTAATGTGAACCTTGGTTCAATATAATAGAGCCGTATTTCTAAAGCAGAGTGGTTTACTAATAAATACATATTGTTTAGGTTTTATAAACAATCTTTTTCAAGTAAATAAACCCTTTAATTTTTCTTAATTTGTTTTCTTTCGTCTTTCTTTTTTTAAATATAAATTTACTTTGAATTTTGTATGCCTTTTTTGGTGACTATAGTTGAAAGAATATCTTCTTTTTTTTTTAAACCTTACACCAAGTGATCGCATTGTTTTTGTTTTTTTTTGAAGTACTAAAATCTTTATTTATTTATTTATTTATTTATTTATTTTATACTGTTGTCCTTTTATCGCGATATTACTGATTAGGTGTGTGAGTGGGTAGATGAGTTTGTTTACCTTGGTGTGGGTGTGTGTGTAAGTGTGTATGTGTGTGTGTGTGTGTAAAGATAATTTTATATTTTACAAGGTGTTTTTGCTATGTGCACATAAAATGAACCTATTTCCAATATGTGTTTGTGTGTGATTGTGTGCCTATGTGATAGTGTAATTGTCGACAAGTTTTAATCACTATACATATAATCATCATTATTTATTTTCAATTTTAATGTTACTATTATAATTTAATTTCGTTGTTTGGAACCTTTATATTTAGATGGCCACTGCACGAAAAATGTCCTTGTGAATGTTTATGTGGGCAACAAAGGATTCTGTTTTCTGAGGTCAATGACAAGGGCAGCCAGGTTTTCTGACCAAAATTCATGACACATTAAACAGATGACGATGACCAAGGCAATAGCACTAATAATTGAGTAATTAAGTAATAATTTGAGAGGCACGGTGGTCTAATGGTAGTGCTTTGGTTTGCGGATCTGAAGGTCCCGGGTTCGAGCCCTGTCCGGGCCATTGTGTCCATGGGAAAGACACTTTACTCCCGTTTCCTACTCCTTCGGATGAGAGTATAAACCGAGGTCTAGTCTGTGTGTCGCATACATTCCAACATAACGGACTTTAAAGATTCTGACACTCATCCCCTAGACGGGTGAGTGCCGGTAACAAGAACACACCCAGCATGCACTTGGTCCTTATCCCCCTGGCTGGCCAGGATATTGCTCAGTTGTCCGGGCGTCAGACCATGCGCCCAAAGGCTGCGGGTGGGCGTCTCAGGAGGTTTGAGTTAGATCCTGTATCGGACAGCGCCTAGAGTCTGGTCAAGTACGGCGAGATAAGGGCGCTATAAAAATCCTTAATAATATAATAATAATAATAATAATAATAATAATAATAATAATAATAATAATAATATTAATACTGTTTTGATTAAATTATTATTATTATTATTATTATTATTATTATTATTATTATTATTATTATTATTATTATTATTATTATTATTATTATTATTATTATTGTTGTTGTTGTTACTAAAGGTTTCTACTGCCGTTGCAGATGGTGATGATGGTGTCAACTGGTCTCGGCTGTACAACCAAGTACGGCCCTATAAATTTACCGAACAGGACTCTCTTGTGGAGAAGGTAAAGACCTCCTCCTCCTCCTCCTCCTCATCATCATCATCATCGTCGTCATCATCATCATCATCATCATCATCATCATCATCATCATCATCATCATCATCATCATCATCATCATCATCATCATCATTATCTATTCATCATCATCATCATCATCATCATCATCATCATCGTCATTATATTATATCCATAATTATCCATAACGACAGTTGCTTGCTGACGTGAGTTGAAGTTGCTACTTAAAAACGGTGAACGACTATTCCATTCCATTGGCTACATACCTTCTCATTTCTCATCATTTGGAGAAGTATGTCATGTCACGTGACGGAAACCCCCGCGCCATCTGCTTTCCTCCCAGAGCCTGGTCGTTCCCCAAAGATTTTGACTACCGGTTCAGATGTTTTGCCTTTTGCGCTTCTTCTTTTTCTCCTTCTTTTTGTTTTGGATATATATGGATATTATATTATATATATATAATATATATATATATATATATTATATATATATATATATATATATATATATATATAGGCTTATAAACCATTGCTTCTGGGCACCTTAAAGTCTCCAACCGGTCATTTGGGTACCCGGCTTTGGAATCTGGGGACCCGGCCGGGTCCCCGTATCCAAGGCGGCTCCCAGAAAACGACGATTTAGGGTAAGGCAGTGCCTCGACGATTAGGGTTAAGGCAGTGCCTCGACGATTAGGGTAAGGCAGTGCGCTCGAAACGGGTTAGGGTTTAGGTTTAGCGGTCCGTCTTACAAGTGATAAATTACATGCAATTATAGTGGGGGTGGGGGTACCCAAAAGCAAGGGGGTAGCAAGGGGCTATATATATATATATATATATATATATATATATATATATATATATATATATACACATTTCAGCCTATTACATATGTATGGGGAGGGGAGAGAATAAAAGGGTCGTGGAGACAGATCAAAAAACAAAAAAAAAACAACCTGTTATATAAATCTAAACATTGCGAAAGGCAACACGCCTGCTGTCAATGATAAACAAGAATGGGACATAGGCTATTGGCTATCCATGCCATGTTCTTCTCCAACAGCGTAAAGAGCTTAAATGTAGGACACATGCATACAAACAGTCTGGTTCTCCTAACGAGTTTGGATCTCCTTTAAAGGTCTCATCAGAGGAGTTCTAGCTTAGAATGGTCGGACTATCCCGAGTGCATTGATATGCATTACATGGGTAGTAAAAACGACACCGTTGACAAGTTCACATTAGGAAGAAGAAAATGGCCAATTGAAAATGCAGTAGCTGCATTGGCCGACGGAGAGAATGACTTTGACAAAGGTTTTCAAATAATTTTAAAATGCATCATCAATTCCCTCGAAATAGCTACAGCCACACAACAGCCATTAAGGAGCAAGAAATAAAACAACGGTAAAAGGTATTACTACTCCCTTGCCTGGAACTACTCTTTTTATATAATTATATAACATTAGCATGTAAGAACGCTTGACTTGGCCTGTGTCTTTCAATCAATTTCATTGCCACAGGCCTTCTTCGTGACATTTACCTGTATCGCGGCGATGGATATGTGTGGTGGCAATAGGATATTCCACAATTCATAAAAACAAAGCATCAAATGGATTGCCTTGTTGCATGTGTACCTACTGTTGCACAGGATAACCGGCTGTTTTAACGTCAGTTACGAGAGCATGCGCAGAGCGGCGGAAGTGATGTGGAAAGTGCTGACGCAGAAAGATGTTTCCGACC
>CM072511.1:167552777-167585277 GCA_036898135.1 Oncomelania hupensis
GGCCTTCTTGCTGTTGTTCTTGTTCAGACTGTTTTCTATTTCCTGGCATTGACCTTCTGTCCAGTTCTCCTTTGCTGTGCGCATGCCTTTTCGGGTGTCATTGTGGATTTTTCGGTAGGCATCAGCTCAGTGTGAGGTGTTCTTTTTCTTTTTCATCTCTCTTTGTTTATCACACAGATCCGAAAGTTCAGGTGTGATCCACGGTTTCTTCTTTGGGCGGTGCTTACTAAGGATCTCAGTGGCGGCAACTGTCACAGCTGAGTTAAAGGCAATGGTCATGGTGTTGACATCTACTTCACCAGCTCCCAAAATAAGCAGAGGTGCACATTTCCATCCAACAAATTTCTCTCCAATTGTGGCTTCAAATATATCTGCCACCTCCGTGTCTTGCAGTTTGTCCAGGTCGAACTTCAGTCTGGTGCACGTCGCTGTGTTTACTCTCTTCAAGTGGAGCTGGAAGGACATCATCACGAGATCGTGGTCTCTTTAGATGTCTGTTCCTGGAAAAGTGCGTGTCCTGCCAATGGATCTGAAGCGTTTCTTGACCATGATGTAGTCAATTTGGTTGTGATGCTCCCCGCCGGGACTGTGCCAGATCCATCGTCTGGATTTTTTTGTGGAGACCAAGCGTGTTTGCCAGTATCAGATTTTTGTATTTGGCAAACTCCAAGGGTCTCAGACCTCTGTCATTTGTCTCGTTGTTGCAGTTGGGTCCATATGACTGTGTCTACCCAGTTGTGGTGCGCATCTTGGTCAACCTTGGCATTCCAGTCGCTTTGCACTATGACTATGTCCTTCTTCGGCATTTTGTCAAGGACAGCCTGTATATGTTCATAGAAAGCCTCCACCTTGCTTTCTTCATAGTCTGATGTTGGGGCATAGATCTGGCTGATGGTGATGTTGAAAGGGGCTGCTCTCAGGCGGATGGTAATGAGTCTACTGGAGACTGGACGGCAACTCATGACAGTGGCTAGAATGTCTCTGTGTCTGTCTTCTCTCCCGCTGAAATAAAGCTTGTGGCCTTTGTCGGTCGTTGTTTGACCTAGGCCTTTTTAGCGCAGTTCGCTGATACCTAAAATGTTCCATCGGTAGTGGTCCAGCTCATGGGTCAGTTTTTCTAATTTTCCCTCCGCAGTTAGGGTCCTGACATACTAGGTTCCTATGACGATGTTGTCTCTCGTGCGGATCTTGCTAAGTTGTCCATCAATAGCACACTTATCACCTCCGTCCTGGTAGCCAACGGAAGGCGCGGTGCTTGGTGACCCGGGCGACGACCTATCCGGTATAGAATGATTGGTTCTTTTCATCATATGGTGTGTCTTGGGCAAGAAAGACTTGGCAGGGCTTAATCCTCTCCAGGCTGTTGCCCACGGCCACAGCCGAAATGTCACCGGACTTAAAAAGCGGAATAATTTTAGGAAGAATGGAAACCATCTTAAGTGTGTGTCTTTAGATATTTGTTTTATTTATCATTGTTTTTATAGCGCTTTTTCAGCTCAATAGCTGCTCAAGGC
Source organism: Oncomelania hupensis (assembly GCA_036898135.1). NCBI lineage: Eukaryota > Metazoa > Mollusca > Gastropoda > Littorinimorpha > Pomatiopsidae > Oncomelania > Oncomelania hupensis. Next base: position 167,554,292 of record CM072511.1, read on the forward strand.
GCTGGTGGATATAGGATCTAACTCAAGCCGCCCGAAGAGCCCACGTGCTGCCTTGGGCGCACAGTCTGACGTTCAGACGACTGAGCACAATCCTAGGCGACCGGGGAAGGAGAATAGAAAACTTTACATTGAAACAACCATCAGACTAATAGCAATAGTAAGATGGCCAATGCTTACAGCCAAAGTTTATGTCCGGGACACCGGGAATCGAACCCGCAACCTTTGTAACACGAGCTCGCCGCTCTATCAACTGAGCTATCCCTTTACCCTACAATGTGCACATGCCGGAAGATTGATTTCCAGGTTAAGTTCAGAAAGAGGTAATTCCATTTGTGTACACTTGCAACTACAGTTCCTGCAGCCCTTTGTAAAGCGGTGCTTTATTTCATTAAGCTATGCAAAAACCACATCTTATTAGACGTTAATACTTTAATCTTACGTAACAGAACAATCTTCATGTTTTGCATATAATGTAATATCGAACAGAATTTGTAATTCCTTGTATGTTATACGTGCGGAAAACAGTTGCTGAAACTCTTTAAATGTTAAAAAAGAAAAAAGAAGTCCTTGTTCGCTAATTAAGCTATACAGACATATGTCTAATGCCAGAATTCAACCAAGATTGGATAAAGGTAACTGGTCTGCCTCTCATTGTTTCCAATTAAAAAAAAAAAAAAAAAGCAGTCAGACATGAATTTACAAATATCCTCAGGCTGAGTGACAGAGTTTTCATAATTCCTCTTTATTTAGACAACCTCATGTTTCATCATCATCATCATCATCATCATCATCATCATCATCATCATCATCATCATCATCATCATCATCACCATCACCATCACCATCATCTAAAATACAACATAAAATACAAATAAAATTTAAAATGCAATAAATAACATGTTAATGTTATGTTATTTTTATCCTTTATAATTGAATTTTTTTCCACCACTCAGAGGACGAAATCAACTTTCAACTGGAAGTTGCCCTTGATCGATTATCTCCCTTAGCGATGTACCACGTGATCAGCGAGTGGCAGACGACTCTTCTGAATCAGACGACAAAAGAGAACTGGAACAAAGAATGGTGGAAATTTCGGTAATATCATTATTTCTTGGCCAAACGTGACAGAAAATTTGATGTGGTAAATATTTTGTGCTTTAGGAGCGGGATTGTAACTTTTCACAGCAGTCAGAAAGTTGGAATAGCCTATTATTGACTGACACGGGGCAGACTGATAGCACAGTGGACAGTGACTGACACGGGGCAGACTGATAGCACAGTGGACAGTGACTGACACGGGGCAGACTGATAGCACAGTGGACAGTGACTGACACAGGGCAGACTGATAGCACAGTGGACAGTGACTGACACGGGGCAGACTGATAGCACAGTGGACAGTGACTGACACGGGGCAGACTGATAGCACAGTGGACAGTGACTGAAACAGGGCAGACTGATAGCACAGTGGACAGTGACTGACAAGGGGCAGACTGATGGCACAGTGGACAGTGAGCTGGTTTACTATGCAGAAGGTCAGGGGTTCGAACTTCGCATGGGACAAACTGATGTGACTTTAGGAGCCAGACTTTTCATCGATAATATTCTGCCGGCACTCCGGCTTCCTCCCTGCCTCCAATAATGGAATTGGACGCAGTCAGTCTAAATTTTATTTAAAAAAATTGTCTTCTCTTCCGCCTTCTGTAATAGCCGCTTTTATTTCGATTGAAGAAAAAGCGCGTGATACATCCTGTATTTTTATCATAATAATAATAATAATAATAATAATAATAATAATAATAATAATAATAATAATAGTAGTAGTAGTAGTAGTAGTAGTAGTAGTAGTAGTAGTAGTAGTAGTAGTAGTAGTAGTAGTTGTTATTCTTCTTCTTCTTCTTCTTCTTCTTCTTCTTCTTCTTATTATTGCTATTATTATTATTATTATTATTATTATTATTATTATTATTATTATTATTATTATTATTATTATTATTATTATTATTATTATATTTATTATTATTATTATTATTATTATTATTATTATTATTATTATTATTATTATTATTTTTATTATTTCATGCATGCAGTCATGGGAGAATATGTACTTCGCATTTATATGTATGGACATATTTCAAAAAAAGAAAATCCTTTCTTATTGGCAACAATTGCACAAGAATATATTCATTTGTATTCTCAAAATTCGTTGCACATCTATACTGATGGATCAGTTTTAGACAATGGAAATACTGGAGCAGCATTTTATATTCCCGATTTTAAAATATCCCGACAATATTTCTTACCGAAAGGTAGTACGATTTTTACAGCTGAACTAATTGCAATATTAATGAGTTTATCTTTCATAACTGATTTGACTAGTATTCCTTTAAAAATAACAATCTTTTCTGATTCAAAATCAGCATTATCGGCGTTGTCCTCTTGGGTTAGTAAAGAGAGACAGGAAGTGCTAACAGAAATAAAGATGTTATGTCATCAGATCATTAACAGGGGATCGGATATTTCATTAATTTGGATACCTAGTCATTTACATATATTAGGAAATGAAATTGTTGACCACTTAGCAAAGAGTGCTGCATCTTCAGATGAATCCATTAAATTATTTTTCAACTTGACAACAAATGAAATTAACAATCAAATAAAACGATGTGCTTGGAATCAGTGGAATGAGAAATACAAGCTAGAGGTCATTGAAAAACATTACTTGGATAATTCACCAGTATCACAAAATGTTATATCTATTTCAAAATCTTTTCATATTAACAGTTTATTTCACAGAATAAGGCTAAATGCTTGGCGTGCTCGTTTCATAAATCCTCCAGTACTTTGTAATTGTGGTAGCATATTGAATGTAAATCACTTTATATTTGAATGTCAACAAAATTATAACCATTTTCAGCCTTTACGCATTAGATTAAATAAATTAAAACTACCTATCTCAATGAGTCAATCTCAAGTATTGTATATCCAGAAGAACATTCTGATTGGTCATTGAGCTTAATGCTTTCTCATTTGTTCTTTCTCATTCCTGCTCTGTTCTATCAATCTGCTATACTATCTTCTTCTTCGCTAGACCAGTTCCCTACCTTTTTGTCTTGAAAACTCTTCCGGGACAAGACTCCTTATTTGTGTGTGAGGTCTGTTGGATCAGCTTGGGAATATTGGACGCTTTCTGCCAGGTGGTCACTAGGACTTCCTATGATGTTATTATTTAGCAATGTAGGCATTTTATATGTATGTGTTTTGTTGATAATTTATAATGATGTTTGTATTCTATTTTGTTTTTGTAAACGGGGGTTCGATAAATTAGAGTATAGCCTCAGCGTCCCCTGCGTGGGATGTCTTTATTGTAAAGTGACTGGCTAGTGGAGAGTATTCAGTTTTACCACTAGGGTTGTTTCAGCAGATCTTTTATGCGGATCAGGGGTTGTCCGGTCCTGATTTGGCTCGGAAGATTCCGCTGGACCTAAAGCAATAATCATGTACTGTAATGTTCGTATTGGGCGAAATGGAGCTGCATAGTGTTATGTTCTGCCTACTGTTGACAATTTGTGAAATTAGGCAAGTGATCAGCCTGATACTCACATTAGGCAGTATATTGACTACTGTTTACATTAGGCAAATGTCCATAATTGTAACATATACACCACGTCGTGTCTTAGGACGTAAGGCTAGATTTTACTACTACACGATCAAGCGTGATAGGATGATGTATATCCATGAGACCTCGAAAATGATCAGTGAATCTTCACCTCAAGGTCAGGGTCACTGGAGATGTTCAAAATCGGTCCATATAGGTACTTTGAAATGACCTTAACTCTAAACTATAATAGATGTAAGTCTCAAAGGTCAGTATCGGTGAGCCAATTATATTATTAAAACACATTTTGTGCTTTATCTCAACATTGGCTGAAACCGAGTTTGCTAATTGCAGTTTGTTCCGATAGTGGTCCATCATTCCAGGCTTTTGTTTTGCTTCTTTACGATAAAGCCGAGTAACAACACTGCCATGAAAATGATCACTTTTGAAAATGCTGATTCAGCTATGTGGGCCAGTGTGTGGAAATACATTTGAATGGCTTGCCATCTTGTTTTGCTGTGTTTCAGATGCACAGTGGAAGGCGTGTCTGCCCCGATTTATAGAAGTAACGACGACTTTGATGCTGGCTCCTCTACTACAGTTTTGCTGAATATTCCTGCAACACGGTGCATTATTACATAATGTGTTTATTAATCCGTAGATTTGTAATGGCAACCGATTAGAGATAATAGATTGATCTGTTATATATGTGACGTTTTTGAATGAACCTTGAATGTGAAGGTCATTTTTGACCTTACAAAAACATAGCACATTGTCATCTTACCGTGGAATAACTATAATAAATGACCCATAGTATTTATAAACATTGGGTTATTTGATCATAAATGAGCATCAGAGAGGACATGTGAGGGTACGTTCATCGCTAGGTCAAGGTCATTAAAGTTCAAGGTCATCCCAAAGTCACTGTTGTTCCGCATACAAAATGTGTGCTGTAGTGTATTTGGTCGTACAGGAGAACTCCTCATTTGTGTATGGGGTCTTTTGAGTCAGATTGGGGATATTGGACGCTTTCTGCCAAATGGTCACTAGGGCTTTCTATGGTATTACTTTTTATCAATGTAGGCATTTTATATGTATGTGTAGTGTTACTATTTTATAATGATGTTTATATTCTATTTTGTTTTTGTAAATGGGGGTTCGGTAAATTAAGTAAAGCCTAAGTCTCCCTTGCATGGGATGATTTTATTTGTAAAGAGACCGGCTGGTGGAGTATTTGCAGTGTTACCATTAGGGTTGTTTCAGCGATCTTTTATACGGATCGGGGGCGAGTCCTTTTTCGACCAAAATTATGATCCTGATTCGGCTCTTTCCAGCCCGCTGGACCCTATAAATAATGACTAACTAACAAACCTCGGTGTATACTCTCATGTCCCCAACAAATATGTTAATTTATTTATGTATTAATAATTATCTATATTTATTGATTGCTTGTGCTTGTATAGACTGTTGCAGGCAGCCCTAGGTCAGTTCCAGATCTTGAGATCTCTATGCGATGAGGCAGGTCATCTGGGGTCCATTGCTACTTGCAACATCGCAAAGTCCAACGCAGTGGCTCAACGAATCAAGTAGGAACAAATGTGACGACCTACGATAGCAGTAGACCTAATGTTATTAACATACATTAGCATTCACATTAAAATAATTCATATTAATGGTTAGTACAAAGAGCTACTCAAGGAGCTTGGAAGATAAAATAAGGTTGGAAGTGGACACTGACCTGACTAACATAACTATTTATTGTTCTTATACCGCGCTTCTCCACCTCAGGACCTGCTCAAGGCGGTGTGATCGAGGGGCAAAGTAGCTGCCTAAGGGCCTGTCGTAATGGTAAGATTTCGTGGAGGTTCACGACCCCTTTTTTTCTGAGAATCTCAGATCCCGAACCTTGGTTCATGAATCTTTTGGGCAGGAACATGTTCAGAAACCTAGGTTCGGGATATGAAAACCTCGGGTAAAAAAGGTTGGTGGATCTCTATGTACCTTCCAATAAGGATAGCCCAGTAGGCAATCGTCAGTTGCCCCGTCCTATCCTATCCTATCCTATCCTATCCTATCCTATCCTATCCTATCCTATCCTATCCTATCCTATAATAACCTATCCTATCCCATAACCCCAATGTCGTTGGGGCACCACAGATGATCGTTTAGCCAGCGTACTCCATCTTTCTCTGTCCTCACCAACCCTCATGGCTTCGCTCAGTGTCAAGCCAGTCCATTCTCGAATGTTGTCCTCTCACCTCTTTTTTTGTCTCCCTCTTGTGACGTGGCCATAAAATCGGAGGTTCCGTTTCTTCAGCACTGTGAGCATGTCATCATGTTGTCCAATGGCTTGTTTGATTGTCTGTCGGACTTCGTCGTTGGTGATGTGCTGGGTATAAGAAGTCTTCTGTAGCACCTCATCTCCATGCTTTGTATTCTTCGGTAACGCGTTGTAGATCTGCTGTGGGGTTTATGTTTCGCAAGCGTATAGGAAGATGGAGATGACAAGGGAGCGCAGCAGCCTTACCTTGGAATTTATACTGATGGTCCTGTCTTTCCAAATGGGCTTCAACCTTGTCAGCGCCGCAGTTGTTCGTGCGATCCTGGAGAGGACTTTTTGTCAGGACCCATTGTCTAATACAATGGGTCCTAAATATTTGAAGCTATGCACTGTGTTGAGGGATTGGCACAATTATGGGCGACCAGGGAGAAGGGACCTAGTGCATGCTGGGTGTATTTATGTCACTGGCACACACCCATTCAGGACATGAGCGTCATGATCTTTAAGGTCCGTACTGTGGAATGAGAGAAGGAAAGTCTAGTATCTCTGTCTCTCATGTACTTCCCACTGGAATCTCTGTTTTTAGTGGTAATGTTTTTGTTGCTGCTGCTGCTGATGGTGCTGATGTATGGCTCTGTTGCTGATGATGATATTAGTAGAGATAGTTGGGCGTTTGTGCCGAGTTCTAAATTAAAGTGAAGTAACGAACAATCTAATAAACAAAGAGAACCAATATGAAATAACTACATACTCTCTCTCTCTCTCTCTCTCTCTCTCTCTCTCTCTCTCTCTCTCTCTCTCTCTCTCTATATATATATATATATATATATATATATATATATATTTTATATATATATATTTGTTTTTCTTTACAGCTCAGTGATGCGTCAAGGCATATTGTTGACACCAGCACAAAAATTGTTGAATCTGACGGGGTCGGATAATCTTAACATTACAGCAATGTCCGACTTTTTTCGACCCCTGTTGGAATGGCTGGAGACCCGTAATCATAACTTGGGGGACTGGGCGAAAGCTTGTCCAGATCCGGTCTCCAATAAGGTGAGAGGTGGGATACGCCATCGCCCAGTGCAGTTGTGATAGTAGTGCTGCTGCAAGCTTTGCTTATTGTGATTATCAGAAGAAGAAATAAATAATGTAGGATGATTGTGATAGTGGTGCTGCTGCCAGCTTTGCTTATCGTGATTATCAGAAGAATAAATAATGTAAGATGATTGTGATAGTGATGCTGCTGCCAGCTTTGCTTGTTGGGATTATCAGAAGAAGAAGAAATAATGTAAGATGATTGTGATAGTGATGCTGCTGCGAGCTTTGCTTGTTGGGATTATCAGAAGAAGAAATAATGTAAGATGATTGTGATAGTGATGCTGCTGCGAGCTTTGCTTGTTGGGATTATCAGAAGAAGAAATAATGTAAGATGATTGCGATAGTGATGCTGCTGCCAGCTTTACTTATTGTGATTATCAGAAGAAGAATAAATAATGTAAGATGATTGAGATAGTGGTGCTGCTGCCAGCTTTGCTTATTGCGATTATCAGAAGAAGAAATAATGTAAGATGATTGTGATAGTGAGGCTGCTGCGAGCTTTACTTATTGGGATTATCAGAAAAATAAATAATGTAGGATGATTGTGATTATGAATGATGATCATTATGATAGGGACAGCACGTTGCTGCAGTTGCCCTTGTTGATGGCTTCTACAAGATGCTGCTGCTATTGCAAATATTGAAAGTAACGACATCGCTGCAGCTATACGTCAACAATGAGGATGATGTGGATGATGGATGACGACGACGATGATGATGGATGATGACGACGACGACGGTGATGATGATGACGACTATGATGATGACGACGATGATGACGATAATGATGACGACGACGACGATGACGATGATGATGATGATGATGATGATAATAATGATGATGATGATAATAATGATGATGATGATGATGATGATGATGATGATGATGATGATGATGATGATGATGATGATGATGATGATGATGATGATAATGATGGTGGTGGCAGGTGAGTGATCGAGACACTGTGAAGGCCTTCTTGGACAAGTTCAACAAAGAGGCTGGCGAGATGTATTATAATGAAAGTGTGTTGTATTGGAACTACAACACCAACATAACCGACTACAACCAACAATTAATAGTAGGTATAAAGCTATAATGGACATTGTGATGTGCCTATTTACCTACTGTGAGGTGGATCAATGCAAACGCATTGAAGCTAAAATGAACAGAAGACAGAAACTTTGTTATGCGGGCCCCGAATGAGAAGACAGTCTTGTACCTTCCAGTCCATGCAGGTCCGCGATGTTGACATTCAATTTACTCCTTATTTAAAAACTCTTGGCCTTGTGCTTTCATGTGATCTTTCGCTGGAACAACATGTGTGAGCCTTCTTGCCCATCTTTATCAGACACATACAAACGCCTCCAATCTGCGCAGAATTCTGCAGCTTGATTGGTCACAAAAGCGGCAGATCCCATATCCTTAACATTTCCCATTGTTGTCCCTTAGGCTGACCTACTTCCATCCTAACCTAACAAGCACACACGCTGCCATTCCGCCGTGACGTATGCTTTTTCCCACTTAAAAAAATCCCTGTTGCTCTATAGCAACTTTTACCCTAATAAATTTGGTATGGTTAGAAAGGTCTTTCTATCATCTTTTAAAATGTATGTATTAAAATTTACAACAGGAAGTTTTTGCGATTAGTAAAATTACTTTGTCTTCTTCACTCGCTTCACTGGAAAACCACGGGGTGTCCTTTCGCATGACGTCACGTAGTAGGCGACGAAGAATGTCTATTTTCGGCGTTTTGCAACAACTAGACCTCTGAGCTATAATTTAATTATTTGTTTATTTATTTTATCATTCTTATGTAGCGCTTGTTCAGCTCAAGAGCTGCTTAAGGCGCTGACCGATATAGATATATATCTATATCTATATCTGTCACAGGGCAGTCTGTGGTAGAAACCGGGCAGGTTGTGGGTGGAGAGTTAATGAGTTAGGGGTAGTAACTGCGTGTTGTCGTATGCGTGGTTATGCGTGCAAATCGTGGTAAACAGCGTAGGTCGGTTAGCCGGTATGGAAGTGTACTCACGTTTGGCAGAACAGGTTTGACAGAGGTACAGTGTAGACGGTTTTTGTCTTGTGCTCTGGGTGTGTTTGTGTGTTCTGGAAATAGGGTAGGACAGTTAATAAAGGATTATATTAACTGGTCCAGAGAAATACTAGTTGTGGAAATTGTTGCTTTCTATAAGGTTATACTCAGTGCAGAGTATGGTAAAAGTTAGCAAAGTTTGGTGTTAGTGGTGGTAGGTAGTGTGAGGCATTGTCCACTATGGAAACTACGCACTACAGGATTACCCTATTGGAAGTATTCGTTGGGAGAGCAGTGGAGCAGAAGGTCAACGAGTGCGATTACAATCGAACCGCGTGAGTTAGTGCAATGGTGTTTTTCCTTACTGTGCCCAGAAATCCGGTGCTTTCTGTTGGGGTGTTGTACGATAGCTGTATGTGAGGCTAGGGAAGGATGAGGATGGTTGCACTGAGGAGAGGCAGAAGAAAGGAAGAGTGCGACTGAAGGAGGGAGAATGAGGTAGAAGAATGAAGGGGAGGATGAAGAGAAGGGTGGAAGTGGTTGCTGTTGTTGTTGTGGTTGCCTGAGATGAATAATGTGTTGATGTTTACATGTATTCGTTTGCAGCATTGCTCATTTCATGCATTCATAATTTCATTGAGTTTCATGAATTATGTGTTTGTTTACAAGTGACAATAACAGTAGCTAAAGAGAATAAGTGAGTGAATCAAGGAAGGGAGGCGGACAGCAGTTGTGTCCCCTCAGGCATCTAAGGCTAGTTGAGTATAAGAGGGGGGGATAGTGTGATTGGAGGGGAGGGGGACAGAATCAGGTGGACATGATATTAACGATGCGACAAGCATGTTGCAGGTTCGACCATTCGACAGTTCGTTCGACAGTTCGTTAACTGGTTAGCGTGGATCAACGTTACCAGCGTTGTGCGTCAACGACGACAGCACTTGATCAGTTGGATCAACATCATCACCATCTGTGGCGTTTACATGTGCATCGTTCGTCTACGCGTCCTTACCATTGACTTCATCATCATTCCTCAACCCCACCTTTCCTGTGGTGGTAGTGACGTGGGTGGACGGAACCTGGCCTCGACGTCGCTGTGTAGCTGACTGGAGGAGTCCAGCTGTGAGACGTCGACGGCGGCAGGGCTGCCGCGACTACTGCGTCACCATCATCAGTTCATCTCCATCGTCAGCGGCGAGTGGGGGCGGTAACGCTACCACGTATGGTCATCAACGGCACCGGTCCGGCAACAGCTACAAGAAGGGAGTGGATACCTTTACGGGGACTTCGACAGGGACTTCATTCCGCCAGGTTGGCTCTTTCCTTGTTGTCTCTCTCTTAACACTCAACCCCCCTTTTCGTTTGTTTACGTGCAACGGACATTTGCTGTGCACAGTTCGATACTTGGACGTGGTTGAATAGCAACCCTCGATCATCCTGACATACCATTCCATTGTTTCATTGAACCATTGATTGTTTCATCACCATTTTCTCGTTTCATGTGTAAATGTTGTATGTGTGTGAGTTTGTGGCTTGAATGAATAAATAGTTTGAAAGTTGTATATATTTGTTGTGTTTTCATCACTTCCGTCTGCGGGAAATCGCCATTCTGTCTGGGTTGTCTGCGTGTGGAAGTTGTTTGTTTGTGGCGTCTGCCCAGAGGGAGTCGTGGCGGTGACAATATCTATATCTATATCTATATCTATCTATATCTATATCTATATCTATAATTATATATATATATATATATATATATATATATATATATATATATATATATATATATATATATATATATATATATATATATATATATATATATATATATATATATATATATATTTTACCTGCAAGAGGCGTTCGCTCAATCAATGCATAGTTAAATTATGTACGGATGATGTGCGTACGGATTCTATGCTTTCTGAACCTCTTATATTAGTCTGTGTCTTATTATTGTTCATTATAACTGTCTTGATGTACAATACAATACAAGGTTATTGCTTTAGGTCCAGCGGACTCTTCCGAGCCAAATCAGGACCACTGTCTTGATGTGTGGAGCCATTATATAACATAATGTGATGAGACTTGTACAATATTTCCATTCCTGTGGTAATAAAGATGTGTTGAATTGAATTGAATTGAATATATATATACTTTAGGACATATAGTTTCTTTGAATTCCGTTGAAATTATTATTCTACTACTTTAAGTGAGAAGGAAGAAAACCATAAAATTAGCAAACATATATCGGCGTTGTGTTCCAACTTTTGTGTCTTTTTTTTCTTGAGTATTTCAAGTTTATCTCTCGAGTCTATCTATGTCTCAACTTATGTATAAGAAAGGGCTTTTGATGAATGCGTGTATACGTGAAATTGGAACGTTAAAAACTGTTAACAAACTAATATCAAGTTAGTAGGATTCTTCTGATAATAAAGCTAGATATTTTATAACAGGCACAGGAAGTTTATGACATGGTTACAGCTCTGTATGATGAATATTCAGTGAGGAGTTAAAGTTAGAAGATAGCACAGATATCGTTGCACTGCGCGCCAGTGGGGTTACAGCTCTGTATGATGAATATTCAGTGAGGAGTTAAAGTGGTGTCGGATAGTGTAGTGGTTGGAGCACTCGCTACTGTGTCGAAAGTGAAGCACCGTCCGGTGCGGTTAGCACTTGGATGGGTGACCGCTAAGGTGTGAAGCGACAAACAACAACGCCCCCAGTTGACTCAACTGTGATTGAGTACCTACTCTCTTGAGGGTGGGGAAGGTAAAGCAGCGAGGGAGAGAGTTGGGCATCACCCTCATTACGCTGGCCCAAGATAAGTGTGATCTCCAACATCACGCTCCCCTACGGCCACAAGGCTATGGGACTACCTTTACCTTTACCTTTTTAGTTAAAGTTAGGACAGCGCAGATATCATTGCACTGCGCGCCAGTGGGGTTACAGCTCTGTATGATGACTATTCAGTAAAGTTAGAAGATATCATTGCACTGCGCGCCAGTGGCTCGTCCACTCTAGCGCAAGTCCTACGGGCACTACGGTGCACGACGTTTACTGTAGTACCAAAGTAGCACAAATCTGGTTGCGTTGCGATGCGAAAAGGTTAAGCAGTTCCATTGGCTTCTTGTGGTCCTAATGCGGCTCTTTGCAATCCTCTGGACCCTATACAAGATACTAACTATCTAACTAACATTGTTACCCTATATGCATTGTGTCTGGGGACATTAATTTTAACTAACATTGGCTTCCTGTCCACAAACGCATTAGACACAAAGTGCTTTCAGTTGCCCGCCATTTTGGTTCAATACCTTTCAAAGATATTTTTAAAATATGCAATGGTCAACACTTGTTTCAATTTTAACATGATGTTGGTTTGTTTTATCGCATATAAACCATGTCGTTTTGTTTTGGATTTTATTCATAAGACCGAATTTAGTGATTTGATTGAGGAAAGAGAACATATTCTTAAAACATCAGTTTTAAAGAAGACTTTTCAAGAGGTGTCATGTGAAAGTTTGTTTGAGTATTTAAGAGTAACAGGTATATATTTTAAGATTTGAACCACTTTTATAACATTTTAAGATAACGTCTCTCTGGTCCTGATTTGGCTCGGAAGAGTCCGCTGGACCTAAAGCAATAACCATGTAATGTAATGTAATGTAAGTTGCTCGCCGTGCAGTTAAAGAGCACACCCCTGAATAGGCTATCTGTTCGAACACTTCTAAATGTGTATGAACCATATCGCAGCATCCGCTCACATTTCAAGTCTCTCCTCGTTGTCCGTGGACCCGAACATTGCCAAACTAAGAGCTATGGCCAGAGGTCTTTTAGATACACTGCACAGGTTTGATGAAATGCTTTTCCCTAGGGCATAAAGAGGGCAGATTTTGTCACAACTTCGCATAAATCTGAAAACACCTGTTTTCTTCTTGCTTAGGGCTGAAATGTTGTAGACACATGTGTTATCAAGGTTCTTCTTTAGCTCCATAAAACATTTTTATAACCTTTATGCTTGTCATCTGTGTTATGATCCTGAAGTCAAGTGTTGCTGTACTTATCTATGTAAATACAATATGTGAGTTTGTTTTGTCTGCAGGTGAACAACAGCCTGGTCATGTCCACGTTCCAAAAAGACTACGCTAGACAGACAGCCATGTTTGACCTTGACATGGTGGATAACACCACACGGCGCATGCTCAGAGACATCGCTGACATCGGCACTGACGCGCTGACTGATGAAAGCAAGATTCGCAGGGTAAGTTTGTGCTAATCCACAGTCAGTCTCCAAACCACAATTATTCAACAGCGTGCTGATTCACAGTCAGTCTCCACTCCCTAATAATTCCATAACGCGCAGTTTATAGGCAGTGTGTTGATTCACAGTCAGTCTCCACTCCCTAATTATTCCATAACGCGCAGTGTATAGGCAGTGTGCTGATTCACAGTCAGTCTCCACTCCCTAATTATTCCATAACGCGCAGTTTATAGGCAGTGTGCTGATTCACAGTCAGTCTTCACTCCCTAATTATTCCATTACGCGCAGTTTCTAGGCAGTGTGCTGATTCACAGTCAGTCTCCACTCCCTAATTATTCCATAACGAGCAGTTTATAGGCAGTGTGCTGATTCACAGTCAGTCTCCACTCCCTAATTATTCCATAACGAGCAGTTTGTAGGCAGTGTGCTGATTCACGGCCAGTCTCCACTCCCTAATTATTCCATAACGCGCAGTTTATGGGCAGTGCGCTTGCCTGTATGTTATTCAGCAAAACTAAAAGGTTTGAAAGGCTAGGTACATGGGAGTACGTGTGTGTATTGATAAACTTAAATGATAGTCATATGGCTTATTTATATAGCGAGTTTTTTTTACCACCCGTAATAAATGATGGAGAGAGCTGTACGATCAAAGCTTTATTCTAAAACGTAGATAAGTGGATTCAACGATGACTGCTAGATGTTAAAACAATTGGCAAGTAAACAATTTTAATGAGCTGTTGTGGTTGTATAGAAGATCCTTGCTAAACTAACGCTCTCGGACTTGTCTTTCGTCAGGGAGTGAAGGATGGATGGAAAAATAGGGACTAACAATATTGTACAAGATATTAATGATAATGATAATTATAATGGACTATCCTATCTTGTCCCGTAACCCGGAGGTCGTAAGGGCACCACAGATGATCGTTTAACCAGCATACTCCATCTTTCTCTGTCCTCAGCAGCCCTGATGGCTTCGCTCAGTGTCAAACCAGTCCATTCTCGAATGTTATCCTCCCACCTCTTTTTCGGTCTCCCTCTTCTTCTACCTCCTTGCACTGTGCCTTGCAGAATAGTCTTTGCAAGGCCTGATGATCTGGTGACGTGGCCATACCATCGGAGTTAACGTTTCTTCACCACTGTGAGCAGGTCATCGTGTTGTCCAAAGGCTTGTGTGATGGTCTGTCGGACTTTGTCGTTGGTGATGTGTTGGGTATAGGAAATGCCCAGAAGTCTTCTGTAGCACATCATCTCCATGCTTTGTATTCTTCGTTGTAGATCTGCTGTGAGGGTGAAAATTACCGCACCATCAGCCTCATCAGCCATCCCAGCAAGGTCCTCCTGAAAATAATACTCAACAGGTTGAAACCCCAAGCTGAACAAATCATAGCTGAAGAACAAGCAGGATTCAGGGCAGGGCGATGTACCACTGAACAGATTTTCAACCTCCGAATAATCTGTGAGAAATACCTACAGCACCAACAACATCTATATCATGTGTTCATAGACATGCAGCTCTATGGGCAACAATGAAAGTGTACAACATCAGCCCTAAAATTATTGAAGTCATTAAAAGCCTGTATGACAAGGCTACCAGTGCAGTCCTCCACAACAGCGCCATCGGGAACTGGTTCAGAACAACAATCGGTGTGCGTCAAGGATGCCTACTCTCTCCAACACTCTTCTACATCTTCCTAGAGCGCATCATGTCAGATGCTCTTGCAGATCATGAAGGCACAGTCAGCATAGGGGGTAGAGCAATCTCCAATCTTCGTTTTACGGATGACATTGATGGATTGGCTGGAGAGGAACAAGAACTTGAACAGCTGGTACAGAGGCTTGACACCACCTCCAGAGCTTATGGAATGGAAATAGGTGCAGAGAAGACCAAAATGATGACCAACAACACCAATGGCATCAACACGGACATCAAAGTCCAAGGCCAGTCCCTCAACACAGTGCATAGCTTCAAATATTTAGGAGCCATTGTATCAGACAATGGGTCACGACAGGAAGTCCTCTACAGGATCGCACAAACAACTGCTGCCCAGACAAGGTTGAAACCCATTTGGACAGACAGGACCATCAGTCTACATTCCAGAGTAAGACTGCTGCGCTCCCTTGTCATCTCCATCTTCCTGTATGGTTACGAAGCATGGAATTATAATGACATGTATTGTAAAAATGCAGCCTGGACATCATTGATTGTATTGTGGAACGTCATTTTGTGGACGTTGTCTATGACTGTGTGTTGTGTTTATGACTGTATGATTTGTTTATGACAGTGTGTTTTCTTAATGACTGTGTGTTGTGCTTATGACTGTGTTGTGTTTATGACTGTGTGTTGTGTTCATGACTGTGTGTTGTGTGTATGACTGAGTTGTGTTTATGGCTGTGTGTTGTCTTTATGACTGTGTTTTCTTAATGACTGTGTGTTGTGTTTATGACTGTTTTCTTTATGGCTGTGTTGTGTTTATGACTGTATGTTGTCTTTATGACTGTGTGTTGTCTTTATGACTGTGTGTTGTGTGTATGACTGAGTTGTATTTATGGCTGTGCGTTGTCTTTATGACTGTGTTTTCTTTATGAATATGTGTTGTGTTCATGACTGTGTTTTTTAACAACTGTGTGCAGTTTTAAAAAAAAGACTGTGTGTTGTGTTTATGACTGTGTGTTGTGTTTATGACTGTGTACTGTGTTTATGACTGATTGATTGATTCATTGTTGCTTTAGGTCCAGCGGACTCTTCCGAGCCAAATCAGGACCGGTGTTTATGACTGTGTGTTGTGTTTATGACTGTGTGTTGTGTTTATGACTGTGTGTTGTGTTTATGACTGTGTGTATTCTGTATGACTGTTGTGTTTATGACTGTTTGTTTTGTTTATGACTGCGTGTGTTGATCTGCCTTTCAGCTGAACGAGGTCCTGACTAAAATGACCAACATCTACAGCACGGCCACTGTTTGTATCAACTCCTCATATTGCGGTCACATAGAGCCGGGTGAGTTTCTTTTTTTTAAATTTTCTAGACATATGTGGAGACACTTTGAAAAAGTTCGGGCAAATCAGAGCAAGCCATGCGTCGGTCTGTGACCAAACGTCACAGGAACATTACCTATGTCATCATATTGGATCTACCTCCAAGGTCAAGGTCACAGGGGTCATTGGGTTGCTAAACATGCTATCTCAGCAAGGGTTTTGTTAAGTATTATTATACTAATGCCCAGACAGCTCACGACAATCCTCAACGAACAGTATTATTATACTGACGCCCAGACAGCTGATGAAAATCATCAACGATCAGTATTATTATACTAATGATCAGTATTATTATACTGACGCCCAGACAGCTGACGACAATCCTCAACGATCAGTATTATTATACTGATGATCAGTATTATTATACTGACGCCCAGACAGCTGACGACAATCCTCAACGATCAGTATTATTATACTGGCGCCCAGACACCTGACGACAATCCTCAACGATCAGTATTATTATACTGACGCCCAGACAGCTGACGACAATCCTCAACGATCAGTATTATTATACTGACGCCCAGACATCTGACAACAATCCTCAACGATCAGTATTATTATACTGACGCCCAGATAGCTGACGACAATCCTCAACCATTAGTATTATTATACTGACGCCCAGACAGCTGACGACAATCCTTAACGATCAGTATTATTATACTGATGATCAGTATTATTATACTGACGCCCAGACATCTGACGACAATCCTCAAAGATCAGTATTATTATACTGACACCCAGACAGCTGACGACAATCCTCAACGATCAGTATTATTATACTGATGATCAGTATTATTATACTGACGCCCAGACAGCTGACAACAATCCTCAACGATCAATATTATTATACTGATGCCCAGACAGCTGACAATCCTCAATGATCAGTATTATTATACTGATGATCAGTATTATATACTGACGCCCAGACAGCTGACGACAATCCTCAACGATCAGTATTATTATACTGACGCCCAGACACCTGACGACAATCCTCAACGATCAGTATTATTATACTGACGCCCAGACAGCTGACGACAATCCTCAACGATCAGTATTATTATACTGACGCCCACATAGCTGACGACAATCCTCAGTATTATTAAATTGATGCCCAAACAGCTGACTACAATCCTCAACGATCAGTATTCTTATACTGACGCATAGACAGCTGACGACAATCCTCAACGACCAGTATTATTATACTGACGCTCAGACCGCTGACGACAATCCTCAACGATCAGTATTATTATACTGTTGCCCAGACAGCTGACGACAATCCTCAACGATCAGTTTTATTATACTGACGCCCAGACAGCTGACGACCATCCTCAACGATCAGTATTATTATACTGACGCCCAGGCAGCTGACGACAATCCTCAATGATCAGTATTATTATACTGACGCCCAGACAGCTGACGACAATCCTCAATGATCAGTATTATTATACTGACGCCCAGACAGCTGACGACAATCCTCAACGATCAGTATTATTATACTGATGATCAGTATTATAATACTGATGATCAGTAATATTATACTGACGCCCAGACAGCTGACGACAATCCTCAACGATCAGTATTATTATACTGACGCCCAGACAGCTGACGACAATCCTCAACGATCAGTATTATTATACTGACGCCTAGACAGCTGACGACAATCCTCAACGATAAGTGTATGATTATACTGACGCCCAGACAGCTGACTACAATCCTCAACGATCAGTATTATTATACTGACGCCCAGACAGCTGACGACAATCCTCAACGATCAGTATTATTATACTGACGCCCAGACCGCTGACGACAATCCTCAACAATCAGTATTATTATACTGTTGCCCAGACAGCTGACGACAATCCTCAACATCAGTTTTATATATACTGCTGATCAGTATTATTATACTGATGATCAGTAACATTATACTGACGCTCAGACAGCTGACGACAATCCTCAACGATCAGTATTATTATACTGCTGATCAGTATTATTATACTGACGCCAAGTCAGCTGACGACAATCCTCAACGATCAGTATTATTGTACTGATGCCCAGACAGCTGACGACAATCCTCAACGATCAGTATTATTATACTGACGCCCAGACAGCTGACGACAATCCTCAACGATCAGTATTATGATACTGACGCCCAGACAGCTGACTACAATCCTCAACGATCAGTATTATTATACTGACGCCCAGACAGCTGACGACAATCCTCAACGATCAGTATTATTATACTGACGCCCAGACAGCTGACGACAATCCTCAACGATCAGTATTATTATACTGACGCCCAGACAGCTGACGACAATCCTCAACGATCAGTATTATTATACTGATGATCAGTATTATTATACTGACGCCCAGACAGCTGACGACAATCCTCAACGATCAGTATTATGATACTGACGCCAGACAGCTGACTACAATCCTCAACGATCAGTATTATTATACTGACGCCCAGACAGCTGACGACAATCCTCAACGATCAGTATTATTATACTGACGCCCAGACAGCTGACGACAATCCTCAACGATCAGTATTATTATACTGACGCCCAGACAGCTGACGACAATCCTCAACGATCAGTATTATTATACTGACGCCCAGACAGCTGACGACAATCCTCAACGATCAGTATTATTATACTGACGCACAGACAGCTGACGACAATCCTCAACGATCAGTATTATTATACTGACGCCCAGACAGCTGACGACAATCCTCAAAGATCAGTATTATTATACTGACGGCCAGACAGCTGACGACAATCCTCAACGATTAGTATTATTATACTGACGCCCAGACAGCTGACGACAATCCTCAACGACCATTATTATACTGACGCCCAGACAGCTGACGATAATCCTCAACGATCAGTATTATTATACTGACGCCCAGACAGCTGACGACAATCCTCAACGATCAGTATTATTATACTGATGCTCAAACAGCTGATGACAATCCTCAACGATCAGTATTATTATACTGATGATCAGTATTATTATACTGATTATCAGTAACATTATACTGACGCCCAGACAGCTGAAGACAATCCTCAACGATCACTATTATTATACTGACGCCCAGACAGCTGACGACAATCCTTAACGATCAGTATTATTATACTGTTGCCCAGACAGCTGACGACAATCCTCAACGATCAGTATTATTATACTGATGCCCAGACAGCTGACGAAAATCCTCAACGATCAGTATTATTATACTGACGCCCAGACAGCTGACGACAATCCTCAACGATCAGTATTATTGTACTGATGCCAGACAGCTGACGACAATCCTCAACGATCAGTATTATTATACTGATGCCCAGACAGCTGACGACAATCCTCAACGATCAGTATTAATATACTGACGCCCAGACAGCTGACGACAATCCTCAACGATCAGTATAAATTATACTGACGCCCAGACAGCTGACGACAATCCTCAACGATCAGTATTATTATACTGACGTCCAGACAGCTGACGACAATCCTCAACGATCAGTATTATTATACTGACGCCCAGACAGCTGACGACAATCCTCAACGATCAGTATTATTATACTGACGCCCAGACAGCTGACGACAATCCTCAAACGATCAGTATTATTATACTGACGCCCAGACAGCTGACGACAATCCTCAACGATTAGTATTATTATACTGACGCCCAGACAGCTGACGACAATCCTCAACGACCATTATTACTATACTGACGCCCAGACAGCTGACGATAATCCTCAACGATCAGTATTATTATACTGACGCCCAGACAGCTGACGACAATCCTCAACGATCAGTATTATTATACTGATGATCAGTATTATTATACTGACGCCCAGACAGCTGACGACAATCCTCAACGATCAGTATTATTATACTGACGCCCAGACAGCTGACGACAATCCTCAAAGATCAGTATTATTATACTGACGCCCAGACAGCTGACGACAATCCTCAACGATTAGTATTATTATACTGATGCCCAGACAGCTGACGACAATACCTCAACGATCAGTATTATTATACTGACGCCCATACAGCTGACGACAATCCTCAACGATCAGTATTATTATTCTGACGCCCAGACAGCTGACGACAATCCTCAACGATCAGTATTATTATACTGATGCCCAGACAGCTGACAATCCTCAATGATCAGTATTATTATACTGATGATCAGTATTATATACTGACGCCCAGACAGCTGACGACAATCCTCAACGATCAGTATTATTATACTGACGCCCAGACAGCTGACGACAATCCTCAACGATCAGTATTATTATACTGACGCCCAGACAGCTGACGACAATCCTCAACGATCAGTATTATTATACTGACGCCCAGACAGCTGACGACAATCCTCAGTATTATTAAATTGAAGCCCAGACAGCTGACTACAATCCTCAACGATCAGTATTCTTATACTGACGCATAGACAGCTGACGACAATCCTCAACGACCAGTATTATTATACTGACGCTCAGACCGCTGACGACAATCCTCAACGATCAGTATTATTATACTGTTGCCCAGACAGCTGACGACAATTCCTCAACGATCAGTTTTATAATACTGACGCCCAGACAGCTGACGACCATCCTCAACGATCAGTATTATTATACTGACGCCCAGACAGCTGACGACAATCCTCAATGATCAGTATTATTATACTGACGCCCAGACAGCTGACGACAATCCTCAATGATCAGTATTATTATACTGACGCCCAGACAGCTGACGACAATCCTCAACGATCAGTATTATTATACTGATGATCAGTATTATAATACTGATGATCAGTAATATTATACTGACGCCCAGACAGCTGACGACAATCCTCAACGATCAGTATTATTATACTGACGCCCAGACAGCTGACGACAATCCTCAACGATCAGTATTATTATACTGACGCCTAGACAGCTGACGACAATCCTCAACGATAAGTGTATGATTATACTGACGCCCAGACAGCTGACTACAATCCTCAACGATCAGTATTATTATACTGACGCCTAGACAGCTGACAACAATCCTCAACGATCAGTATTATTTTACTGACGCCCAGACCGCTGACGACAATCCTCAACAATCAGTATTATTATACTGTTGCCCAGACAGCTGACGACAATCCTCAACGATCAGTTTTATTATACTGCTGATCAGTATTATTATACTGATGATCAGTAACATTATACTGACGCTCAGACAGCTGACGACAATCCTCAACGATCAGTATTATTATACTGCTGATCAGTATTATTATACTGACGCCAAGTCAGCTGACGACAATCCTCAACGATCAGTATTATTGTACTGATGCCCAGACAGCTGACGACAATCCTCAACGGTCAGTATTATTATACTGACACCCAGACAGCTGACGACAATCCTCAACGATCAGTATTATGATACTGACGCCCAGACAGCTGACTACAATCCTCAACGATCAGTATTATTATACTGACGCCCAGACAGCTGACGACAATCCTCAACGATCAGTATTATTATACTGACGCCCAGACAGCTGACGACAATCCTCAACGATCAGTATTATTATACTGACGCCCAGACAGCTGACGACAATCCTCAACGATCAGTATTATTATACTGACGCCCAGACAGCTGACGACAATCCTCAACGATCAGTATTATTATACTGACGCACAGACAGCTGACGACAATCCTCAACGATCAGTATTATTATACTGACGGCCAGACAGCTGACGACAATCCTCAACGATTAGTATTATTATACTGACGCCCAGACAGCTGACGACAATCCTCAACGACCATTATTATACTGACGCCCAGACAGCTGACGATAATCCTCAACGATCAGTATTATTATACTGACGCCCAGACAGCTGACGACAATCCTCAACGATCAGTATTATTATACTGATGCCCAGACAGCTGATGACAATCCTCAACGATCAGTATTATTATACTGATGATCAGTATTATTATACTGATTATCAGTAACATTATACTGACGCCCAGACAGCTGAAGACAATCCTCAACGATCACTATTATTATACTGACGCCCAGACAGCTGACGACAATCCTTAACGATCAGTATTATTATACTGTTGCCCAGACAGCTGACGACAATCCTCAACGATCAGTATTATTATACTGATGCCCAGACAGCTGACGAAAATCCTCAACGATCAGTATTATTATACTGACGCCCAGACAGCTGACGACAATCCTCAACGATCAGTATTATTGTACTGATGCTCAGACAGCTGACGAAAATCCTCAACGATTAGTATTATAATACTGATGCCCAGACAGCTGACGACAATCCTCAACGATCAGTATTAATATACTGACGCCCAGACAGCTGACGACAATCCTCAACGATCAGTATAAATTATACTGACGCCCAGACAGCTGACGACAATCCTCAACGATCAGTATTATTATACTGACGTCCAGACAGCTGACGACAATCCTCAACGATCAGTATTATTATACTGACGCCCAGACAGCTGACGACAATCCTCAACGATCAGTATTATTATACTGACGCCCAGACAGCTGACGACAATCCTCAAAGATCAGTATTATTATACTGACGCCCAGACAGCTGACGACAATCCTCAACGATTAGTATTATTATACTGACGCCCAGACAGCTGACGACAATCCTCAACGACCATTATTACTATACTGACGCCCAGACAGCTGACGATAATCCTCAACGATCAGTATTATTATACTGACGCCCAGACAGCTGACGACAATCCTCAACGATCAGTATTATTATACTGATGATCAGTATTATTATACTGACGCCCAGACAGCTGACGACAATCCTCAACGATCAGTATTATTATACTGACGCCCAGACAGCTGACGACAATCCTCAAAGATCAGTATTATTATACTGACGCCCAGACAGCTGACGACAATCCTCAACGATTAGTATTATTATACTGATGCCCAGACAGCTGACGACAATACTCAACGATCAGTATTATTATACTGACGCCCATACAGCTGACGACAATCCTCAACGATCAGTATTATTATTCTGACGCCCAGACAGCTGTCGACAATCCTCAACGATCAGTATTATTATACTGATGCCCAGACAGCTGACAATCCTCAATGATCAGTATTATTATACTGATGATCAGTATTATATACTGACGCCCAGACAGCTGACGACAATCCTCAACGATCAGTATTATTATACTGACGCCCAGACACCTGACGACAATCCTCAACGATCAGTATTATTATACTGACGCCCAGACAGCTGACGACAATCCTCAACGATCAGTATTATTATACTGACGCCCACATAGCTGACGACAATCCTCAGTATTATTAAATTGAAGCCCAGACAGCTGACTACAATCCTCAACGATCAGTATTCTTATACTGACGCATAGACAGCTGACGACAATCCTCAACGACCAGTATTATTATACTGACGCTCAGACCGCTGACGACAATCCTCAACGATCAGTATTATTATACTGTTGCCCAGACAGCTGACGACAATTCTCAACGATCAGTTTTATTATACTGACGCCCAGACAGCTGACGACCATCCTCAACGATCAGTATTATTATACTGACGCCCAGACAGCTGACGACAATCCTCAATGATCAGTATTATTATACTGACGCCCAGACAGCTGACGACAATCCTCAATGATCAGTATTATTATACTGACGCCCAGACAGCTGACGACAATCCTCAACGATCAGTATTATTATACTGATGATCAGTATTATAATACTGATGATCAGTAATATTATACTGACGCCCAGACAGCTGACGACAATCCTCAACGATCAGTATTATTATACTGACGCCCAGACAGCTGACGACAATCCTCAACGATCAGTATTATTATACTGACGCCTAGACAGCTGACGACAATCCTCAACTATAAGTGTATGATTATACTGACGCCCAGACAGCTGACTACAATCCTCAACGATCAGTATTATTATACTCACGCCTAGACAGCTGACAACAATCCTCAACGATCAGTATTATTATACTGACGCCCAGACCGCTGACGACAATCCTCAACAATCAGTATTATTATACTGTTGCCCAGACAGCTGACGACAATCCTCAACGATCAGTTTTATTATACTGCTGATCAGTATTATTATACTGATGATCAGTAACATTATACTGACGCTCAGACAGCTGACGACAATCCTCAACGATCAGTATTATTATACTGCTGATCAGTATTATTATACTGACGCCAAGTCAGCTGACGACAATCCTCAACGATCTGTATTATTGTACTGATGCCCAGACAGCTGACGACAATCCTCAACGGTCAGTATTATTATACTGACACCCAGACAGCTGACGACAATCCTCAACGATCAGTATTATGATACTGACGCCCAGACAGCTGACTACAATCCTCAACGATCAGTATTATTATACTGACGCCCAGACAGCTGACGACAATCCTCAACGATCAGTATTATTATACTGACGCCCAGACAGCTGACGACAATCCTCAACGATCAGTATTATTATACTGACGCCCAGACAGCTGACGACAATCCTCAACGATCAGTATTATTATACTGATGATCAGTATTATTATACTGACGCCCAGACAGCTGACGACAATCCTCAACGATCAGTATTATGATACTGACGCCCAGACAGCTGACTACAATCCTCAACGATCAGTATTATTATACTGACGCCCAGACAGCTGACGACAATCCTCAACGATCAGTATTATTAACTGACGCCCAGGACAGCTGACGACAATCCTCAACGATCAGTATTATTATACTGACGCCCAGACAGCTGACGACAATCCTCAACGATCAGTATTATTATACTGACGCCCAGACAGCTGACGACAATCCTCAACGATCAGTATTATTATACTGACGCCCAGACAGCTGACGACAATCCTCAACGATCAGTATTATTATACTGACGCCCAGACAGCTGACGACAATCCTCAAAGATCAGTATTATTATACTGACGGCCAGACAGCTGACGACAATCCTCAACGATTAGTATTATTATACTGACGCCCAGACAGCTGACGACAATCCTCAACGACCATTATTATTATACTGACGCCCAGACAGCTGACGATAATCCTCAACGATCAGTATTATTATACTGACGCCCCAGACAGCTGACGACAATCCTCAACGATCAGTATTATTATACTGATGCCCAGACAGCTGATGACAATCCTCAACGATCAGTATTTATTATACTGATGATCAGTATTATTATACTGATTATCAGTAACATTATACTGACGCCCAGACAGCTGAAGACAATCCTCAACGATCACTATTATTATACTGACGCCCAGACAGCTGACGACAATCCTCAACGATCAGTATTATTATACTGATGCCCAGACAGCTGACGACAATCCTCAACGATCAGTATTATTATACTGATGCCCAGACAGCTGACGACAATAACCTCAACGATCAGTATTATTATACTGACGCCCAGACAGCTGACGAAAATCCTCAACGATCAGTATTATTATACTGACGCCCAGACAGCTGACGACAATCCTCAACGATCAGTATTATTATACTGATGCTCAGACAGCTGACGACAATCCTCAACGATAGTATTATAATACTGACGCCCAGACAGCTGACGACAATCCTCAACGATCAGTATTAATTATACTGACGCCCAGACAGCTGACGACAATCCTCAACGATCAGTATTATTATACTGACGCCCAGACAGCTGACGACAATCCTCAACGATCAGTATTATTATACTGACGCCCAGACAGCTGACGACAATCCTCAACGATCAGTATTATTATACTGACGCCCCAGACAGCTGACGACAATCCTCAAAGATCAGTATTATTATACTGACGCCCAGACAGCTGACGACAATCCTCAACGATTAGTATTATTATACTGACGCCCAGACAGCTGACGACAATCCTCAACGACCATTATTATTATACTGACGCCCAGACAGCTGACGATAATCCTCAACGATCAGTATTATTATACTGACGCCCAGACAGCTGACGACAATCCTCAACGATCAGTATTATTATACTGATGATCAGTATTATTATACTGACGCCCAGACAGCTGACGACAATCCTCAACGATCAGTATTATTATATTGATGATCAGTATTATTATACTGACGCCCAGACAGCTGACGACAATCCCCAACGATCAGAATTATTATACTGTTGCCCAGACAGCTGACGACCACCCTCAACGATCAGTATTAGTATACTGACGCGCAGACAGCTGACGACAATCCTCAACGATCAGTATTATTATACTGACGCCCCGACAGCTGACGACAATCCTCAACGATCAGTATTATTATACTGACGCCCAGATAGCTGACGATAATCCTCAACGATCAGTATTATTATACTGACGCGCAGACAGCTGACGACAATCCTCAACGATCAGTATTATTATACTGACGCCCTGACAGCTGACGACAATCCTCAACGATCAGTATTATTATACTGACGCCCAGATAGCTGACGACAATCCTCAAAGATCAGTATTATTATACTGACGCCCAGACAGCTGACGACAATCCTCAAAGATCAGTATTATTATACTGACGCCCAGACAGCTGACGACAATCCTCAACGATGGAGATTTGGGCAACAAGGACTTAGTGCTTGCTGGTTTATATATACTTGCACGGACTAGACCTCGGTTTATACTCTCATCCGAACAGATAATAATTATCCTTGCTTGCCATACTGATAGTAGTGGACGCAGACGTTAAACTTCAATGTTCATTCCATTCTTCTTTGGCGAATCGCCCACCATGTACCGCTGGACTTCTCATCAGCAGTACTGCTTTGTCAGGCCAAACACCATATACCGCTGGATCTCCCATCAGCAGTACTGCTTTGTCAGGCCAAACACTATATCCCATCAGCAGTACTGCTTTGTCAGGCCAAACACCATATACCGATATGGACTTCCCATCAGCAGTACTGCTTTGTCAGGCCAAACACCGTATACCGATGGACTTCCCATCAGCAGTACTGCTTTGTCAGGCCAAACACCGTTAAGAGAAAAATAGAAAGTCTACCATTGAATGTTATGAAGGCTTGAAGAAAGAGATAGATAGATAAAACCCGGGCTGCGGTAAACACTTTTCAAGGGGCCACTACGTTGACCGATAGGCTTAATAAGTATGCTGTTGTTTTCAGAGCTCACGGCGCTGATGGCGAAGAGTCGTGACTACGATGAGCTGACCAAAGCCTGGAAAATGTGGAGGGACGTCACAGGCCCTCCCATGAAGGATCTATACACAGAGTTCGTCTCGATTGGCAACGAGGGCGTTCAGAAATTAGGTCAGAGGGTCAAGTGGGACACGCCATCTGGATTTTGTAGAGCCCGGACATTTTCACAAAATATTTGTTTTTACACACTTGTTCCCTAAAACAGTCAATGTGCACAATCACTTAGCATAATCACTTCCATTATTCGAGCGGTTGGTCCTGATTTGGCTCGGAAGAGTCCGCTGGACGTAAAGCAATAACCATAAAATGTAATGTAATTCGAGCGGAATGTTTTGATTCTCGTGGTTTTCATTGTGTACAAGGTGATGTTTAATTGCATTTATAATGTTCATCAGTGTGTGTGTGTGTGTGTGTGTGTGTGTGTGTGCACGCAGACGCGCGCTTGCATACGTGTGAATCGTGATAGGTAATATGCCCTTTTATTAATTGTAGGACACAAAGGTATATATGTTGTGAGCGTGGGGCGTTACCCGGCCGAGGAATGTTTGATTGTCAGTTATTGTTTATTTAATTATGTATTAATTTATTCATATATTTTATCATATATATATATATATATATATATATATATATATATATATATATATATATATATATATATATATATATATATATATATATATATATATATATAAATTTTTATGTGTCCTTTTGTATTTATCTTTCACTGTTTAATTATCTGTAGCTATTTACTTACATGCCCTATTTATTTATTGTCTCTATCTGTCACTATTTATTTACATGCCATATTTATTTATTGTCTCTATCTGCCACTATTTATTTACATGCCATATTTATTTATTGTCTCTATCTGTCACTATTTATTTACATGCCCTATTTATTTATTGTCTCTATCTGTCACTATTTATTTACATGCCATATTTATTTATTGTTAATATCTGTCACTATTTATTTACATGCCATATTTATTTATTGTTAATATCTGTCACTATTTATTTACATTCCCCTATTTATTTATTTGTCCCTAGGTTACGACGACATGGGACAAAGATGGCGGGAGAAGTATGAAGATGACAACTTCCGGAAAGAGTTGGAGGCCTTGCTGGAAGAGTTACTTCCCCTGTACCAGCAGCTTCATGCCTATGTCCGCCAACGACTGATACATGTGTACGGGAAGGACAGGTTTCCGGAGTCCGGTCACATTCCTGCTCATCTGCTAGGTTGGTTCAGCCTTCTAGTCAAAGCTTTTCTCTTTTTCCCTCTCAGTCCACTACGATCAGGCCTATTCCTTGGCCACGCCTAGCATAGCCAGTGGCCTTACCTTCGTCAGAGAGAGCTGTGCCTATGCGCGAAGAAACAGCGTGGCTAAACTTCCAGAAAACCTTCTGCTGTCGCTGTAACAACAACAAAATTAGACTTGGCTCAAACACTTAGTGACGCTGTATGATCCTTGGCTGGTATTTTATAACACATCTGGCAAATGCTTACTTTCAGTTCTCTGGTATAGGTACAGCGGGCAACATCCTTCACAATGCTCTTATTTTACAACAGCACAGTCGTCAGCAAATTTAATGCACGAACAGTTTTCTCTGGTGCAAAGGCAGTCATGTGTGTAACTGATGTACAAGAATGGACTGAGCACACACACCCGTGTTTTGTCTGCAAAGCGAATGAGATAACATCACCTACCCTCACCTGCTACTGTCTGTCTGACAAGAAGTCCAGTATCCATCTGACAAGCGTTGTTGGTACATGGAGTTTAACACGTACGCTTCCTCGCATGTCTCTGAATGGAGTTAAAAGACGATGGAAAGTCCACCCCTATAATAGAGGAATTCTGTTAAATATCACGCAGGTGTATTTTTTTTAAAGATTAGTACATAAAGAATAATGAAGTTATTATAAAGACGTGGTATTATATTGTGGTGTGTGTTGCTTTCGCTCAGGGAACATGTGGGCGGAACAGTGGAACAACATCTACGACCTGGTGATTCCATTCAAAGGAAAGGAAAACATTGACGTCACGGACGAAATGCGCAAACAGGTAGGTGGTGTTTTAGACACAAGCACATGGTTCTGTTTACCTCTCAACTACTTCCTTCGCCTGCACTAGCGTAATTTGTGGCATGGGCTTCTACCTCAAACTCCTTCCGATGAGCGTACAAACCAAGGTCTATTCTGAGCACGCGACCATTCCATCGCACGGGCTGTAAAGATTCTGACGCTCATGTCGTAAACGTATGAGTGGCAGCTACATAGACACCCAGCAAAATTCCTTACCTCCTCCCCCACCGAGCGTTGTGGCCCTGTGGTCTAACGCGGGACTAACTTGCCTTGTCCACAGGCTAGAAATCAGTGGTGCCTGACAGGGGTGGGATCGATCCATTATTTTACTTTCGACTCGGGCAACATCTCGGTGGTTTTCACCGAATACTCCGCTTTGCTCCCCCAGCAACATTTAAAACCACAACTAATGTTTATGCATGTTGGATTTGGGCGCACCACAGACTGCGACTACACCTTCCCTAGGGGAGGCGGACCACAGACTGCGACTACACCTTCCCTAGGGGAGGCGCACCACAGACTGCGACTACACCTTCCCTAGGGGAGGCGGACCACAGACTGCGACTACACCTTCCCTAGGGGAGGTGGACCACAGACTGCGACTACACCTTCCCTAGGGGAGGCGGACCACAAACTGCGACTACACCTTCCCTATGGGAGGCGGACCACAGACTGCGACTACACCTTCCCTAGGGGAGGCGGACCACAGACTGCGACTACACCTTCCCTAGGGGAGGCGGACCACAGACTGCGACTACACCTTCCCTAGGGGAGGCGGACCACAAACTGCGACTACACCTTCCCTAGGGGAGGCGGACCACAGACTGCGACTACACCTTCCCTAGGGGAGGCGGACCACAGACTGCGACTACACCTTCCCTAGGGGAGGCGAACCACAGACTGCGACTACACCTTCCTAGGGGAGGCGGACCACAAACTGCGACTACACCTTCCCTAGGGGAGGCGGACCAGAATTTCCCAACACAAAAAGGGACAATAAAGTGTCCAATCAATCCCTGGTCGCCCAGCATTGTGCTCAGTAGTCTGGGCGTCTGACAACACGATGAAGGCAGCAAGTGGATGCCTCGGTCGCAATGAGGTAGATCCTGTATAGGCCTGAATGAGGTAGATCCTGTATGGGCCTGAATGAGGTAGATCTTGTATCGGCCTGAATGAGGTAGATCCTGTATAGGCCTGAATGAGGTAGATCCTGTATGGGCCTGAATGAGGTAGATCCTGAATGGGCCTGAATGAGGTAGATCCTGCATCGGCCTGAATGAGGTAGATCCTGTATGGGCCTGAATGAGGTAGATCTGGTATCGGCCTGAATGAGGTAGAT
>CM072511.1:167587777-167600277 GCA_036898135.1 Oncomelania hupensis
TTACGTTTCGTGTTTTATGTTTCGTATTTCATGTGTAGTGTTTTGTATTTCATGTACAGTGGTCAGAGCGCACGACTTGTGTGAGTGCGTCTTAGGCGACGTGGGCTCGAAACCTGACTTCAGCAAACTATTTTGTGATTGCTGGATATTACGGGCCAGCGCCTTGAGAAGCTCTCTGAGCTTGTAAGTGCGCTGTATAAGAGAAATCTCTTTCCTTTCTTTGTTTCTTTTTCTGTTGTGTGTATATTACGATTGAGAAACGAACTTTAATTTCGGAAAATTCTTTTGTTTAGACTGCAGTGATAGCGTTTAGTTTTCCTTTGATCTTATTTTTGGAGGTGTCTTATATAATGTTTATTGGTAGAAAATTTGACAGTTAATTACTAACAGATAGGTATATTCTCAAAGTCGTTAAAAGGTTCTATGACGTAAAACAGAACGGTTACGTTCTGTACGTTTCTAGTTTCTGTATAGACTATAATGTATAAAGTAGCGCGGTCTGAGCCTGAGAGAAGGTTTTTGAAAAAAGATCTTGTATGCAGGTGTGGATGCTGTTTGCTGAATAATGTTTTAAAACTTTATAACGACGATCACTGCCTTGTTGCTGAGTGAACGGCTTGCGTGGGTAACGAATTTCAGTTTCATAAGATTCAAGCATCGGGGCTGAATCGAAGTTGCAACAGTGTTTAATTTTTTTTTGTTTCCGTGCTTTATGTTTCTAGTTTTTGGTGGGTTTTTTAAATTATAAGTTTGGTATTTTATGTGTTTTGCTTTGTGCTTTGTTTCGTGTTTTTTTGTGGTTTTGAGTTTGGTGTTTTATGCAGCGTGTTTGTCTACGTCTCCAACTTGTGCAGAATCAAGATGTGTACCCTGGTGAACATGGAGGACCTGATCACAATTCATCACGAGATGGGGCATGTCCAGTATTACCTGCAGTACAAAGACCTACCAGTGCTGCACCGGTATGGAGCCAATCCGGGTACGTACTGATTAGCCCAAACTTTAACATTGTTTAACTTATGTACTTCAAAGCAACCCGTTTTATTTGTAATAATAATAATAATAATAATAATAATAATAATAATAATAATAATAATAATAATAATAATGATAATAATAATATTAATAATAATAATAATAATAATAATAATAATAATAATAATAATAATAATAATAATAATAATAATAATAATAACCACAACAGCAAGTGCTGGGTCCTAACGGGTGCAGAGATCCCTCGCATGTACTTCAGTTGTCACCACTATGACGTCGCCCACAATACCATAGTTTTGATTTAGGCTCAGGACATCTTTATACTTTTAATTACATACGAATGTAAAAATAAATATAAAAAAATAAAACAATTTGTTAAAATATTACATAATGATGAATACCTCACTCGATTTGCATAAGTTTGGTTTTACTTTGTACGGGTAAAGTCTACATACATACCAAAATTGGATTACAATTTTTGCTATCTGGTAGGGTTCACTTTTTTTAACGAAATATCAATTTTCAAAGAAATCCGGCCATTAGTTTCAAAAAAGGTGCGCAAAATAAATAACTAAATAACATTTAAAAAAAAACTATTACGTTACCACGATGACGCCACTTGTTATACATAAGTTTTGATTAGAGTCAACGCATCTGTACACTCTAATTACATACAAGGTTTAAAGGAAATTAAAAAAATTGATCTGGAAAAGCTTAATATAAGAACATTAATAATTGTCGCGGCACCCGAGTGGTTTCCGCGACGTTCGGCTCAAAACAACGAGTCAGGGGATAGAACTCAAACAAATGAAACTAACACAAAGGCCAGATGTACAATCACACTCTTTTATTCAACAACAAACGCACACACACACAGGACAATGGGAATCTAAACCACCCTCCACCCCTATCTAGGCCCCCACCCAGTGTTTACTGAACAATTACCCCTCCTTGTCTAACCTGAAAACCCCAGAACTGTACACAGACGAAATACCCACAACAATATGCAACAATAGCAATAATCAATTAAACTTCAGTTAAATACAATTCTCAACTGAATAAACAAATCAGCGCATCTCCGAAGTCCAATGGTATTGAATAAGTCAGCTTTGTAGTTTAATATCACAACTTGTAACTTAACTGAGCTCAGAATAAACTATAGTAGTTGATCATTGAAGAGTTGGTATGTGTTTAGGTGCGTGAATGCGAATCTGTATGTGTGTCGGTATGGTGTAACTGGGATCCTGAGACCCTGATGGAAAACGCCCGGTCGTCCGAAGTAGCAGGTAAGTCCCGGCGGCGATGGAGGACCACAGCCAGCAGCGGCGCCAACGACGAAGGAAGGACGTGGCGGTGGTGGCGGCGAGACACGACAACGTCCACATTTCACAGCAGCAACGGCAGAAGTAGAACAGTAGAAATAGAGAAAATAGTAGACGAAGACAACAGTCCAATCTGCCGAACAAATAAAGGGTCTCACTAGCTCATCCACAAAAATGTAAACATTATATAACAAAACACACATTCCGCCGTCCGCCATCTTGACCTGTTTATACATGCATCTCAATAATACAATTCATTTCCTAATTCTAATAATTCATCTCTTTCATGAAACATAGTTGTTCATATAAATATACATAATTACTACAATTGCACTTCCAGTCACACAATCCTGATTCATCTCATCCTCTCCTCCATCTTCATCACCCCTCTCCACGTTATAGGTGCATCATCTCCCTTCAGTCATAATTATCACGCTATAATACAAACCCGCTTCCCTTGTATTCATCACCTTCATCACCCCTCTCCAACATAGTATATTGTCTCCCTTCCTTCACATTCATCACCCCTCTCTCTCTCTCTCTTTAACATGCATACTTCATCATCACCCTTTGTAGCCCCATTTGGCAACAACATCAACAACATTTTCCATTTACATATGTAAACAAGAAACTCATATGAAAATCATACAAAAATCAATAAAACCATTTTTTATCAAAATACATCCCTTCCCCCTCACATCGGTGCAAGTGAGAAAAAATTCCAATACTGAAGCCATGATTCAGGGATGGACGACCCCAAAGAGAGCCCTTAAATCCAGGCCAAAACAAAAATTTTAAGAAAAAAACACCGCAATAACCAAAAAAGAAAAAGATTTCAAACTTTATTTATTGTTTTAACTAAAGGGGAAACAACTAAAATACCTTTAAATAAATAGTTTACAACAACACACATTGCAAATATAATATCCATGAACGAAATCTAAAATGATTCATTTCATTTTTGGTTCACTACCTTTAATGCAAACATTAGGAATCCTTGGAATTATAAGTACCTAGACTTTCAATGAAAGTCGCATGTCACTAATAATTAATAGCAACTAATTAAGTCTTTTTCTTTGAGCTTTATTCAAGTTTGGAAAAAAAACATCTGATGTCTTCAATTGGATCAACAAGATCTGGCAGAGTGGGGAGTGACCTATACCATGGACCCAGTCGCTTGTCATCACTCTTCCCCCCAAAAAGGTAACCTTCAGGAGTGTGAAAATTACCGCACCATCAGCCTCATCAGCCATCCCAGCAAGGTCCTCCTGAAAATAATACTAAACTGGTTGAAACCCCAAGCTGAACAAATCATAGCTAAAAAAACAAGCTGGATTCAGGGCAGGGCAAAGTACCACTGAACAGATTTTCAACCTCAGATTAATCTGTGAGAAATACCTACAGCACCAACATCTATATCATGTGTTCATAGACTTCAAGAAGGCGTTTGACCGAGTCTGGCATGCAGCTCTATGGGCAACAATGAAAGTGTACAACATCAGCCCTAAAATTATTGAAGTCATCAAAAGCCTGTATGACAAGGCTACCAGTGCAGTCCTCCATAACAGCGCCATCGGGAACTGGTTCAGAACAACAATCGGTGTGCGTCAAGGATGCCTACTCTCTCCAACACTCTTCAACATCTTCCTAGAGCGCATCATGTCAGATGCTCTTGCAGATCATGAAGGCACAGTCAGCATAGGGGGTAGAGCAATCTCCAATCTTCGTTTTGCGGATGGCATTGATGGATTGGCTGGAGAGGAACAAGAACTTGAACAGCTGGTACAGAGGCTTGACACCACCTCCAGAGCTTATGGAATGGAAATAAGTGCAGAAAAGACCAAAATGATGACCAACAACACCAATGGCATCAACACGGACATCAAAGTCCAAGGCCAATTCCTCAACACGGTGCATAGCTTCAAATATTTAGGAGCCATTGTATCAGACAATGGGTCCCAACAGGAAGTCCTCTCCAGGATCGCACAAACAACTGCTGCCCTGGCGAGGTTGAAGCCCATTTGGAAAGACAGGACCATCAGTCTACATTCCAAAGTAAGACTGCTGCGCTCCCTTGTCATCTCCATCTTCCTATATGCTTGCGAAGCATGGACTCTCACAGCAGATCTCCAATGAAGAATACAAAGCATGGAGATGAGGTGCTACAGAAAATCATGAGAAACAGATTTTCTGCGGTGGCCAGGTTGCAGACAAAACTTCCCAACAACTGAGTCTTTACACACTTGGTCGTTGGACAGACGTACTCACAAGGATATTTGTCACTTTATCATTTTTGTTGTTTGTTGACTCGTCTATGTTAAGACTGAATGAAGTGGTTTGAAGAGTGTTTCATAGTTCCACTTTCAGATGCTTGGCAATGCCGTGTGTCAGTGTGTAATTGCACACATTCTCGACATGTGTAACAGTTTGAGTGCCTCCGGCTCTTTGCAACATTCTTTGATTAGGTCTACCAAATCTCCTGTGATCGAAAAAAAGGCAGAGTTTGTTCACCAATAAAGGCACAGATCCGTATCTTGAGGTAGGTTACAACATCGGTTTTACAAGGCCGACTGTAAACTGCTTCCGTGCATGGTAACGTGGATGTATGTTTATACGAAGCCAGCTGTTTTTGGTGACCAGGGTCACAGCTGTGTACATCCAGTGACTTTCGTCCATTGTGGCGGTAGTTAATTCGCTTTGTGCAGCAACAGTAATAGGCCATGCCAGGCTCGTCTATCTTTGAACACCATACCGAGTAGGGACGCTTTAAAGTATCCTCTTTTAGCAGCCACTCATTCTGCCATTTATTTTTCACATCTACATCAGTCTTTCTCGCAATTTTCTCGTCTGATATTTTGGACACAGGCATTTTCACAAAATTCACTCAGCACGCAAAAGCACGAAAAAGAAGAAACATGAATCAAAATGGCTGCCAAAAATGCATCTGGACTGCATATAATAAGTCCCGCAGTTATGATTCCGCACTTCCGTTTTTAGTTTTCCAATCGAGCAAAAAGTAAAATGTACTAAAAAAAAAATAAAAAAAATTCTGTTACGGAAATCCGTAAAATACGGAATGACTTGCACCCATGCCCTCATTCACCAACATTCATTCACGTACGCAGTCTCGGAGTGCACAGCCACTAAAAAAATGAATTACAGGGTTCAACTCACCTTTTAAGTTCTCGGCCGGTGATACACGGTTGCACATACACGTACACAACACAACACCATACAAAACAGTACACCACAGTTTAGCACCACACTGGTTAATTGAGAGTATCAAGTTCGTTACTGGGCTATTTGCTATGCTTATTACGAGAACATCTCAATAATGATGAAGTACTTGAGCCTTGGAATGTGCCTAAGAATAGGCCACACGACCTTAGGATACAGCCCTAAACTTATTCCTTCCTGAATACAATGGCGGCTAGAATCCTTCCACTAACATCTACCCGACGAGGGTACCACCTTGGGTGGTTCGAAACAATGCAACTCTACCCTTCCAGAAGGACCTAACTCTAATCTGACACAACTGTCCCAAAGTCACTTCTGTCCAACAAGACATCTGCTCGCAAAAACAACCAAATTTACTCTGCCAACCAAATCACATACCAACACACAGGACAAGCATCTAGTCGAGCTCAGTAACCCAAGTTTACACCTATGCATTATGCTCTTTGCGTTAAATACTTGAAACCCACACATACTTATTGTTATGAAGTGGATGTATAGGATTTTAAATTAGCATTTACTTTGGCAATCTTGTAGGTTCTCTATCCTAACTCCTTTCTTCATACATGAATAAAGTTATTTACACGACAGAAAAAGAAGTAATATACTGGAATGAATGAATGCAAGCAAATCAAGACAGATGAAATAGCAGTTCACATTCACTCACACATGTATACTAAACAAACAAAGTTATTAAGAGTTCAAAACGTGTTAAACTATTTACATGCAAATCGCTTTTGTTTCACATTCCTATTCATAGGCCTATCAGCACTGTAAAACCAGGCCTTGCCGAGATTCAAAAACATAAATGTCCGAACGTTATGGGTAGGGTCTTGGCGTTCCTAAGCCAGCACAATAAAGTGTACAATACTGTATCCCGCTCCGAATGACGATTTTGTACAATCTCGCAACACCTCACTGACGTGGCGTACATATGTAAACAAGAAACTCATATGAAAATCATATAAAAATCAATAAAACCATTTTTTATCAAAATACATCCTTTCCCCCTCATTCACCAACATTCATTCACGTACGCAGTCTCGGAGTGCACAGCACTAAGGAAATGAATTACAGGGTTCAACTCACCTTTTAAGTTCTCGGCCAGTGATACACGGATGCACATACACGTACACAACACAACACCATACAAAACAGTACACCACAGTTTAGCACCACACTGGTTAATTGAGAGTATCAAGTTCGTTACTGGGCTATTTGCTATGCTTATTACGAGAACATCTCAATAATGATGAAGTACTTGAGCCTTGGAATGTGCCTAAGAATAGGCCACACGACCTTAGGATACAGCCCTACACTTATTCCTTCCTGAATACAATGGAGGCTAGAATCCTTCCACTAGCATCTTTTGGCCATTCCTGTCCCGACGAGGGTACCACCTTGGGTGGTTCGAAACAATGCAACTCACACATGTATACTAAACAAACAAAGTTATTAAGAGTTCAAAACGTGTTAAACTATTTACATGCAAATCGCTTTTGTTTCACATTCCTATTCATAGGCCTATCAGCACTGTAAAACCAGGCCTTGCCGAGATTCAAAAACATAAATGTCCGAACGTTACGGGTAGGGTCTTGGCGTTCCTAAGCCAGCACAATAAAGTGTACAATACTGTATCCCGCTCCGAATGACGATTTTGTACAATCTCGCAACACCTCACTGACGTGGCGTACAATCCGTCTGTCGACGATGTCCTACCATCTGAGGTCGACAACTGAGTCGTTGGTGCCGCTCAGAAAAGCCCCGCCAGTAGACACTCTTCACCAAGGTCCTCTCGCTTCCTACCTGGGTCAAAGTCGCCTCTTGGTAGATGCACTGTTCATATATACAAAGGTGTCCATGAGTTTCAAATAAACTTTTAAACATATGGCAAACACTCATTGTCTAGCTTAAGAACACAAGGAAGACCCATTTAATAATTAGTAATAATTCACAGACATGTATTCTTTATAGAACACTCAATAATACCTAATTATCAATTCATAATACTTATAATAAACTTTCATATTAATAATACATTCACACGCACCCTTGCACTCAATGCCATAAACCAAACATGATACAAAATATACACTGTGTTGAAGTATGGCTTTCACTGATCCTCTTCAATTTGCATACAAACCCAATCGTAGTACCGACGACGCTACTCTGACGCTTCTCCACAATGCGTATGATCACTTAGAGACCTCTGGTTCCTTTGTCCGCATTCTATTTATAGACTTTTCTTCTGCTTTTAATACCATACAGCCACACCTCATGGCTCAGAAGCTTTTGTCTTACACTGTCCCTCCTAGACTCGTCCTGTGGATCGTTCACTTCCTCGTGTCCAGATCTCTGGTTGTCCGCTTTCACTCTGCTGTCTCATCTCTCAAACAAACGTCCACAGGAGCTCCTCAGGGTACGGTTCTTTCTCCGGTACTTTTCACGCTCTACACAAACGACTGCAGAGGAACTGATGCCTCACCGGTCATAAAGTACTCGGATGACTCTGCCCTTGTGGACCTGTCCAATTCAAATGCTGTGTATTTCTCTGCAGTTGATAGGTTCAGCTCCTGGTGCAAACAAAACTATCTGGACTTAAATGTAAAGAAAACTAAGGAACTGGTCATTGACTTTCGTAAAAACAACATTCTCATTCCAGACCTTGTCATTGATGGTGTTACAGTCGAGAGAGTCACCCAATACAAATACCTGGGAACCATCATTGACGAGAAACTGAACTTCACTGCAAACACCCAGGCCATACACAAAAAATGTCAGTCTAGAATTTACTGCCTTCAAAAACTTCGAAATCTCCAAGTCAGTAGCCGCATCCTTCAGACCTTGTACTCTTCTTTTATTGAGTCCGTTCTTACCTTTTCTTTAATCTGCTGGTATGGAAGTTTGTGTGTAAAAACAAAAGTATTCTGGATCGAGTAGTGAAAGTCTGTGGGAGGGTTGTGGGAGTGAAACAAGAGAGTCTGCAGGTGTTGTATGAAAGACGTGTTGTGCGGAAAGCTATTTGCTTTGTGCTGGATAGCACTCATGTGCTTGCGCACCACTTCCAGCTCCTGCCTTCTGGAAGGCGCTACCAAACACCAAGGGTCAGAACTCTCAGAACGAAAAACAGTTATATTCCAAAGGCTGTCTCATTACTTAATAAATGACATGTGTGGGTGTGTATGTGTGTGTGTGTGCGTGTGTTTTGTTTGCCCAAAATAATCTCATTTCACATTTGCTGTCGTTTAATGTTAGCATGCATAAGTGTAATTCTATTCATATGTGACTGTGCATTTTTATCCTCATTGTCATTATGATTGTTGTTATTATTATTGTGATGTTTATTCCTTGTTGATTGTAATTGTACACCACAATGTAATTTCTTGTAAAAGATAATAAAGTTGTCTTATCTTATCTTATCTTATCTTATCTTATCTGAAATATAAAATACAGAGAGTGCATTAGCAAAGGAAACTGTCCATCCCTCAGTTCTCCTGGAGCCTAGGTTAACTTTATCATTCTTTATAATAATGCATTAG
This sequence comes from Oncomelania hupensis, assembly GCA_036898135.1. NCBI lineage: Eukaryota > Metazoa > Mollusca > Gastropoda > Littorinimorpha > Pomatiopsidae > Oncomelania > Oncomelania hupensis. The sequence goes on from CM072511.1 coordinate 167,596,866, forward strand.
GCTATTAAACTCAAAACCCAGATTATTTCCTTATTTAGCGATCTGCTCTGCTTGGTGGTGTGGTAGTGTCTGACCAAGACCAACTCACCTTCTAAACATATTCTATGTAAGGTAGTGATTAATGAATAATTATCGTATCACACGTGCAATCACAGGTTATAGTCTGTTTTCTAATACATTGAACTCAAACGCCTAACGTGCTAAACTAATGTCCATTTCCAAGTTTAATGCTAAAAGTCACTACCTAACACTAATCTTTCATGCGCACTAAAAGAAAATGCCGATACAGACTGGCACACTGTATCACTGGAAATGTGCAACTCTGCACGATATATAACCATCTCTAGTATGCGCTAAAAACTCGTGTCGTCACAATAATAATAAAAATCATAATCATCATCATTACATTTATTGATTTAGTCAACACATCAAGCTATGCTGAAATATAAGGGAGGGAACTCAGCTTCCCTTATAGTCCAATCCAACAGGCTTTTTGAAAGTAAGTAAATCCTATAAAAATGATGTATATTCTAATTTACTCTTTAAAGTTGTGTTTACAACTGAAGAAAAGTCCCACGGAATCGAAGGGGTATGAATATGTTTATTTTAAATTTTTAAAGCGAACTATTTTTTGATGCGAATGCACTGGGGAACCCCCATTTTTACCGCCCAGATTGTTCCGCATGACGTTAGGAATGTGCGTACGTGACAATGTCAATGGCAGTGTTGATACACAGGCTGGGAAGTCTCGTCTCTCGTAGGCCTCAATTACATACTATACATACTATACTACATACCGTATGTAGGAGGGGAAAGAAAAGACTTCAGAGCCTGTGGTTGATAGATACATATAGTATTGGTCATCTTATGGCTGGTTCAGGCTTGCAGGAGGCAATAGAGACAGTTTATGCAGCAAATTCAGCAGTTCACATCATTGCTGTAAAGGCTTATTCTAGGGCAATTAGAGCACATTTAGAAGCAGCACTGAGTGCAATATTTGTAAGCACTGCCTTCAACATTATTATTATTATTATTATTTAATCGTTCTTATATAGCGCTTTTCCAGCTCAAGAGCTGCTCAAGGCGCTGGTCGATATAGGATGTAACTCAAATAGCCCGAGGCGCCAACTTGCAGCCTTTTGGCGCATCGTAATAACGCTCCAGACAACTGAGCACAATCCTGGGCAGCCAAAGATGGGGGAGAACGACCTAGGTGCATGATGGGTGTGTTCTTGTCACCGGCACTCACCCGTCTAGGACATGAGCGTCAGGATCTTTAAAGTCCGTTATGATGGAATGTGTGCGACACAGACTAGACCTCGGTTTATAGTCTCATCCGAAGGAGTAGGAAACGGGAGTAAAGTGTCTCTCCAAGGACACAACACAATGTCCCGGCCTGGGATCAAACCCAGGACCTTCAGATGCGCAAGCCAAATCTCTACCATAAGGCCACCGTGCCTCCCTGAAATTGCTGTTGCTCCATCCTGACTGTCAAATGATTACAATCATAGGAAGGAAAACAGTAATTGTCAAGAAGAAGAGTCACTTCTACATAATCCTGCATATCTTGACATAACAGAGTCTGTTGGTAATGATGACTTGGATGAGGCTGCTGCTCGTTTTGAATAACTGATGCAGGGCAAAACAACAGCAAGAGATGCTACAATACATCAGGACGCATCAAAGCAAAGTTGGAAGATTTCAAACGACAATGTTCAAGTAGAACGAGCAAGCTATGGATTCAATATCAAGAAATGGTACACCTCCTTCACAAAGGAATACCGCCTGAGAGAACTGGAGACTTCAAGCTCCATCTATCTGCTGTTGCCAAAACGTTGCCCTATTTTGGGCACAATCTCTACACCAAGTCGGCCAGGCTGTACATACAGCAAATGATGGAGTTGAACAAAATCCAACCAGAAGCCTATCACGATTTCATGGTAGGCCATCACGTGATGAGGAGAAGCGATTGCTATTGGGCTGGTCTGTCGTGTGATCTGGTGATTGAGCAAACTTTGATGAGGACGCTGAAGTCAAATGGTGGCCTAACTAGAGGACGCGGAATGGGCTAACGACAAAGGCTTGTTTGGCTTCTCTCTATGCCTGCTTGTGCAACAGCAAACCAGTGGATGCAATCCTTGACGCAAACAGAGTTCACAAAAAGTGAACAGCACACAGATGCTTCTAAAACAAGGCAAGAGAAAGACCACAAAGACACTTTGACAATAATCAACTATGTTTCATCAAGAAATCCGTTTTGCGCTGACATGAGCCTTAGGTCCATTGCTACTGGCCAATCAGCTGACTCATCTGTCAATGCTGACCAAGCTGTTGAAATTGGTCAGCGCATTCTTCAAGGGATGACGGGTCAATATGCAGCTGACGTGACGTTCAAAAACAGCAATCAAGCAGTCACAATGGCGACAAAAACTGGAGTGACTATTGGCCAGGAAATGGTGCTAGTGGATCCGCAGTTATTGTTTCAAAGGTTGGTGCAAGTCTCTGGGAATGATACCAACAGGCTCCAGGAAATGTTTTACTATGAACTGGCCAATGTACCTGCCTCCTTGTTTGATTCGACAGGATTCCCCAGAGAAGCCAACAAACATACTCTTGCAGGATTTCTCGGATTTGCTGTCAATGAGACTGCATCCTTGCCAAGAGAAAATGTGAAATACATTCTCGATGGTGGATCCCTTTTGCATCGCCTTCCATGGCCCAGAGGGTCGTCCTACAAAGATCTAGCAGAGATGTATGTCAGCTTTGTTGCTAGGAAACGTACACTAGCTACAATTATTTTCGATGGCTATTTTGATGGCCCAAGTACCAAAGATGTTACCCATCTACGAAGAAGCAAAGGCATGGTTGGGAGACATGTAGCCTTTGATCCTGACATGGTCCTCTGCGAGACGAAGGAAATGTTCTTGGTCAACTGCGGAAATAAACAGCAGTATATTCATCTTTTGGCTGAAGCATTCGAGGCAAACAAATTTGTCACATTCCATGCAAAGGGAGATGCAGACTGTATAATTGTCGCCAAAGCTCTAGTATCTGCAAAAGAATCGGCCACTGTTGTTGTCGGAGAAGACACTGACTTGCTAGTTCTACTTCTGCACCATGGGGAACCAACAATGCATGATGTGTTCTTTACATCAGGTTCCTACAAGAAGACCAAGTTGTTTATGGTTATTTTTGTTTTTCTTTATTTCGTGTTAACTAATCCTTTTTCTCTTGTGAATTAGATAGAAGTCGAGGTTTACAATCGAGATCAAGATTTTTACGATCTTTAGAATTTCGCATTTATACCGCTATGTTAATCAAATTTTAATCCCCATTCAGAACTAAAATTGACACAGAGAGGGTTAAAACAGATTTTCGGACTGTATATGTCAAGAACTTTCATTTGACATGC
>CM072511.1:167605277-167690277 GCA_036898135.1 Oncomelania hupensis
TGTGGCTGTCCGTATGGAGGTGGCTGTAGCTGTCCGTCTGGCTGTGACTGTAGCTGTCCGTGTGGCTGTGGCTGTCCGTATGGAGGTGGCTGTAGCTGTCCGTCTGACTGTGACTGTGACTGTTCGTGTGGCTGTGGCTGTCCGTATGGAGGTGGCTGTAGCTGTCCGTCTGACTGTGACTGTGACTGTTCGTGTGGCTGTGGCTGTCCGTATGGCTGTGGCTGTAGCTGTCCGTCTGACTGTGACTGTAGCTGTCCGTATGGCTGTGGCTGTCCGTATGGCTGTGGCTGTAGCTGTCCGTCTGACTGCGACTGTGACTGTTCGTCTGGCTGTGGCTGCGGCTGCCTGCCTGGCTTTTGCTGTGGCTGTTCATCTGGATGTGGACGTGGCTGCAGTTGTGATTATGACTGCGGCTGTTTGTCTGGTTGTTGTTGTTGGCGCTGTTTGCCTGACTGCGGCTGTTTGTCTGGTAGTTGTTGTTGGCGCTGATTACCTGACTGCGGCTGTTTGTCTGGTAGTTGTTGTTGTTGGCGCTGATTGCCTGACTGCGGCTGTTTGTCTGGTAGTTGTTGTTGGCGCTGTTTGCCAGACTGCGGCTGTTCAGCCTGCTCCTGTTCCTGCTGTTCCCTAAGCATTTCTTCTAGGTTTTCCTCTAAAATCCAACCGTTCAGTGTTTTCAAGGACCTAACGTGGAAGGACGTATTTTAAACCTTGTCACGTACTTTGTCAAACGTCTTCAATGGCTCCATCCCAATGGCCTCGCTGTACGACGTAGTCATTTGCCACTGTACGAAATCGACACCAATGGACCATTTGGGACAGTTGTTGTCTTGCACCCACGCTGTCAAACTATATTTCATGGATGAGTTGCTTCTTTCTACAGAACCTTGCGATTGGGGATGTCTTGGTCATCCGTTCACTAGGCCTAGGTCATTCCACAAAGAAGCCAGTTTAGATATCACCGAGGCAGTGAATTCACGTCCATGGCCTGATTGCGGAATCTTGGGTGCGCCAGACATCATAAAGATTCTCCAAAGTTCATTGGCAACTTCCTCTGCTCGCATTAAAATCAAATTTAGACTGATGTTCTTGGTAGTGCATTATGAAGCGGAAGGATCCATCACGGAAAGACTGCATATCTACTAGGTCAACTTGTTCTCGATCATTTAGATTTGTCACGGTGATAGGACGAACCACGATCCCTGTAACAGTTTCTTTGCGTTGCCTTTGTTCCAGGCATGTTTGGCACTTGGAGCCTACATTTCCCACATCTAACCGTGTGGCCTTGTTACAACGAGTCTGCAATGTCTTTAGTGTTTTCTTCTCCCCACCGTGGGCTGGAACATAAATAAAAATGACAGTTTTTGTTGTTGCATCAATTTTTATTCATCAGATTAACATAAATAAACCTAAGATTAACATAACATAAAAATGACAATGAATGTTTGAGAGAGATAAGATAAAAGAAGATAAAATAACAATATTATTTTGCAAGGGTAAAAGAATAAGCGCTGGATGCCAGAGAGATAGAGAGAGAGAGATAGAGAGAGAGAGAGAGAAAGAGAGAGAGAGAGAGAGAGAGAGAGAGAGAGAGAGAGAGAGAGAGTCAGTCAGTCATCATCAGTCATCCAACCAACCTATCAACCTATCAATCTATCTATCTATCTATCTATCTATCTATCTATCTATCTATCTATCTATCTATCTATCTATCTATCTATCTATCTATCTATCTATCGATCGATCGATCGATCGATCTATCTATCTATATTTTTTTATTTATTTATTTCTTTCTTTCTATCTATCTGCCAATATGTCTATCTATCTGTTGAACACTACGAACCTGTGTCAAAATGCATAGCTGATATATTGTCAATAATTCAACCAAACAATAAATTAACACACTTCAGTCTGGCGTATGCCTTACAGAAGAACAAGAAGTCTTGGACAGATGGACAGAGTACTGCTCTGACCTTTACAACCACGCACCAAGCGGAGACCCATCAGTTCTAGCACGTCCAGAGAACAGAGAAGAAGAAGAAATCCTCACAATTCTCCGAGAAGAAGTTGAGGCAGCAGTGCAATCGCTGAAGAAAGAGAAGTCAGCGAGAGTGGACAACTTACCCGCGGAACTGCTTCATGCAGGAGGAGAAGCGATGATTGACGCACTTACCATTATATATAACAAGATCTGGCAGAGTGGGGAGTGACCTACACCAAGGATCCAGTCACTTGTCATCACTCTTACCAAAAAAGGTAACCTTCAGGAATGTGAAAATTACCGCACTATCAGCCTCATCAGCCATCCCAGCAAGGTCCTCCTGAAAATAATACTCAACAGGTTGAAACCCCAAGCTGAACAAATCATAGCTTAAGATCAAGCAGGATTCAGGGCATGGCGAAGTACCACTGAAAAGATTTTCAACCTCAGAATAATCTGCGAGAAATACCTACAGCACCAACAACATCTATATTATGTGTTCGTAGACTTCAAAAGGGCATTTGACCGAGTCTGGCATGCAGCTCTGTGGGCAACCATGAGAGTGTACAACATCAGCCCTAACATTATTGAAGTCATCAAAAACCTGTATGACAAGGTTACCAGTGCAGTCCTCCACAACAGCGCCATCGGAAACCGGTTCGGAACAACAATCGGTGTGCGTCAGGGATGCCTACTCTCTCCAACACTCTTCAACATCTTCCTAGAGCGCATCATGTCAGATGCCCTTGCATATCACGAAGGCACAGTCAGCATAGGGGGAAGAGCAATCTCCAACCTTCGTTTTGCGGATGACATTGATGGATTGGCGGGAGAGGAACAAGAACTTGAACAGCTGGTACAGAGGCTTGACACCACCTCCAGAGCCTATGGAATGGAAATAAGTGCAGAGAAGACCAAAATGATGACCAGCAACACCAATGGCATCAACACGGACATCAAAGTCCAAGGCCAATCCCTCAACACAATGCATAGCTTCAAATATTTAGGAGCCATTGTATCAGACAATGGGTTCCGACAGGAAGCCCTCTCCAGGATCGCACAAACAACTGCGAGGTTGAAGCCAATTTCGAAGGACAGGACCATCAGTCTACATTCCAAGGTAAGGCTGCTGCGCTCCCTTGTCATATCAATCTTCCTATATGCTTGCGAAACATGGACCTTCACAGCAGATCTACAATGAAGAATAGAAAGCATGGAGATGAGGTGCTACAGAAGACTTCTGGGCATTTCCTATACCCAGCTTATGACCAACGATGAAGTCCTACAGACCATCACAAGCCATTGGACAACACGATGACCTGTTCAAAGTGGTGAAAAAAGTAAAACTCCGAAGGTATGGCCACGTCACCAGATCATCAGGTCTTGCAAAGACCATCCTGCAAGGCTCAGTAAGGCAAGGAGGTAGAAGAAGAGGGAGACCGAAAAAGAGGTGGGAGGACAACATTCGAGAATGGACTGGTTTGACACTAAGCGAAACAATCAGGGTTGCTGATGACAGGTAAAGATGGAGTACGCAGGTTAAACGGAAATCTGTGGTGCCCCTACGACCTCCGAGTTACGGGATAGGATAGGATAGGATATCTGTCCCTCTGTTTGTCTGTCTATCTATCATCAGGGATGACCCACATACCTGTGTCAAGATTCATCATCAGGAATGACCCACATACCTGTGTCAAGATTCAGAGCTGATATAATGTCCTGTTTACGTTCCTCTGGAACCAAAACCTTGTCGGACTTCAGTCGAATAACTTGTAGCAATCCTCCAAACTCTGAGATGCCAAAATTTGTATAATGTGATAATGTTTCTCTCCAGTTAAGCGCTTGAAGAACATCTTGGAACCTTCGGTCATATTCTATGTTCCACTCCCCGATATACATACTGCCACTACTACTGTATGATGGATCCGTAGCTGTGATTTGGTTCTGGCTTAACAAGGTTATGTTGATGGTTGCAATTACTTTATTTTACTTTTGAAGCTTTATGCAGCGACTGGTCTTGCTGTGACCAACGAAGCCCACATTATTACAACGTGGTTACAACTCAATGCAGAAAGAGAAGAATGACTGAGAATTCCACAGAAGCAGTACACCAAAGCGCATGAGTAAACACTCATCAAGACACGAATTCGGGTGATACAAATCAAGATCTTCAACGTAACATTCTCAAATTCTCGATTGCGTATTTCATGAAATGGACAACAGAATTTTACTCATTTCGTGAAAGGGCATCAGTCTACACTCCAAGATAAGCTTGCTGCGCTCCATTGTCATCTCCATCTTCCTTTCGCCTGCTAAACATGGACCCTCACAGCAGACCTACAACAAAGAATACAAAGCATGGAGATGAGGTGCTGCAGAAGACTTCTGGGCATTTTCTATACCCAACACATCCCCAAAGATGAAGTCTGACAGCCCATCACACAAGCCAATGGACAACACGAAGACATGCTCATAGTGGGGAAGAAACGGAAACTCGGATGGTAGGGCCACCTCACCAGAGCATCAAGCAAAGACCATCCTGCAAGACAGGGTGCAAGGATGCAGAAGAAGAGGGTGACAGAAAAAGAGGTGGGAGGACAACATTCGAGAATGGACTGGCTTGACACTGAGCGAAGCCATGAGAGTTGCTGAGGACAGAGGAAGATGGAGTACGCTGGTTAAACGATCATCTGTGGTGCCCCAACGACTTTCGAGTTACGGGATAGGATTGGATTGGGCAATAAATTTAGCTGTTTTATGAAATGCATAATTTTGCTGTATTTCATGAAATTAGCAAAACTGTGAAATACGCAAATTTAAGAATGACACGTATTACGTTAAATGATACCACAGGCACACAGTTATCTTCCCTGGTTAAAACACCAAGACTAAGTAAGCCTAAGCTATCCGCTGAATTATTTGTGTGCACCTGAATAGCCATTGTAAAGCAGGTCAACAAGTACTACTTAGGGCAGATGAGAAGTGTATCCACGGTCAAATATTGCTCAATGTAAATGTCGACAGAGGCGGAAATAAACTTCCTGCTGAAGATGGCGCTGGAGAAGATCGCCTTCCTGCCCTTTGGTTACCTGATTGACCAGTGGCGCTGGTCCGTTTTCTCTGGTGACACTCCACCACAGCAGTACAACAACGAGTGGTGGCGACACAGGTACAGATATCATTAGATGTAGCAATGTGAAGGAAGTTGGTGATGTTAGCGTGCATGCCTTTGTGCCATTGTTGAATATACTTCACCAATAAGATACGTTGCACTGACGCGGTTGACTCAGTGATGCACGCCACAGCTAAATGATTGAAGCATGGAGCATTAAGCAATAACATGGCAGGCAGTGATGCACGCCACAGCTAAATGATTGAAGCATGGAGCATAAAGCAATAACATGGCAGGCAGTGATGTACGCCACAGCTAAATGATTGAAGCATGGAGCATTAAGCAATAACATGGCAGGCAGTGATGCACGCCACAGCTAAATGATTGAAGCATGGAGCATTAAGCAATAACATGGCAGGCAGTGATGCACGCCACAGCTAAATGATTAAAGCGTGGAGCATTAAGCAATAACATTGCAGGCAGTGATGCACGCCACAGCTAAATGATTGAAGCATGGAGCATTAAACAATAACATGGCAGGCAGTGATGTACGCCACAGCTAAATGATTGAAGCATGGAGCATTAAGTAATAAAATGGCAGGCAGTGATGCACGCCACACCTGCCCGACAGTTGCGTTCATCCGCAGACACTCATGTCCTCACCACACAAAGAGTACGCACAAAAACCTACGGTGAAAGATCTTTTGCTTTTTGTGGCCCTAAACAATGGAATTCGCTGCCAGCTAACATTCGTTGTATTGCATCCACGCAGACTTTCAAGAAAGCACTCAAAACACATCTTTTCAAGCAATACTTTCCCACTGATTGAACTAACGAACATCACAATTCTTCTGCCTGCTGACATCCAGTCGACTGCCCAGTTTTAAACTATTACCTTGAGGTGAATGCTTGTATTGTGTCCGTGTTGAAAGTCATCTATTAATTTTATATAAGAGTATTTACCAATGTCCTACAAGTTCTTTTATACTACTAGTTTAGTTAAATCTATCTGTTGTAGTTGAGTCTAGTCCCTTTTAATGTTGTGATTGATGTCTTTTCATTGTATTTTACTGTTTTAAGAAATGTTTACAATCATATGTTTTGTTTTTAAGGTGTGTAATATTTTTAGTTGTATTGCTTTGTTAAATGATGTGATAATGAATGCTTTTATTGTTGACATGTACTTTGGCCAGGCGCTCGTGCGTCTGTGTGTGAGTGATTGTGTGTGTGTGTCTGTGTGTGTGCTGTTAATTAAGGTACATACTTCTGGTTTAGCATTTTTTACTAGGCATGTTTTTGTTTTACATATTTTTATTTTGTTTTGTTTTTAATACTATTGCTTTTTTATTGCATTGTAAAGCGTGGCGAGCCCATGTTTGTTGGGGTACCACGCTATATAAATCTACCGTATTATTTATTATTATTAAATGATTGAAGCATGGAGCATTAAGCAATAACATGGCAGGCAGTGATGTACGCCACAGCTAAATGATTGAAGCATGGAGCATTAAGCAATAACCTGGCAGGCAGTGATGCACGCCACAGCTAAATGATTGAAGCATGGAACATTAAGCAATAACATGGCAGGCAGTGATGCACGCCACAGCTAAATTATTAAAGCATGGAGCATTAAGCAATAACATGGCAGGCAGTGATGTACGCCACAGCTAAATGATTGAAGCATGGAGCATCAAGCAATAACATGGCAGGAAGTGATGCACGCCACAGCTAAATGATTGAAGCATGGAGCATTAAGCAATAACATGGCAGGCAGTGATGCAGGCCACAGCTAAATGATTGAAGCATGGAGCATTAAGCAACAACATTGCAGGCAGTGATGCACGCCACAGCTAAATGATTGAAGCATGGAGCATTAAGCAACAACATTGCAGGCAGTGATGCACGCCACAGCTAAATGATTGAAGCATGGAGCATGGAGCATTAAGCAACAACATTGCAGGCAGTGATGCACGCCACAGCTAAATGATTGAAGCATGGAGCATTAAGCAATAACATGGCAGGCAGTGGTTCCAAGCTATTGGACGCTTTAGCATGATAGTATAAACCGAGGTCTAGTCTGTGCACCTACGTTCCATCGCCGACGGTTGTGTTGTAGGCGGGTGAGTTCCAGCTACACAAGTACACTCCAGGCACTAGGTCACTTCCGCCCCATCCCCAGTCGTCCAGCATTGCGCTCAGTTGTCTGTGGCGTCAGACGATGTTTGTGCTAAAGCCTGTAACAGCCAGCACCTTGATCGCTATATATATAACAATAATAATAATACTGGAGGCTATATACGCACCTTTCCCAAAATCAATCAGGCTCAAAGCGCGGCGATCTGTACCAACACACACGCTCATTTGTCTCATCCACCCTCACACACACAGCAAATACACATCCATCACTCAAACAGGTGGTGTAAAGGCAACTATTGCTATTGGAAGACGGATAGAAAATCGAATTTTTATTTTTTGAAATTTTTATATTGACTGCGTCAAGGATGCCTACTCTCTCCAACACTCTTCAACATCTTCCTAGAGCGCATCATGTCAGATGCTCTTGCAGATCATGAAGGCACAGTCAGCATAGGGGGTAGAGCAATCTCCAATCTTCGTTTTGCGGATGACATTGATGGAGTGGCTGGAGAGGAACAAGAACTTGAACAGCTGGTACAGAGGCTTGACACCACCTCCAGAGCTTATGGAATGGACATAAATGCAAAGAAGACCAAAATGATGACCAACAACACCAATGGCATCAACACGGAAATCAAAGTCCAAGGCCAATCTCTCAACACAGTGCATAGCTTCAAATATTTAGGAGCCATTGTATCAGACAATAGGTCCCGACAGGAAGTCCTCTCCAGGATCGCACAAACAACTGCTGCCCTGACAAGGTTGAAGCCCATTTGGAAAGACAGGACCATCAGTCTACATTCCAAAGTAAGACTGCTGCGCTCCCTTGTCATTTCCATCTTCCTATATGCTTGCGAAGCATGGACCCTCACAGCAGATCTCCAACGAAGAATACAAAGCATGGAGATGAGGTGCTACAGAAGACTTCTGGGCATTTCTTATACCCAACACATCACCAACGACGAAGTCCGACAGACCATCACACAAGCCATTGGACAACACGATGACCTGCTCACAGTGGTGAAAAAACGGAAACTCCGATGGTATGGCCACGTCACCAGATCATCAGGCCTTGCAAAGACTATTCTGCAAGGCTTAGTGCAAGGAGGTAGAAGAAGAGGGAGACCGAAAAAGAGGTGGGAGGACAACATTCGAGAATGGACTGGTTTGACACTGAGCGAAGCCATCAGGACTGCTGAGGACAGAGAAAGATGGAGTATGCTGGTTAAACGATCATCTGTGGTGCCTCTACGACCTCCGGGTTACGGGACAGGATAGGATAGGATAGGATATACGTCCAGTACCATTATTGAAGGGAGGGAGGAAACCGGAGTGCCCGGAGAAAACCCTCGGTGACCTCAATAGTCTCGCACCTTAGTCACACAGAATCGAACCCGCGACATTCGGCATAGGAAACCGGCGACTAATCCACTGTGCCACTGTGCCACGAGGCCACCCCGTAACAATGGTAAACGGTGTTTGTATTATAGCCAGCACATTGGTCGCTATATATAACAATGGGAAGTCAAATAATATTTTTTTTAAATACTTTACATTTGTACCATGATCAGTAAACTACAAGATTTTGCAAGCATTTCTGTTGTCAGTAATATGGCTTTGTTTGCATATTGTTTTGTATTAGAGGTGTGAACAGTGGTTTTTTTTGTATTTCGTGTATAGATATCAACAAGGTGATGTTTGTATTACAGCCGTAAATAAGGATAGCATGGCGTTTTATATTATATTTGAATAGCATGAATAGCGTGATGGTTTTTTAATTACGTTTGTAAATATGAATAGCATGATGTTTTGTAATATGTTTGTAAATATAAATAGCGTGATGTTTTGTATTACAGGCATAAACATTGTGATGTTTTATATTAAAGGTGTAAATACCAAGAACGTGATGTTTTGTATTACAGGTGTAAACATTGCGATGTGTGTATTACTGGTGTAAATATCAACAGCGGGATGTTTTGTGTTACAAGCGTAAACATTGCGATGTTTGTAGGCTATTATAGATGTAAATATCAACAGCGTGATGTTTTGTATTACAAGCGTAAACATTGCGATTTTTGTATTACAGGTGTAAATATCAAGGTGTATCACCACCCGTTTCGAGAACAGCAGACGACTTTGACCCTGGTGCCAAATTCCACGTGCCAAACAACTTCCAATATATTGGGTAGGCTACATCAAATAGTCGGCACTTAGAAATGTATTACATTAAATAGTCAGCAATTATATACAGTACAGTACTTGTGACGACACGAGTTTTCAGATGGTAGGGAGAGATACACTTTTTACGAAGTTACACTTCTCCGTATATCTGCTGTACATAGAATAGCGTGACCGATTTACTTTTGCGTATGAAAGTGCAGTTTCGTAAAGTCCGTGCGATTCATAGAAGATAGGGAGTCGGCCAATTTCGAATAGGGGTACGCGTAATAAAGAACGTGCGTACTGACGAGAGCTCGACTGTTTTGCTTGTGGCCGGCGCAGATTTTGAAGGGCAGAGTGGTTTGAGATGCTATTGCGTGAGGAAGGAATTCTAACGAGACAGCAGCCCTGTGACAGAGGTCATCGTAGTGTAGGGTACTGTTGGAAGGGTGTGTGTATTGTTTTATAGCCACCCAAGGTCTTATGCCCTCGTCGGGATAAGGATGTGTAGAATTCGAAGGAAGATGGTAACTGCCATTCGCCAGTGAGTGTAGAGTTCCATACTTAAGGTGCGTGTGGTTCTCGATTGAACACCCACCAAGACTTAGTGTCTGTAGCAAGGCTAAGGTGTCCTCATCCTCAGAATAGATGTTATTTGGACAGTGAAATAACGTGCAAGAGCAAGAGAAAGAGACTCTCAAAAGACTAATCCATTGTGTTGTGCCAATGTTGTGACAGTGTTGTGTCGTGTTGTGGTGTTGGGGGTAAAGGGCGTCACGAGCCGAGGCCTGTAAGGTGTGGGCTGATGAGATGATGATGATTATTACATCTACGTGTTTATTTCTACGCATTATTCCCACGCGGTTGCCTTTGATGTGCCTGTTGTGCTGTACTGATGTTGATGTTGTTGCCGCTGACTGGGTCCTAGCCAGCCTGGGATGTACCTTTGCCTCTACGACAGAGTAGTGTGGTGGTGATTTCTTACACTGCCGCAGGTTTTGCCTTGTATCGAGGCAACGCACCTCCAGGAGGTTTTCATACCTAATTCATGCACACACAGACTCACATTACACGCACCTAAAAACATATCCATTTAGTTAGAAGAATCATCCACTTTGTGAAAGAGACTGTTAGCTCTCTGAGCTACTTGACAAGAACATTGAGACATTACTTCTGTGCCACAGCTTTGTCTAGCTAATAGTTCATGATTCAACGCCATCGCTTATTATTTGAAGACTTGCATTTTGAATTGATTTGTTGATTTTGATTTTCTGTATACACTTTGTAAAGAAACTGTTGTTGTTTAGTTCTATTTGGGGTTTGTTGCAAGGGGAGGTAATTGTTAGTTAGTATTGGGACGGGGGTCTGTTTAGGGGTTGAGGGAAGGTTAGTTCCCATTTGTCCTGTGTTTACTTGTTGATTGTTGAATAAAAGAGTGTGTGTTTGTACTCTGGCATTTTGTGTTAGTTTATTTTGTTTGAGTTTATTCTTTTCACTCGCTTTATGAGCTGACGTCACTGAACCCGCTCGGGGGACGTGACATTTTTGGTGTCAGAAGTGGGATAAACTCATTTATTTTGTTAGGGTATTGCCAGAGGTGTATGTTGTGTGTTTGAGTTGTTGTGTGAAAGGGTACGCAGCGGGCGGTTGGCGGGAGTGTGGGTGTATTGCACTAGGGAACACACTCGGAGTGCAGCATTAACGGGGAATTGGATTGCAGGGTTCACTTGCTCGCCTTCAGGGGTACGACGGTGAACGATTCCTCGGCTCCTGGGACTGTTGTGTTGCGTATTCATTCTGTTAGGTGTTTGTATCAGTTAGGTGTTATTTGTTTTGTGTATACTAACATCTGTTCTTCCCTTCTTTTCCGACATGGCTACGCGGGAGGCTCGAGCCGCGATGCGCCGCGACGCTAGGACTCGTAAGGAGGAGGCCGAGCAGGAGGAGCAGGACTTCCGGGATGACGGCTCTGTGACAGGGTTGTTGGAGGAACCTTACGCAGTGAGTACTCAGACCACTATGCCTAAGATGTATGCCAGATCGCCCGGTTCACAGAGCAAAGTCGAGGTCGCGCTCAGCGATAGTGAGAGGCTTAGGCAGGTTGGAGAAAGCCTGGGTTTCCGAGATGGAGCGTTGGCACACTATGTAGTTAGTGAGTTGAGAAGGGAACGGGAGGAAGAGAGAAGGGAAGAAGAACGGAGGGAACGGGAGGAAGAGAAGAGAGAAAGAGAAGAAGATCGACGGCGGTTGGAGGCTAGATTAGAGGCCAGACTGGACGCGGAAAGAGAAGCTAGACAAGCAGAACAGCGTCAGAGGGAGGCAGACCAACGTCGGTTGGAACAGAGGATAGAAGATGAGAAGCGAGAAGAGAGAGAGGCTAAGGAAGAGGAAAGGAGGATGTTTGAGATGAGGCTAGAGGAGGAACGTAGAGCCAGAGATGAAGACCGAGCTGATCAGAGGGAGAATAGGGCTAGAGATAGAGGGGCAGCGTACTCAGTCAAGTTGAAACCCTTGGAGGAGAGGGAGGATGTGGAGGCCTACCTCCAGATGTTCGAACGGGTGGCAGAGATTCAGGGTTGGAGGAGGGAGGTATGGGCGGTTAGGCTAGCGCCTTTGTTACAAGGGGAAGCCCGAGATACGTACCTTCGTCTGACGCCTGAGCAAGCCCAGGATTTCGACATTGTGAGGAATGCGCTGTTGAAACGCTTCAGGAAGGACGCCGACTACTATCGTAGGCAGTTTCGAGAGGCCAAGAAGGAAGCTGCAGAGACGTTTCCTCAGCTAGTAGTAAGGCTAGGGTCGTTAGTGAAGAAGTGGTTTTCGCTCGCCGGCAAAGACATCACCGACGTAGAGCAGGTACTAGACACCTTCATTGGAGAGCAGCTTTTCTCCATTATGACTACCGAGCTAGAGATCTACGTGAGGGAGAATTTACCTGAGACTAGCCATGCCGCAGCAGAGTTGGCGCAGCGCGTGGTAGATGCCAAGCGGGCAGCATCAGCACCGGCACCCGTACTACCCAGTCAGAGACGCAGTTTTCCCAGACGACCGGAGACTCCTCAGCAGCCTAGCAACAGGGGAAGTCAGGGTCAGAAGGTAGGGAGGACAGAAGGGGGTAGTGGGGTACGCCGTTGCTACCGATGTGGGTCGGAGAAGCATGTGGTCAGGGACTGCAAGGTCAAACCTCAGACAGTAGGCCAGGTTACAGTGGGACGGACTATTTCCACGGAGACCGCACCTCGGGCTAGCGTGTGTGCAATCAAACCTTATGATCCATGGGGCCAAGGTAGGGCGAACGGGCAGGACGTTCGAGTATTGAGAGATACGGGGGCGGAGATAGGGGCAGTCGCGAGCAGGTTAGTCAAACCAGCTGATTTGACGGGTCGGACTGTCGAGATTTGCTTGGCGAATCGATCGAACGTGGGTCTGCTACCTACAGCTTGGGTGGAGTTGGATTGTGCGCTGGTCAGGGGAAGAGTAGAGTTGGTGGTTTTCGAGGACGGGCCCGATATCATCCTGGGTAACTGGGTAACGTTTGATAGCGGGGAAAAGAGTCCTGTTTCCTTGTTCGGAGGTGAGTGCGCAATGGCTGCAGCAGTGCAGACTCGGGCGCAGGTGAAGGCCGAGAAGAAGAGGGAGGTACCCTTAGCAGTGGTCGAACCATCCCAGATCTCTGTTAGCACCCCAGAGTTGATCAGGATGCAAGAGACCGACGAGACGCTCGCGAAGGCGAGAACGTTGGCACAGAGTGGTGGGGCGATAGCGTCAGGTAGGGCGTCAGCTGAGTTTCGCAAGAAGAAGGGGGTGTTGTACCGGGTACACACGAAGAGAGGTAGCCAGGTCACGCAACTGGTAGTCCCGAAACAGTTGAGGGGGGGGGATCCTTCAGTTGGCTCACGATCCACCCATGGCTGGGCATTTGGGAGGGAAACGTACCAGGGAGCGGATCTGGGGGACATTCTATTGGCCGGGAATGTGTGCCGAAGTACGGAGGTATTGCGCCAGTTGTCCTGAATGTCAGAAGGTAGTACCGAGGGGACGGGTGAGGAAGGTACCACTACAGCAACTTCCGCTGGTGGACGAGCCATTTCAGAGGGTGGCGGTAGACATTGTGGGACCCATCAAACCCAAGTCAGATCGGGGTAACATGTACATCCTAGTGGTAGTAGACTATGCCACACGCTATCCCGAGGCTGTACCGCTCAAGGGCATAGAGGCAGAGAGGGTGGCAGAAGCGCTGTGGGAGATTTGGTCGAGGGTGGGCGTTCCTAGGGAAATTTTGACAGATCAGGGGACGCAATTCATGTCTGAAGTCATGCGGGAGATGAACAGACTACTGTCGATCCATGGGAAAGCCACCACGCCGTATCATCCACAGTGCAACGGTCTGGTTGAGCGATTCAACGGGACGCTAGTGTCCATGCTCAAGAAGTTAGCCACAGAACAACCTACAGCGTGGGACCGCTACATTCCAGCGCTACTATTTGCATACCGTGAAGTAGCACAGGAGTCTACAGGGTTCTCTCCCTTCGAGCTCCTATATGGAAAGACCGTGCCGGGACCGATGGCTGTATTGCGAGACCTCTGGACCAAAGAGATACAAGAGGAAGAGGTGAAATTGAGTAGCCAGTACGTGGTGGATTTGCGTAACCGCATCGAGGAAACATGTAAGTTGGCACAAGGAAACCTCAGAACCGCATCAGCCAAGCAGAAGCGGCACTTCGATAAGAAGGCGAAACGGCGTTTGTTCAACGCGGGGGATCAAGTGTTGCTGCTGTTACCTGAGAAACACAACAAGTTGCAGCTAGCATGGCGAGGACCGTACGAGGTGATCGAACGCGTGGGAGAGTGCGACTACCGGATCAGGATGCGTGGGAAAAGTAAACTATACCACGCCAATCTCTTGAAGAAGTTTCATACCAGAGCGACGGTGGCTACGATAGTCGTAGACGACGAGGGGGTAGAGGAGGAGGAAACTATGCCGGTGTTTGGGGATATTCCCGTAATCACCTTGACAGCATCAGAGACACCCCGCGACGTGAAGATGGACGACAACTGCCCAGAAATACGGGAAGAATTGCAGGAGCTGGTGTGGCAGTTTGAGGATGTCCTAACCGACTTGCCGTTACGCACTACACTGGACGTGTGCGAAATACGTGTGGACAGCGACATTCCAGTGAGAACGCGGCAGTACCCACTTCCCCATTCGCATCACGAGACCATCAAGAAGGAAGTGGAAGCGATGCTAGCGATGGGCGTCATTGAGAGGGCCAGTTCGCCATACAGCTCGCCCATCGCATTAGTAAAGAAGAAGGAGGGCACGATGCGTTTCTGCGTTGATTTCCGGAAGTTAAACAAGCACGTCGTATTCGATGCGGAACCATTGCCGAACATCGACTACTTGTTTTCCAAACTGTCAGGGGCCAAGTATCTCACCAAGATCGACTTGACCAAAGGTTACTGGCAAGTGCCTATGAACAAGGGAGATAAAGCGAAGACGGCATTTACAACGCCAGAGGGACAATTTCAGTGGACTGTAATGCCATTTGGGCTGAAGACGGCGGGGGCAGTCTTTTCTCGCATGATGCGGAAGTTATTAGCACCCCTGGGAATGTCGGAGATCGACAATTTTGTTGACGACTTGTTGGTAGCCACCATTACCAAGCAGAGACACCTGGAATGCTTGGCACGTCTTTTCCTTAGGTTGCGTGAGGTGCAGCTATCCGCCAAACCATCAAAGTGTTACCTGGGTTTCCGAAGAGTAGAGTATCTTGGGCACGTGGTTGGACAGGGAGAAATTCGTCCTGAGGTGTCAAAGATGGAGAGAATCCGAGATGCACCACGACCAACGACCAAGCGGCAAGTGCGCTCATTTTTGGGTTTAGCCGGATACTACAGGCGGTTCGTACCCAACTTTTCAGCGATTGCTTCACCACTACACGATCTGACCAAGGGAGGCAAGCCAGGGGCGGTACAATGGACCGAAGCATGCGAAGCTGCATTTTGCACACTGAAGGAGAAGCTGTGCTCTGACCCTGTGTGCTGTCTGCCGGACTTCACCCTACCGTTTGTGCTACAGACAGATGCGTCGGAGGATGGAGTAGGGGCCATTTTGAGCCAGGACAGGGGACAGGGATTACAGCCTATTGCGTGTGCAAGCAAGAAACTGTCGAAACCCGAGAGGAACTATTCGACCATTGAGAGGGAGTGTCTAGCGTTGGTGTGGGGTGTGCAGAAATTCAGTCAATATCTGTACGGACGTACTTTCGTAGTGCAGACTGACCATATGCCACTGCAGTACCTACAGCAAGTGAAGAACACCAACAGCCGACTGATGAGATGGGCACTTCAGCTGCAACCTTTCTCAATGTCTGTGGAGCACATTTCTGGGAAGGACAACGTTCCAGCAGATTTCCTCAGCAGAAACGCTCAGTAGGTAGCATAGGGGGTAGTGAGAAATTCGCGTCGTAGTTAAGGTTCTTCAAGGTGTTAAGAACTGGGGGGGGGTTGTGTGACGACACGAGTTTTCAGATGGTAGGGAGAGATACACTTTTTACGAAGTTACACTTCTCCGTATATCTGCTGTACATAGAATAGCGTGACCGATTTACTTTTGCGTATGAAAGTGCAGTTTCGTAAAGTCCGTGCGATTCATAGAAGATAGGGAGTCGGCCAATTTCGAATAGGGGTACGCGTAATAAAGAACGTGCGTACTGACGAGAGCTCGACTGTTTTGCTTGTGGCCGGCGCAGATTTTGAAGGGCAGAGTGGTTTGAGATGCTATTGCGTGAGGAAGGAATTCTAACGAGACAGCAGCCCTGTGACAGAGGTCATCGTAGTGTAGGGTACTGTTGGAAGGGTGTGTGTATTGTTTTATAGCCACCCAAGGTCTTATGCCCTCGTCGGGATAAGGATGTGTAGAATTCGAAGGAAGATGGTAACTGCCATTCGCCAGTGAGTGTAGAGTTCCATACTTAAGGTGCGTGTGGTTCTCGATTGAACACCCACCAAGACTTAGTGTCTGTAGCAGAGCTAAGGTGTCCTCATCCTCAGAATAGATGTTATTTGGACAGTGAAATAACGTGCAAGAGCAAGAGAAAGAGACTCTCAAAAGACTAATCCATTGTGTTGTGCCAATGTTGTGACAGTGTTGTGTCGTGTTGTGGTGTTGGGGGTAAAGGGCGTCACGAGCCGAGGCCTGTAAGGTGTGGGCTGATGAGATGATGATGATTATTACATCTACGTGTTTATTTCTACGCATTATTCCCACGCGGTTGCCTTTGATGTGCCTGTTGTGCTGTACTGATGTTGATGTTGTTGCCGCTGACTGGGTCCTAGCCAGCCTGGGATGTACCTTTGCCTCTACGACAGAGTAGTGTGGTGGTGATTTCTTACACTGCCGCAGGTTTTGCCTTGTATCGAGGCAACGCACCTCCAGGAGGTTTTCATACCTAATTCATGCACACACAGACTCACATTACACGCACCTAAAAACATATCCATTTAGTTAGAAGAATCATCCACTTTGTGAAAGAGACTGTTAGCTCTCTGAGCTACTTGACAAGAACATTGAGACATTACTTCTGTGCCACAGCTTTGTCTAGCTAATAGTTCATGATTCAACGCCATCGCTTATTATTTGAAGACTTGCATTTTGAATTGATTTGTTGATTTTGATTTTCTGTATACACTTTGTAAAGAAACTGTTGTTGTTTAGTTCTATTTGGGGTTTGTTGCAAGGGGAGGTAATTGTTAGTTAGTATTGGGACGGGGGTCTGTTTAGGGGTTGAGGGAAGGTTAGTTCCCATTTGTCCTGTGTTTACTTGTTGATTGTTGAATAAAAGAGTGTGTGTTTGTACTCTGGCATTTTGTGTTAGTTTATTTTGTTTGAGTTTATTCTTTTCACTCGCTTTATGAGCTGACGTCACTGAACCCGCTCGGGGGACGTGACAGTACTACATGAAATATTTGGCAATACATGGAATAGACGGAAATTAGATATAGTGCTACGTGAAGTAGTCGGCAATTAGATACAGAACTACATGAAATAGTCGACAATTGGATACAATACTACATGAAATAGTCGGCAGGTAGACACAGTACTACATAGTTAGTTGGTTAGTTATTCATTGCTTACACTGTCCAGCGGGCTGCACAGAGCCGAATCAGGGCTACAAAATCATGACCACAACTTGGTTGAAAGAAGACTCACCCCTGATCCGCATAAATAATCTGCTGAAACAACCCTAGTGATAATATTGAAGGTAATCCACCAGCCAGTCAATTTACAATAAAGACATCCCACGCAGGGTACGCTGAGGCTGTACTCTAATTTATCGAACCCCCGTTTACAAAAACATAATAGAATACAAACATCATCATAAATTATCAACAAAACACATACATATAAAATGCCTACATTGCTAATAACATCATAGGAAGCCCTAGTGACCACCTGGCAGAAAGCGTCCAATATTCCCAGGCTGATCCAACAGACCTCATACACAAATAAGGAGTCTTGTCCCGGAAGAGTTTTCAAGAAAAAAGGTAGGGGACTGGTCTAGCGAAGAAGATAGTATAGCAGATTGCTATAAGAGAGCAGGAATGAGAAAGAGCAAATGAGAAAGACAGCGACAGTGGGAATTTAAAGCACTAAATTTCCAGAAAGTGGGGATACTGAGAAAGAACAAATGAGAAAGACAGCAACAGTGGGAATTTAAAGCACTAAAAGTTGGGATACTATTTATACAGAAACCCCCCCTGGGGGACAGTACTACATAAAATAGTTGGCTATTAGATACAATACTACATTGGAATTGTCGGCAGTTAGATACTGTTACACTCGATGTTGTTTTTTCTCTATCAGTAGTTGATTCAGCCCCGATGCTTGAAATCCTGATATGTGTAACTCAGATTCGTTTATCCACGCAACCTGTTCAATCATCAACAAGGCTGGAGTCGTCGTATGAAGTTTTCCACTTTTATTCAGCACACATCAACAACTGCATACAATCGTTCAATCGCTTTTTCCAGTCTACAATTCTCGACTATCAACTTTCCACTTTTTACAACTTTCTCAACTCTAATACAACAACTCTCTCTACTTTCAACTCTCTCTTATTTTGAAACAGTGCGGCACTTATATAGTCTCTCTCTACTCCAGAACAGGCGAGAATAACCCCGCACGACACACCACAACCAATCAGAATGAATTTCATCATCACTGCCTCACGTCATACAACCTTATTTGGAATGGAAGCTTCTATAGTTACCACTAGAATTATCCATACGCTTCGATCGATAGTAAACAACCGACTCTAGAAACTTCTCAAATAATATCGACCAACTAAAATTATCAACGTTATACAAAGCTTCTATTAACAACGCGAAATCAAATCAAAGATAAATACACTCTGTTATTGCATGCTTAGCAAAACAAAACGATCGCATCTATCGTGCGCGTCACACACGCAAGTCTACTATCGCACGCGTCTCCAACGTAACAGATACAGTACTACATAAAATAGTGGGCAATTAGATACAGTAGTACATTGGACTTGTCGGCAGTTAGGCACAGTACTAAATAAAATAGTCGGCAGTTAGATAAAGAACTACATGAAATAGTCGGCAGTTAGATACATTACATTACATGATTATTGCTACTCTTCCGAGCCACATCAGGACCGGACAACCCCCGATCCGCATAAAAGATCTACTGAAACAACCCTAGTGGTAAAACTGAATGCTCTCCACTAACCAGTCACTTTACAATAAAGACATCCCACGCAGGGGACGCTGAGACTATACTCTAATTTATCAAACCCCGGTTTACAAAAACAAAATAGAATACAAACATCATTATAAATTATGAACAAAACACATACATATAAAATGCCTACATTGCTAAATAATAACGTCATAGGAAGCCCTAGTGACCACCTAGCAGAAAGCATCCAACATTCCCAAGCTGATCCAACAGACCTCACACACAAATAAGGAGTCTTGTCCCGGAAGAGTTTTCAAGAAAAAAGTTAGGTGACTGGTCTAGCGAAGAAGAAGATAGTATAGCAGATTGATAGAACAGAGCAGGAATGAGAAAGAACAAATGAGAAAGACAGTGACAGTGGGAATTTAAAGCACTAAATTTCCAGAAAGTGGGGATACTATTTATACTGAAACCCCCGGCACCCCAACGAGGGAGGCAGTTAGATAAAGAACTACATGAAATAGTCGGCAGTTAGATACAGTGCTACATAAAATAGTTTACAGTAATATACAATACTACATGAAATAGTTGGCAATTAGATATGGTAAATTCATTGGAATTGTTGGCAGTTAGATAGAGTATACAGTAAATAGTGGCCTGTTTATGGGCATATTGACAAAGGACATTGTTGCACTAAATGAAGCATATAGCATGTCTGTTGGTATTGTTGGGCTGGAACAATGCTGTACAAGAACGATAAAATACGTCAATACACACTGAGTCTGCAAGGTCTTTTGTCTTCTCTCGTTTCGCTCCTCTGTTTGTTTTTCATTCAGTATTTCATGGTCACAGGTACTTCGTGAGTTTTGTGATGCAGTTCACATTCTACCAGCGCCTGTGTGAAGCTGCCAACCATACAGGTCCACTTCACCGCTGCGATTTCTACAAGTCCCAACCAGCAGGAGCTATCTTCAAGTAAGCCATGTATACTGGGTACTGCTGCACGGTAATTTTGTGCGCCCTTTTCTCTTAAATCAGGCTCCAAGTGCAACACACTCACTGACACCGTACACATATTCCTACATACACAGCAAGCATACATGCATCACTCAAACATGTGGCGTAAAGGCAGATGCGGAAAGGATTGTTTTGTATTTTTTGATTTTGTTAGACATAAATTGACCTTCATCCAGCAACATTAAGGGATAGAGGAAACTGCAGTATAGGAAGATAATCCTCAATGAACTGACAAGTCTCGCCTAAGTTGGAATATTTCGTAACCGATGGGAATTGGGACCACATCTTTCGACATTGGGGACCAGCGCTCTGTCCCAGCAATGCCAGGCCTCACTCCTGCTTCAGTTTCTTTACAACAGTTGAGCCTAGGTCTGACGACGAACGTTTTGATTGCAATCATAAGAAAAATCATGACTTGAGTCACTGATGTCGTGAGACTATCACCCAGTCATCTCAGTCAAATCTCTTAGCAGCATGATTTGCGATGATTTTCCACATTTAGAACATGCTCTAATTCCCACGAACTGATTGGGAGTCATTTAGCATGGAAACCAATGAAACGCGCTACTTTGATCACGTGATCTTGCGGAAAATGACAAGGCCACGACCGGACGCTAAGAACGTTGAGTGTGAAAAATAGCTGTGAAGTATTATATATGATACAGTCACATCAATGTTTATGGGATGTAGTCTTTTTCGCTGAACTTAGCAAATGAATTGCTAGTGTTAATGTAAAAAGTTCATCATCGCTGTTTTTCACACATTTTGACTTTGGGCGCAGCAAGGGTAACAACTCTTGTGCTTTTGTTTATGCACAGCGACTGTGCGGAAGTTTATCAAAATCAAAGGTTTTATCCGATTCATGAAATCACGACAAAATCCCGTGATTGTCGTGTGGCACCCTGTGCATCGCGAATCCAGATTCTTTGAATTGGCTCCGATTGCCGACTTTAACATGTTCTAATTCCGCGAGTCTCGATTGTGTGATTCGGACTTTTGGCCAATGAGAAGCAGAATACGAATCACGTGATCACAACACACGTACAGCAAAACTTCAAGACCAATAATCCTCAAGTTTGACTCGATGTGCGACTTTCGTGTGGCACTGCGCGATTCAAGTCAAATTGAAATTCCGACTTCGAAGTCGAAAATTGCTCCGATTCGCGTCAAGTCCAGTAGATTTGACGCTCGTGTGGCATGGGCTTTATACTGACCCCTCGCAGCGTCACATCATGACTCGCAAACATGTACTGTCATTATGATTGCAGTCAAAACGTTGGTCGTCAGACCTAGGTTTAAGGGATGAAGCACCAGAGTTTCCTCAACACTGTTCTATGGAATGGCGGTCTGTGGACATTTTAGTAAATGGACTTGATGGCAGTAGATGTTAGAGATTGTTGTGCTTCCTCGCAGCCTTATCAATGTACATGCTTATCATAGCTTTGTGAATTAGTTATACATCGCTTATAGGGTCCAGCGGAATGCAAAGAATCGAATCAGGACCAAAAAATCAAGACCACTACATCGCTAAAAGAGGACTCACCCCTGATCCGCATAAAAGATCTGCCAAAACAACCCTAGTGGTAACACTGAAGGCACTCCACCAGTCGGTCAATTTACAATAAAGACATCCCACGCAGGGGACGCTGAGGCTATACTCTAATTTATTGAACCCCCGTTTACAAAAACAAAATAGAATATAAACATCATTATAAAATATCAACAAAAAATACATAAAAATTGCTTATATTGCCAAATAATAACATCATAGGAAGCCCCAGTAACCCCCTGGCAGAAAGCATCCAATATTCCCAAGCTGATCCAATAGACCTCACACACAAATGAGGAGGTTTTTTTCCGGAAGAATTTATTATTATATATACAGTAGATCTCTCTCTCTCTCTCTTTCTTTCTCTCTCTCTCTCTCTCTCTCTCTCTCTCTCTCTCTCTCTCTCTCTCTCTCTCTCTCTCTCTCTCTCTCTCTCTCTCTCTCTCTCTCTCTACTGTATATCTTTATATCTATATATGACCAATTGTCAACACAACGCATATGGAGTATCATGAAAGTCATAATAACGCTGCAAAAACAACTGCGTGCGTGAATGTGTGTGAATGTGTGTGTGAATGTGTGTGTGAATGTGTGAGTGAATGTGTGTGTGGATGTACGTATGTTTGCCTGTCTGTGTGCGTTTGTGTGTGTGCGCGCTTGTGTGTGTGTGTGTGTGTGTGTGTGTGTGTGTTTGAATGTACGTCTGTGTGTGTGTGCATGCGTTAGAACTCGCGCCTCGAATCATTATATCTTGTGAGATGCGTGCGCATTATACATTCTTCTATTAGTAGTAGTAGTAGTAGTAGTAGTAGTAGTAGTAGTAGTAGTAGTAGTACTAGCAGTAGTAGTAGTAATAGTAGTAGTAGTAGCAGTAGTACTATTAGTTGTTTTCATCAGCATTCTATGTTTATCCACAGAGAGATGCTACAAAAAGGATCCTCTGAGCCCTGGCAGGACATTCTAGAGGCCTTCAACGGCCAGAGAACCATGAACGCCTCCGCCATCATCGACTACTTCCGACCCCTGATGGTGTGGCTGGCCGAGCAGAACGAGGGACTGACCATGGGCTGGGACGACAGCTGCCCGCTGGGCACTACAGAGAAGGTCAGGCCTGATGACCACATCCGATACTGCCCTAACTCAATCATCATTACCTGTCAAGTATCCTTTGCAGGCGGCCCATCATATCAACCTGTGTGGCTAGTTCTGATTACAGACTATATCAAAGTTTTACTTTTTTTATTGACAAGTTAGTTTATCCTGCCAGTACTTCTGAAGTAGTATATAACGCTACTAACACTGATCTGTGCACTTGTTCTCTCTCGACACGATTACTGCAATTCCCTCCTTTCTGCTTTTCCATACTATCTTTAACAAAGGAGGTTTGCTTGATTGATGCTTGAATGGAAGTGTGACGTATTTACATAAACAATCACTGGCACAATCATACAGAATACGAATCATATATCAATATGAAACTAAATCAACCTCAAAGAGATAAGTTTTGTAAATTCTCTATTGACAAAAAGCAACGTATTTACAAGAGGATATCCAAAACATAATAGCGTGACTAAATACAATAAATACCAAAGTAATTTCAAAAGAGTCTTCAAATCATCTAAGGAGGCCTCCTAACTATGGAAATGTGTTACTTATCGAGTTTTGGAGAATGGCGCCGATGACGACCGCAGGTTACGATGTGTGGAGGTTTGATAGCACATAGAAGTGTAGTGTAGTTAATAGGAGTGTGGAGGTTTGATAGCACATAGAATTGTAGCCTAGTTAATAGGAGTGTGGAGGTTTGATAGCACATAGGATTGTAGTGTAGTTAATAGGAATGTGGAGGTTTGATAGCACATAGAAGTGTAGTGTAGTTAATAGGAGTGTGGAGGTTTGATAGCACATAGAATTGTAGTGTAGTTAATAGGAGTGTGGAGGTTTGATAGCACATAGAAGTGTAGTGTAGTTAATAGGAGTGTGGAGGTTTGATAGCTCATAGAATTGTAGTGTAGTTAATAGGAGTGTGGAGGTTTAATAGCACATAGAATTGTAGTGTAATTAATAGGAGTGTGGAGGTTTGATAGCACATAGAATTGTAGTGTAGTTAATAGGAGTGTGGAGGTTTGATAGCACATAGAAGTGTAGTGTAGTTAATAGGAGTGTGGAGGTTTGATAGCACATAGAATGGTAGCCTAGTTAATAGGAGTGGCGAGGTGCACCTTTGACAAGAAAACACATTACTACAGAGACCTACCGGGTCGCAACCGAGGACGGTGACAACGACGACAACGAAGACATGGGCGACTACGAAAATGACGAAGACAGGCTCGATGGCGGCAGCACGTCGACGACGAAACGAATATAGACGACGAAGATGAGACACGACGGCCGTTGTAGTAGCAGTCGATGATGATGATGGCAAGGATGCAACCACAGACGTTGAGGCTGCAGTGACGACGGTGTCGCCCAGGTGACCTACGGAGTGCCAGATAGCAATGTTGTAGAGAGAGTATCTCTGTAGACCAGGACTCTCCAACACACATACTAAGTATTATTTGTATAACGTTGTTTCAGTCGGAATGATGAAGGTCACAACAGGCCCACATACTAAACACAATGGCAACACCCAACAACATGTTTCAGCGTTTGGTTGGCTTTGTCGACGACGTGCATTCACGAGAGCCGAATAATACTTCTGCTGGTGAAACACACACACTTACACACACACACACACCCACACATATTCACACATGTTTTAGAAACGACGTTGTGATGACTGTCGTGAAACTCTACATACATTATTTTGACACACTTACCATCATTTTGACATTATTTTGCCATTTTTAAGCTATCCCTAACCCTAACCCTAACCCTAACCCTAACCCTTAACGTAACCCCAAGCCTAACACAGCCCTAACCCTAACGGAACACTATTTTGACGAAGTACGTAGAGTTTCAAGTGTATGTCAGAGTAACGTCATTTCTACCTAGCCACACAAACACACACGCAAACACACACCCACACACACACACCCACACACACCCGCACACCCACACCCAACACCCACACACACACACGCACACGCTAGTGGAACACCGACATAAAATAGAGCACAGTCCAACAGTCGTAGATAGGGCAGTAACATCTCCATCAGTAAATGAAGTAACACTGTCTTATTATGTTACTGAAAGATAGGAACCCCGCAACGTAGTTGTACTCTTGGTTCATAGCTTGCCATGACTCCCATCTCTTCTTCGTGCATCACTGATTGTTCCCTAGAGTGAACACAGACGCAGTAAATGTTCGAAACCATAGAAACACGTGAATGACGAGACTTTCACTAAACAAACGTAGCATGCATCTACACTGCGACACAGCGCGTTCAAACAAATATGTAAAGTGTGTTCAGTATGAGACCAGCACTCTTACGTTAATAAATGCAAATAAATATTAGCATAACGGCATAGGTGCGTTTGTGATCACAACGGCATTTGTGACACTATTTACTCAAGAAACTTCAAATAGTTAACAATGATGCTGCTAGCCTCATTTCCCGCTCTTCTAAGTTCGATCATATCCCTCCTTTTTTTCAATCCTTGCATTGGTTTCCTGTTCAACAAAGAATTAACCACAACGTTGCACCCCTTTGCTTCAACATTAGACTACTGAATCTACTAGTCCCAGCTACCTTTCTGACCTACTACAACTCCATATACTCTCTCGCCAGCTTCGCTCCTCCACTGAAAATAAAATATTCAGACTTCTTCGCACACGCAGCAAAACATACGGCCAACATGCATTTTCTTATCATGCCCCCGCAATCTGGAATCATCTCCCTCACTCCATCAGATATCTTTGCAGACTTTCAAAACGTCCTTCAGCAAATCTTATCCTTGCTTGGTGTGTGTATGTGTGTTTACCCCCGTTGGGGTGCCGGAGGTTTCAGTATAAATAGTATCCCCACTTTCTGGAAATTTAGTGCTTTAAATTCCCACTGTCGCTGTCTTTCTCATTTTGCTCTTTCTTATTCCTGCTCTGTTATATCAATCTGATATACTATCTTCTTCTTCGCTAGACCAGTCATCTACCTTTTTTCTTGAAAACTCTTCTGGGACAAGACTCCTTATTTGTGTATGAGGTCTGTTGGATCAGCTTGGGAATATTGGATGCTTTCTGCCAGGTGGTCACTAGGGCTTCCTATGATGTTATTATTTAGCAATGTAGGCATTTTATATGCATGTGTTTTGTTGATAATTTATAATGATGTTTGTATTCTATTTTGTTTTTGTAAACGGGGATTCGATAAATTAGAGTACAGCCTCAGCGTCCCCTGCGTGGGATGTCTTTATTGTAAAGTGACTGGTTGGTGGAGAGCTTTCAGTTTTACCACTAGGGTTGTTTCAGCAGATCTTTTATGCGGATCAGGGGTTGTGCGGTCCTGATTTGGCTCGGAAGAGTCCGCTGGACCTAAAGCAGTAATCATGTAATGTAATGTAATATATATATATATATGTGTGTGTGTGTGTGTGTGTGTGTGTGTGTGTGTGTGCGTGCGCGCGTGTTTATGTATATGCGCGTATCTCTCTCTCTCTCTCTCTCTCTCTCTCTCTCTCTCTCTCTCTCTCTCTCTCTCTCTCTCTCTCTCTCTCTCTCTCTCTCTCTCTGAGTCTGACAGATATGTTCATTGTTTACAATTTCTTGAATATGTTGTTGTTTTTGTTGTTGTATCATCCTAATTGTATTTGTCAGTAATTTTCTGTCTACTGGTATTGTCACCTTTTATCTACTTCAATCTTTATCATTGTCATTGTTACAAGTTTTGACTCACATGCATAGCAATGGGAGTCTATGTGATCACCACCCTCTCCCCCTCCCCCAACTTGCTGTATTTAGATATAGAAAAGATAGAGTCGTCTTTCGTATAATTTTATGTTCCGTTTTTGCGTTGATCTTGAAGGTCAAGGTCATTTTAGGCCTTGCAAAAACATACAAAAAATAGGTAATCGTACAGTGGAATGGCAGGTTATTTAACCCATAGTATGCAACAAACATCGGGTTATTGATCAGACATGCATGAGCGATCACGTGAAGGTCAAGGCCATCCCAAAGTCAAGGTTACTGAAGGTTAAGGTCATCCCAAGGTCACCGATTTTTGGAATAATATAGCTTTTGCTGTACTTTATTTGATAGTTCATGAGTGTATTTGGAGCCGGAGGTCAATGTCATCTCAAGTTCAAGAGCATAGAAAAATCAAAGTCAGTATTACATTGCATTTTAATGCCACCATTTCGTTTTTTTTTCTTTTTTCTGGGCACTCATTTTCATAGTAAATATTGCAAGTTCTATAAGGATCATGTGAATCATATGGGCTTTGCCCTCCTAGTTTGTTCTTGTGTGTATGTTATTGTATATTTATTGTGAGCTGTCTCGTTTCGAAATGTTCATACTACTACTACTACTACTACTACTACTACTACTACTACTACTACTACTACTACTACTACTACTACCACTACTACTACTACTACTACTACTACAAATAATACTAATAATAATAATAATAATAATAATAATAATAATAATAATAATATAGAGACGAACAGATGGAAGTGTATGAGTCAGCCTAAGTCTATATTTTGTCACCATCAAAGGAACGATGCACAAGGACCTCATTTCATAATAAACACGGTACAGACATACCATTGACTGTACTGAATTATTGTTTGTCCCCACTAAAGTTTTATCCTATCCTATCCCATAACTCGAAGGTGCCCCTACAGATCTTGCAGATCACGAAGGCACAGTCAGCATAGGGGGTAGAGCAATCCCCATCTTCGTTTTGCGGATGACATTGATGGATTGGCTGGAGAGGAACAAGAACTTGAACAGCTGGTACAGAGTCTTGACACCACATCCTGAGCTTATGGAATGGAAATAAGTGCAGTGAAGACCAAAATGATGACCAACAACACCAATGGCATCAATACAGACATCAAAGTCCAAGGCCAATCCCTCAACACAGTGCATAGCTTCAAATATTTAGGAGCCATTGTATCAGACGATGGGTCCCGACAGGAAGTCCTCTCCAGGATCGCACAAACAACTGCTGCCCTGACAAGGTTGAAGCCCATTTGGAAAGACAGGACCATCAGTCTACATTCCAAAGTAAGACTGCTGCGCTCCCTTGTCATCTCCATCGTCCTATATGCTTGCAAAGCATGGACCCTCACAGCAGATCTACAACGAATAATACAAAGCATGGAGATGAGGTGCTACAGAAGACTTCTGGGCATTTCCTATACCCAACACATCACCAACGACGAAGTCCGACAGACCATCACACAAGCCATGGGACAACACGATGACCTGCTCACAGTGGTGAAGAAACGGAAACTCCGATGGTATGGCCACGTCACCAGATCATTAGGCTTTGCAAAGACCATTCTGCAAGGCACAGTGCAAGGAGGTAGAAGAAGAGGTGGGAGGACAACATTCGAGAATGTACTGGTTTGACACTGAGCGAAGCCATCAGGGTTGCTGAGGACAGAGAAAGATGGAATATGCTGGTTAAACGATCATCTGTGGTGCCCTTACGAGCTCCGGGTTACGGGACAGGATAGGATAGGCCCCTACGATCTCCGAGTTATGGGTTAGGATAGGATAGGACAGGATAGTTTGAAGGCCGGAATGATTCATTATTATAGACTAGCGAAGGCATGACGGAGTGTTAGGAAGACTGGCAGTAAGGAAGTATTTTAATGTCCAGATCCGAGACGAGGGAGTAGCACGGCAGTGGTTGCAGCAACTGGAGGCAGAGGCCAGACATC
Source organism: Oncomelania hupensis (assembly GCA_036898135.1). Lineage (NCBI taxonomy): Eukaryota > Metazoa > Mollusca > Gastropoda > Littorinimorpha > Pomatiopsidae > Oncomelania > Oncomelania hupensis. The sequence continues at coordinate 167,633,767 of CM072511.1, forward strand.
TGGTGCCCAAGGTCGCTGTGTTGCATTGGAACTCTGCCACAAACGTCACTGACTACAACCAGCAGGCTCAGGTTAGGTAACTGTAGCACAGTATAACACTTCAAACCTACCTGTCTCTCTGACTGTGTATGGTGTGTGCTGTCGCTTGTCTGTGTAAGCTAAGTGTGCTGTACTCTGACTGTGTAAGCTAAGTGTGCTGTACTATGTCTGTGTAGGTTACCCATGCTGTAATACGTCTGCGTAGGTTACCCATGCTGTACTTTGTCTGTGTAGGTTACCCATGCTGTACTATGTCTGTGTAGGCTACCCATGCTGTACTATGTCTGTGTAGGTTACCCATGCTGTACTACGTCTGTGTAAGCTAAGTATGCTATACTATGTCTGCGTACGTTACCCATGCTGTACTATGTCTGTGTAAGCTAAGTGTGCTGCACTATGTCTGTGTAGGTTAGCCATGCTGTACTATGTCTGTGTAAGCTAAGTGTGCTGTACTATGTCTGTGTAGATTACCCATGCTGTACAATGTCTGTGTAAGCTAAGTGTGCTGTACTATGTCTGTGTAGGTTACCCATGCTGTACTATGTCTGTGTAGGTTACCCATGCTGTATTATGTCTGTGTAGGTTACCCATGCTGTAATACGTCTGTGTATGTTACCCATGCTGTAATACGTCTGTGTAGGTTACCCATGCTGTACTATGTCTGTGAAAGCTAAATGTGCTGTACTATGTCTGTGTAAGCTAAGTGTGCTGTACTATGTCTGTGTAAGTTACCCATGCTGTACTATGTCTGTGTAAGCTAAGTGTGCTGTACTATGTCTGTGTAGGTTACCTATGCTGTACTATGTCTGTGTAGGTTACACATGCTGTACTATGTCTGTGTAGGTTACCCATGCTGTACTATTTCTGTGTAGGTTACCCATGCTGTAATACGTCTGTGTATGTTACCCATGCTGTAATACGTCTGTGTAGGTTACCCATGCTGTACTATGTCTGTGTAAGCTAAATGTGCTGTAATACGTCTGTGTAGGTGTTTACACCATTATCATTAGTCGATTCAGCCCCGATGCTTGATATGTGTTACTCGAATTCGTTTATCCACGCAGCCTGTTCATACAGCTACAAAGCAGGAGTCGTATATGCATACAAGATCGCTTTCCGAAAATCCCTCCAAAAATTACTTCTCGCAAGCAGTAGAGCTATCCAGTAAAGCGTAAAACATTCCAGAATGACGAAATAATACCCAATTAATATAAAACTCGTCACCCGAACTACGCACTGTCTTACGTCACAGAATGTTTACGAATTTACATGATTCGACTAGCTATCGCCAGAAAGACCTGGAACATTCGATCGATAATAAACAAGTAATTAAAGAAAATTCTCAACTATACTTAAACATTATCGATCGACGAAAACCATCAACATTATACAAATCTATCTCTAGCAACAGCGCAGAATCAAGGCAAATACACGTTATCATCGCATGCTTGGCAAAATAAAAATGTTCTGAACTATCGTTCGCGACTCAAGCGTAACAATAGGCTAGGTGTGCTGTAATCTATCGGTGTAATTTCTCTGTGTAGGTTAAGTTTGGTGTAATCTGTCTGCACAATCTTGCTGTGTAGGTTGAGCGTGCTGAAGCTTGTCTGTGCAAGCAAAGTGTGCCGTGACCTGTCTGTTTAGGCTATCTGTGCTTTAATACGTGTGCGTAAGCTATCTGTGCTGTAATATGTGAAATACGTCTGTGTAGTGTAAGTGTGTTGTAATCTGTGTAGACAAAGTGTGCTGTAATCTGTGCAGGCAACGTGTGCTGTAATACGTCTGCGTAGGCGTATTATGCTTTAACCTGTGTAGGATAAGTGTGCTGGAATTTGTATGTGTAGGTTAAGTGTGGTGTAGCTTGTCTGTGTATGCTATGCATGGAGATGAGGTGCTTCAGAAGACTTCGAGGCATTTCCTATGCCCAGCACATAGCCAACGACAGAGTCCGACAGACCATCACACAAGCCATTGGACAACAAGATGACATGCTCACAGTGGTGAAGAAACGGAGGACAACATTCGAGAATGGACTGGCTTGACATTGAGCGATGCCACGAGAGATTCTGAGAACAGAGAAAGATGGAGTGCGCTGGTTAAACGATCCTCTGTGGTGACCCAACGACTTTCGATTTGCGGGATATGATAGGATAGAATAGGTATTCTAAGAGATGTGTAAAAGTCTATGCAGGCTTAGTGCGCATAATATGTGTAGGCTACATTCCAAGGTAAGACTGCTGCGCTCCCTTGTCATCTCCATCTTCCTTTACGCTTGCGAAACATGGACACTCACAGCAGATCTACAACGAAGACTACAAAGCATGGAGATGAGGAACTACAGAAGACTTCTGGGCATTTCCTATACCCAGCACATCACCAACGACGAAGTCCGACAGACCATCACACAAGCCATTGGACAACACGATGACCTGCTCACAGTGGTGAAGAAACGGAAACTCCGATGGTATGGCCAAATCACCAGATTAATAGGTCTTGCAAAGACCATCATGCAAGGCACATTGCAAGGAGGTAGAAGAAGAGGGAGACCGAAAAAGAGGTGGGAGGACAACATTCGAGAATGGGCTGGTTTGACACTGAGCGAAGCCATGAGGGTTGCTGAGGACAGAGAAAGATGGAGTAGGCTAGTTAAACGATCATTTGTGGTGCCCCTACGACCTCCGAGTTACGGGATAGGATAGGATAGGATAGGAAGTGTGCTGTAATGTGGTAAACCTTGAGCATAAAGCTGTTGGCTCCTTAAGCAAACCTCCACTGGATAACACGAATATAGCAGTAGACGATAACACGAATATAGCAGTAGATGATAACACGAATATAGCAGTAGACGATAACACGAATATAGCAGTAGATGATAACACGAATATAGCAGTAAGACAATCATACAAAATTATCATTAATCACTCCTACAAGCAGATCATTCATTCATTGGCTTAATTTGCTGTCCCCAGACACAGTGGCATATAGGGGACGTTTTTAAGAATACAAGGATAAAATTTCAGGACCACAATTAAAAGCAATTGACCAAGGGGATTAAATATACATAGGTAGGTTTAAGAGCGTGATTAAAAGCAGAATGCCAAGTAAGGTAAGGGTTAAGGTAAAACATGGATTAAATAACTAAGGATGCAATTGGTTGATGTGGGAGAACCTGACAAGGAAGAAATGGCAGACAGCAATGACGTAAAAGACGTGGGGATTAGGACGGTAAAAGTATCTAAAATAGGCCAACCAAGTGGGCCACACAAAATTAATGGAGATACTAGGGCTAACCACCCAAGGGAAAAAAAGAAGTCAAAAAACATAAATACATACAAATTAAAATGGACAATTTTCCAGTAAAATTATCCTGCCCGCAATAAGAAGATGGGGTAAAATGTTACAGAGTTGCCACGTAACAAGAATGTCGGACGTAACCAACATAGACTAAAATGGTAATTAAAACGGTATCATAAAACATAAATCGTATATCATAATTTGTCTAGTCCTGGAACGGACAGACCAGAGGGCCTAGCAATCACCCGGTATGCCGGCGGCAACATGGCCATCAGTGGGCATAGTAGGGAAGCCATCGACGGGGCCCAAAAAAAAAAAAAAAAAAAAAAAAAAAAGGCCTAGCAATCACCCAGTATGCCGGCGGCAGCATGGACATCAGTAGGCATAAGAGGGGAGCCATCGGAAGGGCCGCAAAAAAAAATTACATTAAATTAAGTCATATCATATAAGCGTACAAGGTTAATAATAATAAATTTATGATAAAATAATCCAGCCCGCTATAAAACATAGGTAATAATTTTTTTTATAATCAACTTTTTTTAATTCCAAAACAAGCATGAATACAAAACAGTATTAATATAGAACATGAATGAATACAATCATAACTATTATGCACAAAACATTAAAAGTAAATCGGAAAATTTTGCATTATTTTAATAATACAGATTAGTCATGAAATCAAATTTAAAGAAAACTTACAGTGTGTACATAATTACTATAATTTTACAATATATGCTATTCAAGCAAGTTTGGTTTATGTTTTTGTACACAAATACAGACAGATAGGGAGCGAGAGAGAGAGGCAGAGAGAGAGAAGGAGAGAGACAGAGAGACAGAAAGAGAGACACAGGTCATGGAGTACTATTTTAACAAATTCTTGATGAACAAACATTGAGGCAAACAAACAATAAATGAATTAGAAGCGTTCAAACAGCGGGATATAGGGGTGCCATGCTTGCATACATTTTTCTTGTGTCAACTGTACACAAGCTATATACTTCTCTATCTCATATCTGTGTGTAACGAAAGGGGTTATATCAAGAATTGCGTGTATGCGTGCGTGAATATTCTGCGTGTTCTCCCGTCTCACACTCCCTAACTCTCGAGAATTCTTTCGTTGTCACTCCCCCTTTCTATTACTAGAAAATAAACAATAATCAACAAAGTTCACATAGGTACATACAACTCAATCAATAATATGGAAAATATATATATATATAGCTTTGTACTCACGTACTTTGTAGAAGTACTCCGTGAAATTATAACCACTCACAAATACACATAGGCTACATAAGTCTCAGTCAGATAATCCGAGAATAAAGTCACCAATCACCAAAAATCACCAATAAAATCCCGGTCAGATAATCCAAGTATCACCAGTCACAATAAACACCAATATCGACCTGGTCACCGTCGTCAGAGAGAGATTTCCCCCAATAGTCTCATGGAGGCTAGGATTCGCTGTGTCTTTCTTTGTCTCTAATTCTCTGTCTCTCCTATGTACTATTCTCCTTATCCTTATCCTTGTCCTTTCTCTATCTATCCTGGGTTTCTCCTCTATCTATCGTCCTCTTCACCGTCGTCAATAATCCTCCACTGCTGCTGCTGTGGCCGCTGCCGCTGTTGCTGCTGCTGCTGTGGCCGCTGCCGCTGTTGCTGCTGCTGCCGCTGTGGTGGCAGTGGTTGCTACTGCTGCTGACGCGGTAGCGGTTGCTACTGCTGCCAATGTGGTAGCGGTTGCTACTACTGCTGATGTGGTAGCGGTTGCTACTACTGCTGATGTGGTAGCGGTTGCCGCTGCTGCTCGTCTTTCTTCCTCGTCTTCTTCTTTGGCCTCTTCTCTGGCCACTTCGTCTTCTCCTTCTTCTTCTCCCTCTTCTTCGCCTTCTCGTCTTCTTCTTTGGCTCTCCTCTGGCCCCTTCTTCTCCTTCTTCTTCTCCTTCTTCTTCTCCCTCTTCTTCGCCTTCTCGTCTTCTTCTTTGGCTCTCCTCTTGTGAAATCCTCTTCTTCGTGAGCTTCTTTCTCTTCTCTCGGAGTTTCTTCCTCTTCTTCTTCTTCTTCTTCTTCTTCTTCTTCTTCTTCTTCACCTTCTCCTTTACTTCTTCTTTCTTCTTCTTCGTCTTCTTTTCCTTCCGCTCGAGGCCCCAGCCGGAAACTTCTGCAAACACACAAGTTTTCCCCACTAAATATCTTGATACATAAACTCCTCTGTATTTCCACATATACCTTTCTCTTCTCCGCGACAGGACCAGACCAGCAATATAATAATTCAAATCTCATATGTGTCGAACACAGTTCACACATACGCAAAAATTGTAACTCTAATTATAACACTTATTATTACATTCTTGCCGCTAATTACTTTCATTCACAAAAATAAATATAATGCTATACATTGCGAGTTGAGGTTTCAACCTCAAATCAACTAAAAATCCGATTTCAATTCGTTACTCAAAAATGTACAACGGTCCACCATCTCCATCACCTCCCTAATCCATCCTTCATACTAATATCAGAAATTACTTCTTATCAATTCGTATTCCACAATAAGTAGAGGATAATCATGGTTAAATATTATTACATTTATAACACAATATTTCAGTGATAAACCAATATATATACCTGCAGTCAACAGCTGCCAGAAGTACAAACACAACCACACCGTGGTACACACAAGATGAGACTCCCACCAGTTTGAATGTGATTGGCCAGTCGTCACATGACTAGCTCAGCCAATCAGCATTCAGTTTTCAATAAAAAATATTAACATCTATGTCTTCACCCAGGAAGATACTACAACACACAAAAAGTCACCGGACTAGTATAAACCCGGTCCGTGACAATACCCCCTTCCTGCAAAAAGAAAACGCCCGAGTTTTCTGAATTTTATCAGAAAGAAAAAATTACTACAATTATGTCCACCTAAACTGTACAAACAAGCGAAAAGATATAACTGGTCATTAGCACTTATATTAAACACAAACATATTGTATTAAGCAATCACCCAACGCGCAATAGACATACAAGATATGTAGTTCAAGTCCAAGCATGTCACCGTGATACAGTGAAATCACAAATCAATAAGGTACATAACAGATCATTTTACAGTATTCAAATTGATTTGCAGCATTAAATATACAATAGCAAAATTATAGATAAAGCATGTTCATTTCCCACAGATTTTATGGAATACACTGATGATAGTGTCTGGTTTTGGCTACAACTGTTTTGATGTATTCTTGAGCTAGTTTGCAAGATTCTAGGATCTTGTTTTTGACGTGTTTAAGCTGAATAGTGTCAGGGTATCGTGTTACCATATCAATGATGCTGAGTATGCATCTGTGACCTTCCTCAGGCGGCGGAGAAATCGGTTCCACTAAATCAGCTGCAACCTGTTTGAATGTTTCTGAAATAGTCGGCATCTTTTCTAAAGGAACAGGTGGAATTTGACCTTGATCTTGGATGAGTGTGGTAGCACCCGAAAAAGGGTCGGACACACCTGGTAAATTTCCTAATATCAAATCGGCCACTGGTTGATCAATGACACAACACAACACAGTGCCAGAGAAAAATGGAGTGTCAACAGGCACTTTGGCCAACGGAAATTCCTCTATATTTCCACCGAATGACCAACATTTGCACTCTTTGCCAGTGTACTGATCGTCCGAAACCAGTCTCTTGCGAACGCCACAGACAGTAGCCCCTGTGTCTCTGAGTACACTTGCTTTGAGGCCATTTACGGTACCTGACACTAGCTTGGGCTGACCACAGTTTTCATCAGCAACTGAGCAAATGACTTCCGCTACCAAAGCTGACTGAGTTATAACTGGAGGATCCTGATATTTCTGTCTTGAGTCTCTGGGTATCCATTGCCACAAGCAGAAGGACACCATGCAGCTATGTGACCTGCACCCCCACAACAATAGCAAACTATGCCCTGTCTATTCTGTCTTTTGTTGAGAGGAGGACTACCTGAGAAACGAGAACCAGGTCTAGAATACGTATTGCCACATCCACGAGGAGCCTGATTGTTCTGAGCGCCCTGTTGAGTATTCATGTTCTGATTTGCAAAACCCCTATTTGGAATAGGACCTGCGGGTTGGTAGTTTCCACGCGGAGAGCCACGAAATCCCGATCCCCTGAAATTATTCCATCTTTGACCAGTCCCACGAAATTGATTCTGAGTGGGCACATTCTGAGAAATAGACACGGATGCAAAAATCGAGTCATCTGACTTCCGTGCCAGTTTCTTTTCCGGGTGAGCCATGCGAAATGCTTCAGCACTGTCTATCAAAGCTGCGAATTTTGTCAAATTTCTTTCTTTCAAAAACACGGCGAGATCTCTCGAAACAGAAGCAATAAACTGCTCACACAGAATCAGATTCCATAGTCCATCAAAAGTCTTTTCACAATCTGATAGTTGGATCCACCTTTCCAACAAGTGAGAAAATCGCTTTGAAAAGGTTACAAAAGTTTCTCCCACTTCAGGCCTAACTGATCTGAATTTTTCCCTGAATCCATCTGCAGTGCACTGAAATTTCTTAAGAAGTTCTTGCTTAAGATCATCATATGAAACTGCACCGGCAGCAGACAAGGAATGATAAACAGCTAAAGCCGGGCCTTGTAGCAATGCAGTTAAGTAAACAACCCATTTACTGCTATCGTAATTGAGAGCTTTAGCATGAGCCTCAAACCAGTACAAAAAAGAATCGATGTCATCCCTATCTTCTTTGAAAACAGGTAGTTGGGGTAACTTCGGAAATGAAGGGTTAGAACCTCGGGGGGTCCTAGGGGTAGTGTTCTCGCTCTGCAATTCAGCCTGTTTCAACTGAAGCTCAATTTCTTTTCCCTTTAGCTTAAGGCTTTCTCTGTCAAGTTCGATCTGATAATCCATCTTCAATTTCCTTTCCTCTCTTTCCTGTTCTTCTCTTTTAGCATTCTGTTCTAACTGAAATCGTTTTTCCTCCCTTTCCTGTTCTAACTGCAATCTTTTAGCATCCTGTTCTAACTGCAATCTTTTAGCATCCTGTTCCTGTTTAACCTGTTCCTGTTCTCTTTCCTTAGCCCTATCATGTCTCTGAAAACACTGCTCAATGTTCTGCTGTAGCTTTTCGTCAGAAAAACCTAACTTCTGGGCTTGAGTCAAAAATGAATTAAACAAAGTATCATATTCCTCAACCGAAGACATGGTCAGTTGAATTCAAAAGAAAATAAATTACTAAAAGTAAGAGAATGCAAGTGACAATTCAGCAAATAACTTTAAGTTATACAAGTCAAAAATTATTTCCCAAGTTCCACGAGGCCAGAATTATTATAAAAATCAAAAGCAAATTCAAGTTTGACAAAAGAAAATAATTCAAAATCGAAGCAAGCGAAGTTTATCAGATGAAAATCATTTAGAAAGCAACGCAAGTTCCAGTTTGACAAAAGAAAATTATTTCAAAATCGAGTAAGCTAAGTTTGACAAAAGAAAATTATTTCAAAATCAAAGCAAGTTCAAGTTTGGCAAAAGGAAAATATTTCGAAATCAATGCAAGTTCAAGTTTACCATACCATAACAGTTTAACATACCATAAAAGAAAAGAAAACAATGTTTAGATTATATTCAGTCTAAGTACAAGTAAGCATCAGAAAACCATACTAAATGGAACAATTTATAACTGTAACAACTTCCAATATTTAAATCTAAATTATGACAAGTGAAATTTTATAAGTAATTTGTTTTGAAATGAAAACAAAACAAAACAAAAGAAATAATAATAATAATGAAACCCTATACTAAATAAACAACGACAACAACATCACAACACAACAAAGAGAGAACAAAAATTCTAAACTAATATCGGTACAATAGAATTCAAGAAATCAATAGAAAACACAACTAAGTTCCACTTCGGCTAAAAAACACCGGAAGTTCTATTAAAATGCCAAAAATAAATCCTAAACACCTACAACAACTAAAATAGGGATGTGACAACTATAACTATACAAGACAGGATCCTAATAAGTATAGAAAGAAAAACAAAACAATACTAAATAGCTGAACTAGAATTAGCAATATATATACAACAGGAAGAAAAATGAATCTAAGCCATGGCTTACTTTACTACAGGCCTACTCAACGCGCAACTGGAGTCTGGGACTGGAGGCCTACTTTGTCTATGTAGATTACATTAGTGTGAGACTTTTCTTTAACACATCATGAAATTAAATTTAAGTGTACTTGTTTATAAGCTTGTAGAAGGCATATTTTATTATATATTTCTTTCAATTTAGGTGATTTTTATTTAATTTTTATCATGGGCTAGTGCTTAACTCCCTCTAAGTTGAGTGCAGTAAATCCACTAATATGTGACTGAAAGTAAATAATTATACATGGAAGGATACCAAAATATCTGTAAAATTTCTTTGAAGACTCAAAGAAAAAAACAACCCACCCTATCCCTCCTGTGAGCCGATACATACTTATTTGCTCAAAGCCGAAGCAGTGCTCCCTTGTTTCATACTCATAGAGAGTGATACAAATAATACAAAGATCAGCAAGTAGTTATAGTCAAAAACAAGAACTACACAATTAACACTAACCTGTGTGGTAAGCACAATCATTATTAGGACAGTTTCAGTCGCTTGAGGGAGGGCTCTTTTGTTGATTTATAGCCTGTTTTACACCCGTAAACACAACATTTTCTCCCCATCTTTGGCGTTCAAACAACACGTTCAAAATAATGTACTTCTCGTCACCTACGCAATCGATGTGTGTTGGTAATAGTTTCACTGCAAGTAAATAATTATACATGGAAGGATACCAAAGTATCTGTAAAATTTCTTTGAAGACTCAAAGAAAAAAACAACCCACCCTATCCCTCCTGTGAGCCGATACATACTTATTTGCTCAAAGCCGAAGCAGTGCTCCCTTGTTTCATACTCATAGAGAGTGATACAAATAATACAAAGAACAGCAAGTAGTTATAGTCAAAAACAAGAACTACACAATTAACACTAACCTGTGTGGTAAGCACAATCATTATTAGGACAGTTTCAGTCGCTTGAGGGAGGGCTCTTTTGTTGATTTATAGCCTGTTTTACACCCGTAAACACAACATTTTCTCCCCATCTTTGGCGCTCAAACAACACGTTCAAAATAATGTACTTCTCGTCACCTACGCAATCGATGTGTGTTGGTAATAGTTTCACTGCTGACTGGAGACAGAGACAGGCAAAAGTCGGCCTCCAGTCTACAATCGCGCGTTACGTCGAGTAGGCCTGTAGTAAAGTAAGCTATGATCTAAGCCCTTTCTGATCCCAGAACTATACAGGGAATCAGACCCGTAAGGAAAGAATCGGAGACGGGGTATAATCTACATAACACCAACATACTACCCAAAAAGAAATAACAACAATGGAACAAGTCAGTTACACAGTCCACACTTACTCTTAGCACACCAAAGTTAAACGTCCAAAATTTATACAAAACCTTTCTACTGCTCAAATTATTCTTATACTTATTCAATTAACTCCCAATAAGATAGATGACAAATAAATAATCTAAACTCCCACCAACTAACTACGGGTTTCAGGGTCACCACTGTAACGAAAGGGGTTATATCAAGAATTGCGTGTATGCGTGCGTGAATATTCTGCGTGTTCTCCCGTCTCACACTCCCTAACTCTCGAGAATTCTTTCGTTGTCACTCCCCCTTTCTATTACTAGAAAATAAACAATAATCAACAAAGTTCACATAGGTACATACAACTCAATCAATAATATGGAAAATATATATATATATATAGCTTTGTACTCACGTACTTTGTAGAAGTAGCCTACTCCGTGAAATTATAACCACTCACAAATACACATAGGCTACATAAGTCTCAGTCAGATAATCCGAGAATAAAGTCACCAATCACCAAAAATCACCAATAAAATCCCGGTCAGATAATCCAAGTATCACCAGTCACAATAAACACCAATATCGACCTGGTCACCGTCGTCAGAGAGAGATTTCCCCCAATAGTCTCATGGAGGCTAGGATTCGCTGTGTCTTTCTTTGTCTCTAATTCTCTGTCTCTCCTTTGTACTATCCTCCTTCTCCTTATCCTTGTCCTTTCTCTATCTATCCTGGGTTTCTCCTCTATCTATCGTCCTCTTCACCGTCGTCAATAATCCTCCACTGCTGCTGCTGTGGCCGATGCCGCTGTTGCTGCTGCTGCTGTGGCCGCTGCCGCTGTTGCTGCTGCTGCCGCTGTGGTGGCAGTGGTTGCTACTGCTGCTGACGCGGTAGCGGTTGCTACTGCTGCCAATGTGGTAGCGGTTGCTACTACTGCTGATGTGGTAGCGGTTGCTACTACTGCTGATGTGGTAGCGGTTGCCGCTGCTGCTCGTCTTTCTTCCTCGTCTTCTTCTTTGGCCTCTTCTCTGGCCACTTCGTCTTCTCCTTCTTCTTCTCCCTCTTCTTCGCCTTCTCGTCTTCTTCTTTGGCTCTCCTCTGGCCCCTTCTTCTTCTCCTTCTTCTTCTCCCTCTTCTTTGCCTTCTCGTCTTCTTCTTTGGCTCTCCTCTTGTGAAATCCTCTTCTTCCTTCTTCGTGAGCTTCTTTCTCTTCTCTCGGAGTTTCTTCCTCTTCTTCTTCTTCTTCTTCTTCTTCTTCTTCTTCTTCTTCTTCTTCTTCTTCTTCTTCACCTTCTCATTTACTTCTTCTTTCTTCTTCTTCGTCTTCTTTTCCTTCCGCTCGAGGCCCCAGCCGGAAACTTCTGCAAACACACAAGTTTTCCCCACTAAATATCTTGATACATAAACTCCTCTGTATTTCCACATATACCTTTCTCTTCTCCGCGACAGGACCAGACCAGCAATATAATAATTCAAATCTCATATGTGTCGAACACAGTTCACACATACGCAAAAATTGTAACTCTAATTATAACACTTATTATTACATTCTTGCCGCTAATTACTTTCATTAACAAAAATAAATATAATGCTATACATTGCGAGTTGAGGTTTCAACCTCAAATCAACTAAAAATCCGATTTCAATTCGTTACTCAAAAATGTACAACGGTCTACCATCTCCATCACCTCCATAATCCATCCTTCATACTAATATCAAAAATTACTTCTTATCAATTCGTATTCCACAATAAGTAGAGTATAATCATGGTTAAATATTATTACATTTATAACACAATATTTCAATGATAAACCAATATATATATACCTGCAGTCAACAGCTGCCAGAAGTACAAACACAACCACACCGTGGTACACACAAGAAGAGACTCCCACCAGTTTGAATGTGATTGACCAGTCGTCACATGACTAGCTCAGCCAATCAGCATTCAGTTTTCAATAAAAAATATTAACATCTATGTCTTCACCCAGGAAGATACTACAACACACAAAAAGTCACCGGACTAGTATAAACCCGGTCCGTGACACTGTGTTTTATTACAGATGTAAATGACTGATAGAGTGGAGTGTGTTTTTCCATTTTACATCTATAAATATATGATTTAGATAATAATATTACTAAATCCAATATTTTATCAGTTTTTATATTTCTGTCACAGCCAAATATAACCAGATGCTCGCTAAAGTGGAAGGCAACAGAATTATAGCATTTAGAATTAATGGCCATTTCAAATTCCTTCCAAAATACTTGAACATACGGGCACTTAAAGAATAAATGTTGAATGTTTTCTCTTTCGTCTTCACAAAAAGTACAGCTATTATCCTGCTCTATTCCCATACTGGATAATACTATATTAGTTCCTAAAATTCTGTGAATTATTCTAATTTGCAGCCACTTTAAATGTATATCCGTAACTCCACATATCTTCTTAAATATTATTTTCCATTCTAATCTTCGCTCAATTCTTTTATCCCAGTTTTTACAACAATTTGGTTTTACTTCATCAGTAATTAATGCGTCATAAAATATTCTTGCACCTCTAGGACATTTACCTACATGTCTCATCACTTTACTGGTTTTGTAATTAACACAGTTACTATTTTCTGTCACCAATCCACTCCAACGAATATATTTTTAACAGCATTAACACATCCATAGTATGCCAGGAAATTGGTAGTAACTCCATAATTATGAACAAAAGCTTCATATGTAAAAACATTACCATCATTATTAAGCAGACTTCCAACTGTATATAAATTTTTCTCAATCCATTCCTGATAAAAAATTGTTTTCCCTTGCACCAAAATATTATTATTACAAAATAATGGTTCAGATAAAAGTTCCTCAACACAGTCAGGTTTAACTTTTTTCTCCAGAATTTCATACGCATTAAAAACATCATACCAAAACGGATTAGGATTTTCTGTGGTATACAATTTAGTACCAAGCTTATCAAGCAGTGACACTCTTTCTTGTGTGGCTTCAATAATATTTTTCCACTTATGCTTTGTGTTAATCAACTTTCTAATCCAAGTAATCTTTAATGCACTCATATAATGACGTACATCTGGAATCCCAATACCTCCATCGGGTATGCTTTTGACAGAAGAGTTTTTTGAAATTTTGTTATTTTTATTTCCCCAAACAAATTGGAAAATACTTTTCTGAATGGAATTGACGATAGTATCAGGTGGATTAGGTAGTAAAAGCCACAAATATATAATTTTTGACAAAATTAAAGATTTAAGCACAGCAATACGACCCAAAGGCGTTAATTGACGCTTCAGCCATATTTTATACAGTATTTGTATTTCTAGAAATTTTAATTCAAAATTTAACTTTACACACTCCCTCAAGTCATTTGTAAACCAGATTCCGAGTATTTTAAATGTCTCTGGGTTCCAATCCATGTGCAGATGAGGCATGTGGACAGTACGACAAATTTTTTTACTTCCTAACCAGATAGCGCTACTTTTTTTCTGTATTTAAAGCTAGGCCAGAGACAGAGCTAAAACACTCAATAGTATTAATGGTTTGCTTAAATGAGTTTTCGTCGCCTTCTAACATAATTTCCGTATCATCCGCATATTGAGAAATTTTATTTTCATTTTCTTTAATTTTAATTCCCTTTATCTCCTTATTCTGTCTGATCATAATTGCTAAAATCTCTACACACATAATAAATAAATAACATGAGATCGGGTCTCCCTGCCTACAGCCCCTCTGCACACGAAACCAGGATGTTAGGCCCCCTTATTATAAAAAGTACCTATCCATCTACAAAAGTCATGGCCACAACCAAAAGCTTGTAACACCTTAAACATAAACTTCCAACTTAACGAATCAAGGCCTTTTCAAAGTCAAGGCAAAGCAAAAGACCAGGTTTATTATATTTTTGCAGAAAATCAATAGTATCATAGATTAAACGAATGTTATCTCCTATATATCTATCACGCATAAATCCAGTCTGATCTTCATTAATGATAGAAGGTAACACTAACTTAAGTCTATTACAAATACATGATGAACCAATTTTATATACTACATTTAGTAAAGAAATAGGTCTCCAATTTTTAATGAACTCCCTAGGTCTATCCCCTTTTGGTATGCAAACAATCACTCCCTCTTTCTGTGTTGAAGATAATTCCCCTTTCCTAAACCCTTCATTAAGCGATCTAACTACGAAATTACCAAGGCTGCGCCAAAAAATTTTAAAAAATTATACAGTAAAACCATCGCTACCCGGACTTTTTCTGTTGGGCATGTTTTTCAGAGCTAGGGATGCTTCTTCTAGTGTTATTTCCCCCTCTAAGGAGATTTGTTCGTCCTCTGTTAACGTCGGAAGATCATTAACAATATCATTGATTTCAACCTGTTCAACTTCTCTTTCAGAATATAAATTTGAATAAAAATAATTAACTTCCGTAGCAATATCTTTTTCATTCGTTATAATAGTACCATTTTTATCCAATTTAGATATTCTCTTATTAACATAATTTCTGTTTTCTAATGAACAAAAATATGAAGTTATTTTTTCTCCGTCAGCAATCCATCTAGCTCGTGAGCGAAGCAACATCCCCTCCATTCTTTTTTCCCTTAGTGAAACTAATTCTACTTTACTGTTAGCTAATTCAGTTTTTTCTAAATCACTCAATTTCTCTTTCTTTTCTAAACATTCTATCAAATTATCCAAATGCAGTTCTTTTTCGTTGTTCATCCGTTTTTTCATTGTTGCATAAGCTATTGTCTGTGCTCTAATTTTCATTAATAAGGTATCCAAAAACAGTTGGTCATCTCCCGGTGAGTAGTGTTCTGAGCGGGGGCTGACATCCCTGGCAGACGCTCTCGCTGTTTTCGTCATTTGTGGAAGATTGATGAAATTTTTTGTAAAGTGTTTGGTATCTGTGAACGCGTGATGGATTTACGGACATTGTGGTGTTTTCTTTTTCAAATTCTAACAATGGACTCCAGAAATATGATGTACTTTCTGTTGTGTTTGACATTGCTCTCTGTGCAATACAGAGTAGCGAGACGAGTAATCACTAACACTTCAATCACCGTGCAAATTACCACCACTGACTATGCTATGCCGACAGCCCATCCAGAGTGTGCTGACCAAAGAGTCAGCGCGCACTGCGAATCGCAATGTACCTATCCAGAGTGTATTGCCGAAAGAGTCAGTGCGCAGCGTACTGCTACTAGAGTGCAGTATAGCAGACAACAGCTGCTGTCTTTCAACGCTACCCCGGACTCTACACCGTCATCACTACTGTCGTCGACGTCCGTGACGTGCGTGACTACAGACGAGAGTTCGTCTCTGTGCCGCCGTCTCTACGACGTGGGTCTCCACTGCCGCTGCCTGCTCTGCCTGCCCAGGATTCCTAAGAAGGCTAACAGAGGCAGACGTCACGCGCCTCGCCTGAGGAACCGTGCAGTTGCGGCCACGTCCACCAAAGTAACACCAAACCCCCCTACCTCCAGCCCCTCTACAGCGTCACTGCGTCTGGCCATGCTCAACGCCCACTCGGTGGGTCCGAGTGTGAGGAGGACTGAGATCGCCGAATTCATCCGCGACAATGACCTGGACATCCTGGTGCTGACGGAGACCTGGCTGAAGGAGACCGGCGACGAGGCCAAGTGTGCGGAGCTGGCGCCCCCAGGTTTCAGCCTTAGGTCCTTCCCGCGGGCCTTGCGCTCTGGCGGCGGTATCGCTGTCGTCTACCGGAGTTCGCTGGCCAGCCACCTGTCCTTCACTCCAACCCTGCCTTTCCCCCACCCGTCCTTTGAGGCTGCCTATGTTACCCTGGCCCTGCCTAATCACCCCAGGAAATCCCTTCACCTCCTCTGCGTCTACCGCCCTCCTCCCAGTGCTAAGAACAAACTTACTGTGTCCATGTTCTATGAGGACTTCCATGAGCTTCTGGACTTCGCCAACGGTCTTGCTGGGGTGCCCGTGGTCTTGGACGACGTGAATTTCCACTACAACAAGCCCACCCACCCCAGTACGGCCAAGCTCATCGACATGCTGCACACCTTCCGCTTCACCCAGTCTGTGGACCAGCCTACTCACGAGTGTGGCAACATTCTCGACTGGGTAATGCACCGACCTGAGGATGGCATCATCTCGTCCACCACCGTCACCCATTCCCTGTCCAGTGACCACTACTGCGTCATGTGCGACGTGTCAGCGCAGCGACCGTCATCACCAGCCGTCTACAGGACTGTGCGCCGCTTGCGCGCCCTTGACCGCGAGGCGTTCATGAAGGACCTTGTGGCCGCGCTTACGTCCATCTCTACGGTGGAGCAGTTGGACGCTTCCCTGCGCTCAGCCCTGGACTCTCACGCCCCGGTCTCTCGCCGCCGCATTCAGGCAGACAAAATGGCGCCGTGGTATTCGGACGTTCGCGTTCAACTGCGGTACGCTAAGCAGCAGCGCCGTCGTGCTGAGCGGCAGTGGCTAAAGACAGGACTTACTGTGCATAAACAGATTTTCGCGGCCGCCAAGAGACTTGTTACAAACATTGTTCATAAGGCCAAATCAGTCTTTATCCGCTCCCAGATTGCCGAAAGTTCGAGCAGTAGGCAGTTGTTTGATGTTTGTGGCCGCCTCTGCGGTCGTATTAAGTCATCCCCACTGCCATTCATGTACCCACTCTCACAACTCCCAGACGTATTCTGTGACTACTTTGTTAAGAAAGTGACCAACATTCGTGCCGAGTTCGATCAGGTGCCGGCGCCATCCATGTCTGGTGACGAGGTCATTTGTTCCTTTTCTGCATTTTGTCACATTTCTGAGCATGATCTTCGAAAGATCATCTTGCAGTCAAAACCCACCAGCTGCCCCCTTGATCCCCTACCCACTCCCCTTCTCCGTGAATGCCTAGATGTCCTGCTTCCTACTCTCACATCCATCATCAACACAAGCCTACAATCTGGCACCGTCCCTTCTATTTTCAAATCTGCTGTGGTAAAGCCCTTGCTCAAGAAACCATCTTTAGATCAAAATAATCTCAAAAACTACAGACCTGTGTCCAACTTGTCTTTTCTTTCTAAAGTCTTGGAAAAAGTAGTCCTTCAGCAACTCTTTTCTTACCTCACTGAAAACAACCTCCTTCCTCCATCACAGTCTGCTTACCGCCCCAACCATAGCACAGAAACCGCCCTCATCAAAGTGACAAATGACATACTGCGTGGCCTGGACGTAAGCGATGTGTCCCTCCTCATTCTCTTAGACCTATCTTCTGCTTTCGACACTATTGACCACAACATTCTCCTTCAAAGACTCTCCACTCTCTATGGAATCTCTGGAACTTGTCTCTCCTGGTTTCAATCCTACCTCTCTCACAGGTCTCAGTCTGTTGTCATTGGTGAACACTCTTCCTCGTCTGTCCCACTCTCCTTTGGTGTCCCTCAAGGTTCTGTCCACGGTCCTGTCCTCTTCATTATGTACACTAAGCCTCTCTCTGATCTCATCTATTCTCACTCTGTCAATAGTCAGTCATTTGCAGACGACACACAACTCCACACCTCTTTCAGCTCTTCACAGGCACACGCCTCCGTCTAGTCCATGCAGGCATGCATCACTGACGTCAAACAATGGATGTCCGAAAACCGTCTAAAGCTCAATGATGACAAAACTGAAGCGCTCTTGATCAAAAAGAAATCAGACAAATCTGATTTACCAAATATCATCACAGTAGGAACCTCATCCATTTTATTTTCTGACCATGCCCGCAACTTAGGTTTCATTCTGTCTTCTGACATGTCACTTGACCAACACATTTCCAACATATGCCGCTCTGCCTATTTCGAAATTCACCGCATTAGCTCCATCCGACAATATCTTACAGCCGAAACAACCAACACTCTTGTCTGTGCATTTGTTCTATCCAAACTTGACTACTGCAACTCTCTGCTCTCTGGCTCCCCTCTCTACCTTCTTGAAAAACTTCAGAAAGTCCAAAACTCTGCCGCCCGCCTTGTTCTTAAAGCTAAAAAACGAGACCATGCCACCCCTCTACTCCGATCTCTTCATTGGCTCCCTGTTCGAGCTCGCATCTTGTACAAGCTCTCAACTATTGTTTTCAAATTCTTCACTGGTTCTGCCCCTTCATACTTTACTGACCTTCTCTATGTCTACTCTCCTGCAAGACAACTCCGTTCTTCTTCTGATACAAGACTGCTTTCTATCCCCCGTGTTCACTCAAAGACCTATGGTGAACGATCTTTCTCTTTCTCTGCTGCAACTGCCTGGAACTCACTACCGATGCAACTCCGACATGCTCCATCACTTTCTTCCTTTAAGCGCCAATTAAAGACCCACCTTTTTAACACGCAAACTCAGTAATTTTTACTCCTCCTCCCTTCCATCCCCATAATCTTTTACCAAGTAACGTCATCTGTTCATGGATGGTGGCGGCACCGGCTCGGTTCTTGGTATTCATATTATCTTTTGCTTTGCATGGCTATGTTTTTTTTACTGTAATTTTTTAACCATTCGATAAGTGTATACCTGTTCTCTCTCTGTGTGTGTGTGTGTGTGTGTGTGTGTGTGTGTGTGTGTGTGTGATTGCACGTGTGTTGTCAAGCGCGGCGAGCTCGCATTCCTTACCGTTTGCGAGGTACCGCGCGATACAAATGTACTGTATTATTATTATTATTATTATTATTATTATTATTATTATTATTATTATTATTATTATTATTATTATTATTATTATTATCTATTATAAATTGCAACTCAGTAAAGGGGACGGTACCCAGGTTTTCATGTAAATAGGGAGCAGCAGCATACTCCTCAATAACATTTTTAATAACTGTATTAATTTCATCAACATATTTTTTTATCCATAAGCAAAGAACTGTTAAACTTCCAGAGCCCTGGTTTCTTGTCTACTTTCATAACACCTACTGACATAGATATTAGAGAGTGATCTGTTCTGTACCCGGGGTGTATGTCTGCATCGACAGAAAAATTCAATAACGATTCTGACACTAAGAAAAAATCTAAGCGGCTTTGCTGTAATGGACTACCTCTACGCCATGTAAACCGCTTTAGCTCAGGATTAAGTTCTCTCCATATATCTATCAAGTCTAGGTCAATCATCATCGCATGAACTTGCTCTTGAGCTTTACTATTATTATTATGTTTGTAATTACAATAATCTAAAGAAAAGTTTTGCACTAAATTCCAGTCACCTCCAATGATAATATGGTCAAATCTGAGCTCCAAAATACGCTGTTTTAAATCAGTATAGAAGTCTGGGTCATCTCTATTGGGACCATACAAACTTATAATCAAAAAATCTTTATCCATTATTTTTACAGAAATAATAATATAATTCCCGTCTAACCCCGTAATGATTTTATTAACTTTAAACTCTATATTAGTATTAAATAACACAGCTACACCTCGGGAGTTAGAACTAAATGAAGCAAAATAACCATTAAAGCCCCACTCAGCCCTTATGTATTTCTCTAACTTAGGGTAAAGTTGGGTATCTTGTAATAAATAAATAGAATAAGCCTTTGCTCTCAAATAATGAAACACATCACGACGCTTCTTGGAGTCTGCAAGACCCTGACAGTTCATGGACATCACCGTTATATTGTCACCCATCTAAACATGTGAGGAAAAATAAAATAGTGGAAACCCAGAGACACAAAAAGAAAAGCAAAATCTTAGAGGAGTTGGGCATAATAACATACTAAAAAGCCAATTTCAAACAATGAGCGGAACAATAGAGTACTGACCGAACAGTTCACACTCTGAAAAAACATGTATTTAGGCTCCATGAACTGGTTCAACAGAATTTTGGTATAAGTTAAAATAATGCAGATCATAAATATCCAAGAGAAAAGAAACAAGTGAGAAACAAGTAAGGGAAGTGAGACATTCAACGCACTCACACACACAGTCACTCCTTTATGTACAATGACAAAACAAATTTGGTACATCGGTGAGCCTACAAATGTCACCAAACCTCTAAAATACAAATAAAATTCAAATTATAGCGTGAAACAATACAGCGCAAGGTAATCAATACATAATTAATGAAAAAAAAAGAAGTAGTAAAACAGAATGGAGAAAATTAACAACACAGAATAAGCTCTGTTTGCATACATATATCGCGGGCGGGGAGAGGGGGGGGGGGGGGATATAACAAACAGAACATGAATAGGATATATCAACCTTTATGTAAAGGTTGTAGAGGAAACACAATGGGTATACATAGACAAATCATAGTATTATACGTATTACGCCGCCGTTATATAATATTTGCGTGTGTGTGGTTGTGAATGAGTGTGAAGCATGCGTGCCTGTATAAAGTGTGTATGTGTGCGTGCATGCGAGTGTATGTGTTTGTGCATTCATGAGTGTGCACATGAATGTGTGAGTGAGTGTGTCAAAGTGTTAATTGTGCATGTTCACATATGTGCGACCTTCTCAAGTCTGCCTATATAGTTAATACGTTTGGTTTCTTTTGTCTATGACTGTCCATTGAACTCAAAAACACCGGACAGTCGCAACATTTATACAGAGTAATGTATTTATGTTTAACAAAACACAACAATCATGAATTAAATCTTATGCATCAATTATCATGTCCATTATCGTTATCACCATCATGATCAATATCCTCAAACATGATCAATACCCCATCACTATTAGCACAACCATCAGTCCAAGTGTAATCTATTAGATCTCTTATTATATACTTATTCAGGTTATATTGTATTATACTTCTTCAAATTATATTATACCTACAGCACATGTATATTATACTTCTTCAGATTATATTATACTTACATGTATATTATACTTCTTCAGATTATACTATACTTACATGTATATTATACTTCTTCAAATTACATTATACCAGAGAAACTCAGCCTTCCTAAGAAGTTATTTACTATATATTGAGTAAAAAACAAATATACATGTGTGAAATTATACATTAACACATATGCGCCAAAGCAGAACACAATGAAGAAGTAGAGTAAATTTTGAAATTATGCAATATCACGTTTAGTGCAATATTTTAGTGCAGTATTTTATCAATTTTATCAATGATAAAATAATATACACATTACATTGTGATAATTGTCTTTGGTGCAATATTTATACATATTGATACACACATATATAAATATCAAACTATGTCTATGTTGTTTTCTGATTGCAACAAGTTCATTAATTATCTTCCATTTCCCTCAATGTCTCATTCTCCCGAGCGCCGGACGCTCCAGACATTGCACTGGAAAGGACTTTGTTGACATCAGCTCCATACTTAATACGAACAGTCTTACCGTTCTTGACTTTGGCAAACACCTTGCCGTTCGATGTCCAAGAAGCCAACGAGGCTGAATGCTTGTATGCAGCTTGGCATAGCCTGGCATTTTCCGCCGTGAGATCCTCACCCACAGACACCTTCTGACCTTTTAATTTCTTTTGGTTGGCTAGGATGTTGTCACGCTGAGCCCGGTCCTTGAAACGCACGATGATGGACCGCTTTCTCCCGTCTCCGCCAGCAGCACCTCCACCACCGACTCTGTGGCAAGCTTCCAGGTCGCTCAGCTTCACGCTGATGCCGACGGACTCCGTAAAAAGCTTGCACACGTTACGGGCTGTTTCTTCTGGTTTCTCGTCTTTCTGCTCGTTCATTTTGAAGATTCTGAGATTCCAACGGCGGCCGTATTGCTCCAAATCGTTCAATTCACTTTTGGTTTCTTCAAACTTCGCGTTCGTTGCGTTCTTGGAAGCGATGAGATTATTCTTCAATACCTCATTTTCTCTCTTCACTTTTTCGTTCGCTTTCTCCATAGCATCCATCTTCACTTCCAGATCGTGACACCTAGCTTCCAAAACCTCACACCTTTCTTCTATCTTCTCTTTAGCGATCTGCACCTCATTCCTTATTTTTTCCATATCCCCTCTCACCTCCTCTCTCAGCTGTCGACTATCTTCTTTTGTAGCCAGCAACAGAATACTACGCTGTATAGCCTCTAGTGCCTCGTGAATCGACATCTTAGATTCTGGTGTTTCCTCTTCTTCAAAAGACTCGCTGATATTACTGTTTGGTCTTTTATTACTGTGCTGGAATCGTGGACTGCCACTATCAGAGGCTGAACCAGGAGAAGGAACTTCTTTTCGCTTACCGGCAGAGGAGAAATACGTCGATATTTGCATCAGTTTACCAGTCTAGCACGCAAAAACTAACATCTCACAACACTGGAAACGGTAACATTACTGTCAAACTTCTTTCATTTTTGTAACGATTGCAGTGGTCTTATTCAGATTAGGCCTACACTATTTCAATAATCATAATTACACAAAGTACATGTTTCATTCGGTGATAAGAGGTTTAGCAAACACAGAATACTCATACAGTGATTACATAGTCAGTCGCAATCAACAGAGAGCTAGCGAAAACACGTCCGACCAGCTCGGTGTTCGCTCACTCAATCCATAGGTAATAATTTTCGTTGGTCGATGTTGTTGAGAATTTTCTGGAATTACTTCTTTATTATCGACCGAAGCTTTGTGAAAGGTCTGGTAATAGCTAAGCATTCTTCTAACCTAACGTACGTTCTATGACGTAAGACAGTGCATCGTTCCCGTGACGAGTTTTAGTTTGATTGGGTGTTATTGCGTCATGCTGGAATGTTCGAACTCTTTCTGGATTGCAGAGAGGCTATATAATAAGTAATGCACTCTCTGCTTGTAGTGTACATAAGTCATAAGTCAGATTATGTATATAATACGGGAACGATGCACTGTCTTACGTCATAGAACGTACTTCAGGTTAGAAGAATGCTTAGCTATTACCAGACCTTTCACAAAGCTTCGGTCGGTAATAAACAAGTAATTCCAGAAAATTCTCAACAACATCGACCGACGAAAATTATTAACATTATACAAAGCTTCTTTTAGCAACAACGCAAAAACGAATGAAAGGTACATACGCGCCATCATTGCATGCATTGTAAAATAAAAGGATGGGATCTATCGTGCGCGTCTCAATCATAAGTTAGTGTGTACATGTGAATGTGTGAAACATGTCAGCGTGTACGTGTTGCTACAGATTGCCGCGCTTTTATTCTGATAGGTGATTTGGGGAAAAGCGCGTATATAGCATCCATTATTATTATTATTATTATTATTATTATTATTTTTATTATTATTATTATTATTATTATTATTATTATTATTATTATTATTATTATTATTATTATTATTATTATTATTATTGTGAAATAGTGTTAATTTCTGTTTGACAATAAAACAACATTAAATTATGTTTTCAGGTGCAAGGAGACCTGAAATATGCCGAGTGGTCGCAGAAGAAAGCGAAGGAGAGTGAGCAGTTCGACTGGCGTCATTTTGTTGACAAAAAGCTTGTTCGACAGTTCCATTTTGTAACTGACATTGGCACCGCAGCAATGCCCAACCGTACCAAACTGCAGCAGGTGAGAGTCTGGTAGTAATGCTGTGTGAGCTTGGTAGTAGTGTTAATTTTTGTGAGAGTCTGGTAGTAATGCTGTGTGAGCTTGGTAGTAGTGTTAATTTTTGTGAGAGTCTGGTAGTAATGCTGTGTGAGCTTGGTTGTAGTGTTAATTTTTGTGAGAGTCTGGTAGTAATGCTGTGAGAACCTGGTAGTAGTGTTGATTTTTGTGAGAGTCTGGTAGTAATGCTGTGAGAGTCTGGTAGTAGTGTTGTGAGAGTCTGGTAGTAATGCTGTGAGAGTCTGGTAGTATTGCTATGAGAACCTGGTAGTAGTGTTATGAGAACCTGGTAGTAGTGTTGTGAGAGTGTTGTGATAGCCTGGTAATAGTGTTGTGAGAGTGTTGTGATAGCCTGGTAATAGTGTTGTGAGAGCCTAGTAGTAGTACACCCTTAAGTTATTTTGACAGGATAGACATTTAAGGTATTCGTACAGGATACAATATTGAGTTACTTTAATGGGATATTTGTTCTTTCGGGATACAATTTTCATGTTACTTATTCTGACGGGATACAATTGTAAGTTGTTTTTATTTTCCATTGGCGTATGCTAGGATTATATGCAATACATTTTATTTTGATGCATCGTGTACACCTTTAGATATGTAAGCAATATCTAATCTCCCTTATCTTGATGATCACCCTGTCACTCAAACAATATTAGTACGCTACGTACTGTGGTAGTGTGACGACACGAGTTCTGACGCACGCTAAATTAATGTTGTGTCGGAGTGTACATAGTGTATAGTTTCATATCTCTGAGAGTGCGATGTGCGAAGTTTGAATAAGCATTTTGTATTGCGTGGGATATGACAGAAATTTAGGTTTTCACGTGCTATACGCATAGCTCGATGGGTATTAGGGCTGAACGGAGCTCTGTGCCTTGAATTGTGGACTGAGAGAAAGGGTTAGGCCTCGGAGTCAAGCTGGTAGCGTTTATGATCAGACGGCTATTTTGGATAAAGTGCGACTACCACTATCATAGGATAGAAGTTGAGTCCTTTTATAAGGGTTGTGTTTTTTGTGTTAGAATCACCCGAGGTCTTGCTCACGGCCGTGCATTCAAGTACTTTCAGACTGTGGCTAAAAATCCCCATAGTTCCGCCTCGTAGGGTCCCTTAACGCAAGCTGGACTGCTTATAACCAGCTGGGAAACCAGGTAAAAATAGCTTGCACATGCTGGCAGAGAGTCAAGTTTTACACAGGGCTGCACGTAAGGGCAAGAATGACCAGAGTACTGTCAATATTGCTACAGAGAAAGAATTTTATAGCTGTAGTGGGAGGAATATGACTGCCACAGAGAAGGAATTTTATAGCTGTAGTGGGAGGAATATGACTGCCACCATTTCTTTGTGATTGGGTGTAGAATCTTTTCCTAAAGGTGTGTGCTCTTCTCTTAGGGACCGCCCAAGGCTCAGCTACCTCGACGGTGCTGAGATGTTCTTTGATCATAGTTTAGCGCACTGAACGAACCATCCACTCTCTACAGACTGTATTGTGTTGTGTTGTGTTGTGATGTTGGTGTATCTGTACTTCACAGGCCGGGGAACTGAAGGTGAGTGGGTGCCCAGTGTCCTAATTCTTTTAGTGGCTATATTGATGAAGATGTAAAAAGGAATAATGTTGTTGATGTTGTTGCCAAAATGAGGTCAAGAGTGGGCAACGATGAAGTATACATGACAATATGAGAGGAAGAGGGGTGATGAATATGAGAGAGGGGTGAGGATCGATGTATTATAGTATGCTGAAGGGGTGATGAATTTGAGAGAGAGAGAGAGAGAGAGAGAGAGGGGTGATGAATATGAGAGAGGGGTAAAGTTGTATTATAGTATACTAGAGGGGTGATGAATATGAGAGAGAGGATGAATCAAGATTGTTGACTAGAAATGAAATTATAATATGCATTTGTATTTTGTTTAAATAATCATGTTCATGGGATGTTAATATAAATTATAGAAGGATTACGAATTGTTGTAATGCATGAATAAACCGGTCAAGATGGCGGACGACGGAAGGAGTTATTTCCCATGTATTGTTTACATGTTGGGGTAGCTTAGTAAGACGGTTTATTTGTTGACCAGATTGGGTCTATTTCTGCTACTATGTTACGTTGAAACGCGAATGGTAGTATGTCTGAAACGCGCACGATAGATCTAATCGTTTCGTTTGGAAAGTATTCAATAATGGAGTTTATTTACCTTTGATTTGAGTTTGCATTGTTGTTAGGAGAGGCTTTGTATAGCGTTGATGGTTTTCGTTAGTCGATATTATTGGAGAATTCTCTAGATTTGAGAATTTACTATCGATGGAAACTTCCCGATAAATATCGAAGTTGGAGAATGTTCCCGGAAGGAGAAGAAATATGTATGACGTAAGACAGTGATGACGAAGTTTAAAGCGATTGGTAAATTGCGTCAAACGAGATCGTTCCACCTTGTTCTGGACTAGAGAAAAAATTATATATTTGATGCTGTGTGTTGTTGTAGAGAGTTGTTGATAGTGAGTTGGAAAGTAGAAAGTTGAGAGTGGAAAGGCGATTGTATGCAGTTGTTGATGTGTGCTGAATAAAAGTGGAAAACTTCATACGTCGACTCCGTGTCTTGTTGCTGAGTGAGCAGGCTGCGTGGATAAACGAATCTGAGTTACACACCTATCAGGGATCCAAGCATCGGGGCTGAATCAAATACTGATAGAAAACACCAACATCGAATCGAGTGTAACATACTACTGCTACCATTGTCTACTACTATTATTCTTCTACGTATCTGTTTCTACGTATTTCTCCGCCCACCTCTACGTACTTCTACTGCTGCTGTTGGGTTTTGGATGTTGTGGCTCTGTCCGTTGGTGCCTTTGGTGCCGGGCTGAGACGGTGCGAGACCCTTGCCGCCTGGGCGCTAGAAAACCCTTGCTACTGGGAGGACTACGGCCTGGTTCCTCCACACAGGAACGTGCACACACACAAGCATACATACAACTTTACACGCACATAAATATATATATATAAACCTGTGACTATTTACTACAATCTGTTATAGATGCAAAGCCTTAGTGCAACTTCAGACAGATTAATCAGTTCGGATTGAAGGGAGTTCTGTTTCCCGTGTGTAAAGTTTGACAATAATTAAATACCTTTCTTCAAGTCTTGGTGACTGAACACTTAAGCCATCAGTAGTATCATTTTATCTTTATTTTCATATTGTTATATTTTGATTGTGTTGGCATCTTATGTCCAGTGTCAAGGGGGTTTCGGATTAGACAAGGGGAGGTAATTGTTTGTTAATTGTTGGGATTGTGGGACTGGCTAAGGGTTGAGGTAGGGTTAGCTTCCCCATTTTCCTGTGTGATTGTGTGTTGAATAAAAGAGTGTAAATGTTCATCTGGCATTTGTCTTAGTTTTTTTAGTTTGAGTTTGCATCCCTCCACTCGCTGTTGAGCTGAAGTCACTGAACCCATTCGGGTGACGTTACAGGTAGTTTTCCCAGACAACGTGACAAGCTGAAAGAATACGTATTATTATTATTATTAGT
Organism: Oncomelania hupensis; assembly: GCA_036898135.1. Lineage (NCBI taxonomy): Eukaryota > Metazoa > Mollusca > Gastropoda > Littorinimorpha > Pomatiopsidae > Oncomelania > Oncomelania hupensis. Next base: position 167,661,543 of record CM072511.1, read on the forward strand.
GGTAATAGTAGTAGCAGTAGCAGTAGCAGTAGCAGTAGTAGTAGCAGTAGCAGTAGTAGTAGCTGTAGCTGTAGTAGCTATAGTAAATATAATTATAATTACACCACGTTATTATTTTTGCAGCTAAGGGAAGTGCAGTCGACGATGAAGGGAATTTATGCCAAAGCAAAAGTTCAGCGTCCTGGCACCAATGTAACTCTGGACTTGGAACCAGGTAAACCTAGGCTACTCGCATTTCATTTATACCACGTTTTAAACTGTGCTCTTCGTTTGGAACTATTCACTAGGCTACTTGTATTTTAATAATAATTATAATAATAATAATAATAATAATAATAATAATAATAATAATAATAATAATAATAATAATAATAATAATAATTGTTTCGTTTTGCTTTTCTCTCATACAATAAAGCAAAGTCGTGTGAAACAAGGTAAGTATATTATATGTCTTTACTGTTCGCTGTCTCTCAATCCAGTGCATTTCTCTCCACAACACATTCAAGATATATATCTACACCAAGTGATTACTGTTACAAATTAATTATACATTACTGTAATTGTGAACTCAAATCAGTAAAGCAACATACGTCACATCTCCCTTTCTTTACATGAACAAAATATTAAAGCATAATAAGCCAATGTTATCTTAAATAGTTCATAACTTAAATATCTCATGTTATCTTAAATAGTTCCTGACTTAAAGTTGTTTACTTTATACTGGTTTCTGATTTGCACGTCATTCACATCTTTTTAATCCATACCGCATCCACACAAAAGACTATTATCATTGTCCTTGTCCGTTCCGAATTCTTATTCCTACAGCCTTAAACCTTTTCATCAAAGTCATCATCATTTAGTGTGTTCATTTGGAATGTCCGTAATTTAAATAATCTGGCTTCTTCACTTGTCTTCCTGATCGTGTATGATAGTGGGAAGTTGTACAGTCATTTTGTACAGGACAGTGCTGGTCTACTGGTTGCTCTGATTTTCTGATCTCATGATTCCTTCTTTCTTCTGGTACCAATACTACTACTTCTGTCGCAGGTCTCTTGTTGGTTTGTGCGCCAGAGTCATTACTGATGTTCTTCCTCTCTTCCCTCGCCCTGTCTTCGGAATGATTTTGCACCTCTCTTTCTTTCTGCGCTTTCTGGGCAGTTACTGCTGTCTGACTTCTGGTTTGTACTGAGCGCTCTGGATTTGGCGACGGTGCTGCGTTCGGCTCCTTTTGCTGATTTTCGTGCTGCTGTGGCCATGGTTGGTGGTACATCTCTGTCCTGGACCTGTTCTCAAACTCTGTTTCTGCTGTTTCACGAAGCTGTCGACGATTTCTTCTGAACCGGCGTCCGTCCTCTGTTCGGATGTTGTATGAGCGGATGTCTGTCTGTTTGTCTACACTAGCACTGATCCACCTCCTGGATCCTGGGGGTTGAAATTTAACCACCTGACCAGGTTTTAGTGCTGAAAGCTCTTTGGCATCTCTGTTGTAGTAGTCAGCTTGCTTCTTTTTCCTGTCATGTAGTTGTTGACTTACTGGAACTAGCGCTGGCGTCAGTAAGGACTTTGATATCGGAACCTGAGTTCTTGTTCTTCTGCCAAACAGTCGTTGGGCCGGCGAGCTGTTCATATTCTCTGTGGGCATGTTTCTCAACTCTAGCAGTGCGAGAAAGACATCTTGCTTGTTGTGTTCCGCTTTCTTCATGCATGTCTTGGCTGCTTTCACGGCGCTTTCGGCTTTCCCGTTAGACTGCGGGTAGTGCGGCGAGCTTGTGATGTGTTCAAACCCGTATGTCTTGCTGAATGTTTGGAACTGTGCTGACGTAAACTGGGTGCCGTTGTCCGTTGTCAGACGTTCAGGAATCCCGTATCTGGCCATGTGTCCCTTTAAGCATCTGACCACTTCTCTCGAGTCTTTGATTTTCAGTCTATCGACTTCGAAATAATCAGAATAATGATCAACTGTCACGAGGTAATCGCGGCCATGCACCTCAAAGATGTCACATGCTATGTGTTGCCATGGTAGTTCAGGTACTTCTGTGCTGATGAGTGTTTCTTTCTGTTGACTTCGTTGAAAGGTGTTGCAGGTCTTGCATTTCCTAATAAAGTCTTCTATGTCACTGCTCATTCTGGGCCAATATACGACTTCCCGTGCTCTTCTCAGGCAGCTCTGAATTCCTGAGTGACTTGCGTGTAGTTTCTGCATGATTTCTGTTTTCTGTTGCTGTGGTACCACGACTCTGTTTTCTTTAAAGACTAAGCCGTTGTGAACCGATAACTCTTCTCTAAATGGAAAACAGTCTTGCAGTTGTTGTGGTAGTTGACGTTTTTCATCTGGCCATCCAGCCAGAACTACTTTCATGATCAGGTTCATGGTTGCGTCTTCTTGTGTGGCTTGTTGTAACTTGATCAATCGTTCTTCACTGATGGCTAGTTCCTGGAGAGTGTTGATCTGTTCTCTGTGAAGAAAATGTCTTCTTTGTGGTTGGTCTGTTGTTCTGGTCGCCCACTGACTGCTCTGCTGAGTGTGTCCGCCAGGTGCATATCTTTGCCTCGTTTGTACACAAAAGTGTATCTAAATTTCTGAGTCCTGAGCAACATGCGCTGAATTCTCTTGGGTGCTGATAAAAGGCTCTTTTTGTGGATGATCTCGAGAGGTTTGTGGTCGGTCTCGACTTCCACGTTTCTGCCATAGACATATCTCTCAAACCTTTCTAGTCCAAAGAGTATAGCCAGCATCTCTTTCTCAATCTATTGTTTTTCTGTTTCTGTCAGCGCTCTAGATGCGTACTGAATGGGTTGTCCGTCTTGCATGAGACACGCTCCCAGTCCATATTGAGAAGCATCACATTGAAGTGTGGTCTTGCTGTGACCTGACGAGTCAAAATATCGCAGAACCGGTGGCTCTGACAGAATCTTCTTCACTTTTCTCAAGGCCTCTCCATGGACATCGTCATCCCATCTAAAATAGGTGTTCTTTTTCACCAGGTCTCGTAGCGGCGCTGCAGCCTCTGAAAGATTTGGTGCAAATTTCTGTAGGTAACCCACTACACCAAGCAGTCTCTGCACTGCCGCCTTGTCCCCTGGTGTTGGCAGCTGTTGAACGGCGTCTATCTTTTTAGGGTCTGGCTTCAAGCCTTCTCTGGACAGAATGTGTCCCAAATAGGAAACTTCGGTCTTCTTCAACTCTACTTTGTCTCTGTTCAGCCTTATTCCTTTCTGTCTGCAACGCTCTAGCAGACGGTGAAAGTTTGCATCGTGATCGGCTGCCCCCTCTCGGTCTGTCGCTCCTGTCCCGTAGACGATGATGTCGTCATGCACTGCTACGACGCCTGGCAACCCTGCCAAAGCTGCATCTATTCTTCTCTGGAATTCTTCCGGAGCTGGTGAGATCCCGAATGGCATTCTCTTCCATCGGTACTTGCCAAACGGCGTTTCAAACGTGGTGAGGAAGCTGCTCGCGTCGTCTAGTTCCACATGCCAGAACCCGTTTTTGGCATCAAGGTGGATGAAGAATTTAGCTCCCTTCAGTAGAGCAAGGACGTCGTCTATAGTTGGCATAGGATAGTCATTTCTCTTCAACGCCTTGTTCAGTGGCTTAGGGTCGATGCATAGTCGCACCTTGCCGTTAGGCTTCATAGTGACGACCACGCTGCTGATCCAGTCTGTCGGCGTGGTGACTGGCTCTACAATATTCATCTTCTCCAGTCTCTTCAGTTCCTCTTTCACTTTTTTTTAATTGCTATCGGCCATTTTCTGCACGGCATCTTCACTGGAGTGACAGTTGAGTCAGTTTCTAGATGTAGCTGACCTTCTAGAGTCCCTTCACCTTCAAACACGTCGCTGTACTCGAACATGTCTCTTTGTGCTTCATCCTGGGTTGTGGTCACTGCTGCAATGTTTTCCACATTTACTGTCAATAGCTTCATGTACTGTACCGCTTTTAACCCTAGCACTGGTTTGCAGTCAGCTCTGGTGATGACAAAGTTCACTCTGTACTTCTTGTCGTTCTTAGGATTCTTCACTCGTAAGATGATCTCTCCTATTGGCTTCATTTCTGTCCCATTAAACATGACCAACTTCTTCTTTGTCTCTTGCACATCTCTGCAGTTCCTATCTCCAGTCACGTCCCAGTAGACTCTCTCAGGCAGCACGTTGGTGGTTGCCCCACTGTCAAGTAGAAACTTCACCATCTTCTTTCTTATCATCATCTTGGCATGGATGTTTCTACTTTTTTTCTTGTCGACGATTTGTAGAACTTGGTGTTCATTTGCCTCTTTATCATCATCTGTGTCTTCGTATTCTGTGTCGTCATCTCTATCTGTTGAACTCTCGATCTTCTGTACTTCTTCTTTCTGCAACATGATGCAAAATGGTTCTCGCCGCCACAGGCGCTACAGCCTTTTCCAAAAGCTGGACACTTCTCTTTCCTTCTTTCGTGCTTTCCCCCACAGTAGGCTTACATGCATTTTATTACTGTCTCTTCACACCGGTTTCCACCTTTATTGTTAGTATTCTTTGCAGGTTTCTTATTTCGGAAAGCCTGAACTTCTTGCGTGTCTTCTGTTTTCATCTTCATCGTCTGCTTCTGGCTCATTTCGTGTGCTCTGCACATGTCGATGCAGTTGTCTAACTTCAGCTGTCTGACCTCCAGCAGCTTCGATCGTAGAGTTTCGTCTTTGACTCCCAACACGATTTGATCTCTCAACAGTCTATGTTCTAGATCACCAAAGTTGCACGTCTTTACCAGTCGCCTCAAGTCGGCAACAAATTCTTCAATAGTCTCTGCTGATGTCTGATGTCTGCGATGAAACTTGAACGCTTCGTAGGTTTCGTTAATGGACCACACAATACTTTTCGAATTTACTCAGCACCACGTCGATGTCATCACGCTCGTCATCGTTGGCAAACGGCAAACCATCGAAGATGTCCAACGCTTCTGACCCGATGCAGGAAAGAAATACTGCTGTTCGGTACTTGGGCTCTTCACTTAGTTGGTCAGTTATTAGCTCATAACTGTTCCACAGTCTCTTAAACTTCCTCCAGCTGCTCTGCAGGCTTCCTCCCGTCACGTCAAGGTTAGGAGGAAGAGGAATGTTCTTCTTTCTTCGGTTGCCTCTTGCGACGACTTCTACTTCTTGCTGTACTGCCATAGGTTTCTTTTCTCGCTGCCACTTGAAGTTCAAACTTCTGACACCATGTTTCGTTTTGCTTTTCTCTCATACCATAAAGCAAAGTCGTGTGAAACAAGGTAAGTATATTATATGTCTTTACTCTTCGCTGTCTCTCAATCCAGTGCATTTCTCTCCACAACACATTCAAGATATATATATCTACACCAAGTGATTACTGTTACAAATTAATTATACATTACTGTAATTGTGAACTCAAATCAGTAAAGCAACATACGTCACAATCATCATCATCATCATCATCATCATCATCATCATCATCATCATCATCATCATCATCATCATCATCATCATCATCATCATCATCGCCATCATCATCGTCATAATAATAATAATAATAATAATAATAATAATAATAATAATAATAATAATAATAATAATCATAATCATAATCATCATAATCATAAGAATAAGAATAAGACTAGTGTCTGATGAACAGATAATAAATTCAAGCAGTTATAAAATATGCGTGAGTTGGTGTGCATGTATGGATTGTTGAACTATGCAAATTATAATCCTGCAGTTTTGGTACACCACGTTGTAACTTCTCATAAAGATAGTAAAATTGTGGTGTCTGTATTTGTACCGGAACCAATGTCCACTTGTATGGCTCACAATAGTTGGATTTGTAACAGCAAAGGAGTTTTATTGTCAATGTCAATTAATATTGTTATTGTAATGTGTATTTGTGTTTAGTGTGCACCACAATGCAATTTCTTAAAAGTGGGAGGACAACATAGATAAATATTCAGTGTTTATAGGGTCCAGCGGACTGCCAAGAACCAAATCAGGACCATGAGGACAACATTCGAGAATGGACTGGCTTGAAACTGAGAGAAGCCATGAGGAAGACTGAGGACAGAAAAGATGGATTTCGCTGGTTAAACGATCATCTGTGGTAGCCCAACGACTTTTGAGTTACGGAATAGGATAGGACGGGATAGGAATAATAATAAAAGTAATAATAATAACTCATCAACTCGCATTTGATGACGCCATCATTCATCATGGATGCACACAAGGTGCGCTTGCATCATTGCTTCACACTGACCAATGCAGTTCTGTGTTAGGTTGATCCCTTAATATTCCACTCTCTTTTGCCTCAGGTTTAACCCGCCTCATGAGCACGTCACGTGACTATGACGAGCTGCTGTGGGCGTGGCAAAGTTGGCGTAACGCCACTGGACCTCTGATGAAGAAGGGCTACGAGCAGTTTGTGAATCTCAGCAACGAGGCTGTGCGGCCATTGGGTGAGAATAATCATTACAGTGTAGCTGTTCTTTTTTTTTTTTTTTTTTTTTTAAATTTAATCGTACTTATATAGCGCTTTTTCAGCTCAAGAGCTGCTCAAGGCGCTGGCCGATTCAGGATCTAACTCAAGCCGCCCGATGCGCCAACTTGCAGCCTTTGGGCGCACCCTAATAACGCCCCAGACAACTGAGCACAATCCTGGGCAACCAGGGATGGGGGAGAAGGACCTAGGTGCATGCTGGGTGTGTTCTTGTCGCCGGCACTCACCCGTCTAGGACATGAGCGTCAGGATCTTTAAAGTCCGTTATGATGGAATGTATGCGACACAGACTAGACCTCGGTTTATACTCTCATCCGAAGGAGTAGAAAACGGGAGTAAAGTGTCTTTCCCAAGGACACAACACAATGCCCTGGCCTGGGCTCGAACCCGGGACCTTCAGATCCGCAAGCCAAAGCTCTACCATTAGGCCACCGTGCCTCCCTAAAGAGACACGAATTCACTTTGTGAGATGGAGACATGAATTGACGTTGTGATATAGAGACATGAATTGACGTTGTGATATAGAGACATGAATTTACTTTGTGACATAGAGACATGAATTTACTTTGTGATTTAGAGACATGAATTTACCTTGTGAGATAGAGACATGAATTCACCTTGTGAGATAGATTTCCACTGAATGCAGATATTATAGTGCTCGGTCCCTAGGACTGTCACTTATAGGCCTACTCATTTTTAACGGTCTCTGCTTAGGTTTTACTGACACGGGCGAGTATTGGCGCAGTTCGTACGAGTCTGACACGTTCCAGGCTGATCTGGAGGCGTTGCTGGAACAACTCAAACCTCTGTACGCCCAGCTGCACGCCTTTGTACGCCGCAAGCTGCAGGACGTGTACGGCGCCGACAAGTTCCCTTATTCAGGCCATATTCCTGCACACCTGTTGGGTAAGTAGTGGTTCACCGCTGTTACCATGAGCTAAGCACACCTGTTGGGTAAGTAGTGGTTCACCGCTGTTACCATGAGCTAAGCACACCTGTTGGGTAAGTAGTGGTTCACCGCTGTTACCATGAGCTAAGCACACCTGTTGGGTAAGTAGTGGTTCACCGCTGTTACCATGAGCTAAGCACACCTGTTGGGTAAGTAGTGGTTCACCGCTGTTACCATGAGCTAAGCACACCTGTTGGGTAAGGAGTGGTTCACCGCTGTTACCATGAGCTAAGCACACCTGTTGGGTAAGGAGTGGTTCACCGCTGTTACCATGAGCTAAGCACACCTGTTGGGTAAGGAGTGGTTCACCGCTGTTACCATGAGCTAAGCACACCTGTTGGGTAAGGAGTGGTTCACCGCTGTTACCATGAGCTAAGCATTCGGCTACAGTGGTATTGCACACCTGTTGGGTAAGTAGTGGTTCACCGCTGTTACCATGAGCTAAGCACACCTGTTGGGTAAGGAGTGGTTCACCGCTGTTACCATGAGCTAAGCACACCTGTTGGGTAAGGAGTGGTTCACCGCTGTTACCATGAGCTAAGCACACCTGTTGGGTAAGTAGTGGTTCACCGCTGTTACCATGAGCTAAGCACACCTGTTGGGTAAGTAGTGGTTCACCGCTGTTACCATGAGCTAAGCACACCTGTTGGGTAAGTAGTGGTTCACCGCTGTTACCATGAGCTAAGCACACCTGTTGGGTAAGTAGTGGTTCACCGCTGTTAGCATGAGCTAAGCAGTCGGCTACAGTGGTATTGCACACCTGTTGGGTAAGTAGTGGTTCACCGCTGTTACCATGAGCTAAGCATTCGGCTACAGTGGTATTGGACTTAGTTTCTGCGGGACTTGATTCTCCTTCTGTGTACCAAGGAATGCTTTTCTCAGAGGGGATAGTCAGTGGATTTCTGTAGTTGTGAAATGGTTGGAATGTGAAACAAGGTCTGATTGGGTCCACAATGGAGTTACATGGGACTTCTATGCTCTAGCAGAGGGCCTGTTATTTACTGTGTCAAAGTGAGTGTATCTAGTCGTCGCTGGTACTTAGCAATCGATGTGACTTCATTCTGCATCTTAATTTCAAACATTCTTGTCACTTGCTACTCACGTGACTTATAACAACAACAAAATTCTCACACACAATCACACGCAATCTATCGCTAAACTAATACCGATAGTTTAATTTCATTTACAAAACAAAATAAATTTATTTACTACCACTATTTACAAATATTTAAACTTGACACAACTCTTATTTAATGCTCACACCCAAAAGCAAACAGTAATTTAATCAAATAAATAATGACTCACAAAATCAATCACTGCAAAAATCCATGTTTCAATACATGAATAAGAAATCTTATACTAATTCCCACAGTCAGACAATCACAATGAACCATTTGATTATAATATTTCCCATGAATGTGGAATAACAGAAACATCTGAGTTATCGCGCACACTTTCAAATACTGTAAATACAAGCATACGATGAACTCCACAACTGATGAGTTATATCGCAAAAAGCTGCTAAGTTAATGTCATCATGGCGCATTAAGGACTGTCATAATAATCACAATAGTCATTGAAACTATCATACACACCATTGAACCTAATCAGATTTCTCCCCATGGTAACCAATAATAATGGCAAAGTATATGTCACAATTCCGAGAATCACATGTCTAACTCGGATTCATGTTCAGAATGACGAGATCTTACAGTCTTTCCAGTTCTTGTAATGACAATGCCTTGTTGTGCATTAATAGCCGTACGCAATATATTCCCACAAGTGTATGTGTTTATAAACCTACCAAATGATACATGTAGTACAACAATGGTTCTGCTAAGGTGATAAATGCAAAGAATTGGGCCCAGCTGTAAGGTCTGCCTGGCTGGTCTGAAGTTTGGCACAGAGAGGACAATCCCGGGTCTTCAGTCAACATCCACAGGACCAGCAGGATTAACATCAATACATGGGAACCTGTAATGACACACGACTTGTACCCATCAGCAACTGGCAAAGTGTAATTTATAAGTAATCAGGTAATTAATTACCCAATTTACTTCAAAGTCCGACACAGATCACCAAAAAATATAATTTATTTCAATAATTTATTTAACAATTTTTTAAGTCCAAACATCAGAGCCATAGTGGCCTTTTTCATATTAAAAAAAATACCAGAATTAGAATCCTATCCTATCCTATCCTATCCCGTAACCCGGAGGTCGTAGGGGCACCACAGATGATCGTTTAACCAGCATACTCCATCTTTCTCTGTCTTCAGCAGCCCTGATGGCTTCGCTCAGTGTCAAACCAGTCCATTCTCGAATGTTGTCCTCCCACCTCTTCTTCGGCCTCCCTCTTCTTCTGACAAGGCTACCAGTGCAGTCCTACACAACATCGCCATCGGGAACTGGTTCAGAACAACAATCGGTGTGCGTCAAGGATGCCTACTGTCTCCAACACTCTTCAACATCTTCCTAGGGCGCATCATGTCAGATGCTCTTGCAGATCATGAAGGCACAGTCAGCATAGGGGGTAGAGCAATCTCCAATCTTCGTTTTGCGAATGACATTGATGGATTGGCTGGAGAGGAACAAGAACTTGAACAGCTGGTACAGAGGCTTGAAACCACCTTCAGAGCTTATCAGCCTTATGGAATGGAAATAAGTGCAGAGAAGACCAAAATGATGACCAACAACACCAATGGCATCAACACGGACATCAAAGTCCAAGGCCAATCCCTCAACACAGTGCATAGCTTCAAATATTTAGGAGCCATTGTATCAGACAATGGGTCCCGACAGGAAGTCCTCTCCATGATCGCACAAACAACTGCTGCCCTGACAAGGTTGAAGCCCATTTGGAAAGACATGACCGTCAGTCTACATTCCAAAGTAAGACTGCTGCGCTCCCTTGTCATCTCCATCTTCCTATATGCTTGCGAAGCATGGACCCTCACAGCAGATCTCCAACGAAGAATATTAAGCATGGAGATGAGGTACTACAAAAGACTTCTGGGCATTTCCTATACCCAGCACATCACTAACGACGAAGTCCGACAGACCATCACACAAGCCATTGGACAACACGATCACCTGCTCACAGTGGTGAAGAAACGAAAACTCCGATGGTATGGCCACGTCACCAGATCATCAGGCCTTGCAAAGACTATTCTGCAAGGCACAGTGCAAGGAGAATTAGAATAAGTCCATGATTAAAGACATTCGTAGGAATTGTTCTCAAAACCAAAAGCATTATAAGTTCCTTTTTATGAAATCTTTGAAATTCTTACTCAAAATGGAAACAAAATACATTATTTTCTTATATCAAATCATAACAAATTATTTTCAATTTATGTTTACAAAAAAACACGGAAATCTTCCTAAAAAAATAAGAAAAAAATCACTAAGTCTTCTGTTTAGAAGTGAATAATCAGTCATCACACGGACATCAAAGCCCAAGACCAATCCATCAACAAGGTGCATAGCTTCAAATATTTAGGAGCTATTGTATCAGACAATGGGTCCCGACAGGAAGTCCTCTCCAGGATCGCACAAACAACTGCTGCCATGGCAATTTGGAAAGACAGGACCATCAGTCTACACTCCAAAGTAATGCTGCTGCGCTCCCTTGTTATCTCCATCTTCTAACACGCTTGCGAAACATGGACCCTCACAGTAGACCTATAACGAAGAATACAAAGCATAGAGATGAGGTGCTACAGAAGACTTCTGGGCATTTCCTATAAACCGATTACATCATCAACGACGACGTCCGACAGACCATCACACTTGCCATTGTACAACACGGTGACATGCTCATAGTGGCGAAGAAACGGAAACTCCGATGGTATGACCACGTCAAAAGAGCATCATGCCTTGCAAAGACCATCCTGCAAGGCACGGTGCAAGGAGGCAAAAGAAGAGGGAGACAGAAAATGAGGTGGGAGGACAACATTCGAGAATGGACTGTTGTGACACTGAGCGAAGCCATAAGGTTTGCTGAGGACAGAGAAAGATGGAGTGCGCTGGTTAAACGATCATCTGTTGTCCCCCAACGACATTCTAGTTACGGGATAGGATAGGAAGGATAGGAACCAAAGTCAAGGCCAAGTCAACCTCAAACCCTAAGATCATAAACTTCAAAATTCTAAGTGTTTCAAAACAAATTCATTTTATAAATATTAAATATAATTAATTAAAATAATAAATGGCGGCCATCTTGGCTAAGGACAATAACCTAACCCACAGAATAATGTGGGACAACTTGTGTACAGTTCATTTAACCCACAGAATAAAGGGGGACAACTTGTGTACAGTTCATTTAACCCACAGAATAAAGGGGAACAACTTGTGTACAGTTCATTTAACCCACAGAATAAAGGGGAACAACTTGTGTACAGTTCATTTAACCCACAGAATAAAGGGGAACAACTTGTGTACAGTTCATTTAACCCACAGAATAAAGGGGAACAACTTGTGTACAGTTCATTTAACCCACAGAATAAAGGGGAACAACTTGTGTACAGTTCATTTAACCCACAGAATAAAGTGGGACAACTTGTGTACAGTTCATTTAACCCACAGAATAAAGGGGAACAACTTGTGTACAGTTCATTTAACCCACAGAATAAAGGGGAACAACTTGTGTACAGTTCATTTAACCCACATAATAAAGGGGAACAACTTGTGTACAGTTGATTTAACCCACAGAATAAAGTGGGAGAACTTGTGTACAGTTCATTTAACCCACAGAATAAAGTGGGACAACTTGTGTACAGTTGATTTAACCCACAGAATAAAGTGGGAGAACATGTGTACAGTTCATTTAACCCACAGAATAAAGTGGGACAACTTGTGTACAGTTCATTTAACCCACAGAATAAAGTGGGAGAACTTGTGTACAGTTCATTTAACCCACAGAATAAAGTGGGACAACTTGTATACAGTTCATTTAACCCACATAATAAAGTGGGACAACTTGTGTACAGTTCATTTAACCCACAGAATAAAGTGAGACAACTTGTGTACAGTTCATTTAACCCACAGAATAAAGTGGGAGAACTTGTGTACAGTTCATTTAACCCACAGAATAAAGTGGGAGAACTTGTGTACAGTTCATTTAACCCACAGAATAAAGTTGGACAACTTGTGTACAGTTCATTTAACCCACAGAATAAAGTGGGATAACTTGTGTACAGTTCATTTAACCCACAGAATAAAGTTGAACAACTTGTGTACAGTTCATTTTACAGTTCTCTTCGACAAGCTCTGCTCCTTCGATCTTCCTCTCTCCACCTGTCACTGGCTCTTGAACTTTCTTCTCTACCGCCCTCAGACTGTCAAGATTGGCTCCAACCTTTCCAAAACCCTAATTCTCAACACAGGCACGCCGCAAGGCTGTGTCCTTTCACCTCTCCTCTACTGCCTCTTCACCAATGACTGTGTGTCCCGTGCTGACAGTGTTCAGCTCGTGAAGTTCGCTGACGACACCACGGTCGAGGGCATCATCTCCAACGGCGACGAAACAACATACCGCCAGGAAGTCGACCACTTGGTGTCGTGGTGCGAAGACAACAACCTCGAACTGAACACCTCCAAAACAGTCGAGATGATTGTGGACTACCGCAGGAACCAGGACCCCAAAGATCCACTGCTCATCAATGGACAAGCCATCGAGACAGTAGACTCGTTCAAGTTCCTGGGTTCCCTCATCTCCGACGACCTCAGCTGGGGTGCCAACATTAACACCATCGTGAAGCGGGCCCATCAACGACTGTACTTCCTCAGACAGCTGAGGAAGTTTGGCCTTTCCAAAGACATTCTCCTCCAGTTCTACCGGGCCGTGGTGGAGAGCGTCCTAACATTTTCCATCACGGTCTGGTTCGGAACAGCAACGCAGCTCGACAAAGACCGGCTGGAGCGGGTTGTGCGCACGGCAGGCAGGATTGTCGGCTGTGAGCTCCCCTCTCTGGCCTCCATCTACTCGACCCGCTCTCTCAACAGAGCCGACAAGATCCTCTCTGACCCTTCCCACCCTGCCCACCCCCTGTTCGAACTTCTCCCCTCTGGCCGCCGCTTTCGATCCTTCAGATCCCACACTTCCCGCTTTAAAGATTCCTTTTACCCTCAAACTGTAAGATCTCTAAACGCCGCATCCTCCTCCAACCGCTGATCCCCCTGCCGTGCGCACGCCCTGCTTCTCCCTACATACTCGTACATCTATATCTATATACTACAGTGACTACTATAATTTAGAATGTTTTTGTGATCACTTTAGACTAGTCATTTGTGTTTTACTATATCTTTCTGTTTATCTGTTATTGTTGGGTATGCTGTGCGAGTGCGTGTGGTTGTGCATTCATGTGTGTATTTGTGTATGTAGGTATGTGTGCGTGTGTGTAAGAAAGAGAGAGAAAGAGTAAGAGAGAGAAAGAGAGAGAGATGTTAAATCTAAAACATTCTGCCATTGTCCAACACCAAATAATATTCCGATTGTTGTATCTATTACATGTCAATTGGCGAAATAAATTTCTGTTATCCTGTTATCCTGTTATCCTGTTATTTAACCCACAGAATAAAGTGGGATAACTTGTGTACAGTTCATTTAACCCACAGAATAAAGTGGGAGAACTTGTGTACAGTTCATACGGCCATATTCTTTTCATCCACTTAAAAAAAGACAATCAATTTATGACATGGAGATTTATAAAGCAACTATTAACCGGAACATTCTTCCATTTTCTATTGTTTACCCGTCTCTCATTATACTATACTATCACGGGATATTGAACCTATTATGGCTGCCACTGTCTCATATAAAACTACATGGACTTTCTACTTTCATTCTCAAAACGCGTGGGCATAAAGATTTAAAAAACAGCAAACTCCCGCCTCTTAAAATAATACCTACAAAACTTAAATCCCATAAATCTTAATTTTATAAACTTGCAATGATAAAGACCAGCAACCACTTTTAAACTGACCACAGTCACCGAGCGTACCATTCAAAGGAAGAGTGTCTGTGTAAGGCTACATTCACCAAGTCCACTCGCCAAAGTTTCGTGAAGATGGACCGAGGCAGGCAACACAACAGCAAACCTATTACAATGGATACTCATAACAATAATACCAACTGTAGCTTGAAGTTATAAACATCAGTTTAAAAAAAAAACACCCAGCCTTAGCTAACATGTTCTCTCTCTGTGGTTATCGGATTCGCTTGCCAACCGTCGAAGGGTAAAGACGTGTCTCGCAGGAGCTCCAGGAAACCTGTGCACTGTTACCATGCACTGTTGTGGAAAAAGGACTGACTGAAAAATTTCAAATTATATCGCTGCAGCAATTGTGGACGGTTTTAGTATAGTCTATGAAAAGGTATGGTTATACAATTTTGTAACCACTTCTACAATGGTCTGAACTGACCAACTGTCTGGACATAGCTGCGGATTGGACTTTGTTTTAACTTCTGCATTGTTTTTTTTTCGTTATCACTACATTTCTTTTAATAGGACAGCTGCAGTAACAACAGCAAGATAATGTGGTTGCGGTTTATTGTGTTGGTGATGTTGTTTGCTTGTGCTGGTCTTTGGTCAAGTTAGAAATGGACAACGCCATCAGTAGATCAGATAAAAAAAATTGTTAGTGCAAGAAAACCAACAAAAGTACATTTGAACTTAGACTGCATAAACAGCAAGTTGCTTTGGTTGGAGTACTCTTACACACGCAGTAATTATTAACTTTAATTGAAGAAAAGTGCTTGCTGAACTGATACTCATATTAATTAGTTATCGATAATTGAATCACGTGCAACAATGGGCTGTTCATTGGAGTTACACAGATGTAGAATTGGGCTGTTCGTGGGTGTACTTAATAACATTCTCACGAGGAAAGCAAAACTAGCTGCAGCAAGAGCGCGTGGCCTAAAAATACAAAATATTTCGTCTCTGCTGGCGGTGAGCTGTTTGTTGTTGATGTTGCAAATTGGCGGAGTAGAACCAAATCCCGGCCCACCACAACCATCGGCATCGGTGACAACGCAAACTGAAAAAAGACAGTGTCTCAGACAGGCGAAGCACAAAGAAGGTTCAGAACAGCAACCAGGATTAGAGACGATGGAGACGGCTCAGGTGATAAACCGACTGTCGGAGTCAGTGCAGTCTTTGACGGAGGTGATACAGCGACTGGAGGCGGGACAGCGACAGCTTGCACACAGCATGAATGAGAAACTCGGCAGCATAGAGAGCACTTTGGCGACAAGCTTTGTCAGTTGAGTGGAGAACAGGAAGTACTACGTCTTGACGTGGATGAGCTGGCCAGCAAGCAGGAAAGGGTTGAAGAAGATACAGCGACACTCAAGGAGAAGGTGCAGGAGTCGACGTCGAAAATTGAATGGCTTGACACAGACAGAAGAAAATCTAACCTTATCTTCTTTGGCGTGGCTAAGCGCGTAGGTACATCGTGCGAGCAGCTAATCACGGAGGTTCTGCGAGACCAGCTACACATGACGACGGACATTGCGATTGAGTATGCCTACAGGACCGGCAAAGCTATTCTTGTGCGTTTCCAGTCTCTGAAACAGCGCACAATGATGCTAACACAGGCCAAGCAACTGAGGGTGAACGATAGAATCTCTATCAGAGAGGATCTCCCCAAGGCAGTTAACAACAGACGTAAAGGCCTTGTTCACATGTACAGACAACTCCGTAAGGACGGCAAGAGGGCGACGCTCAAGGCAGACAAACTACACACTGATGAAAGGGTCTTGACATACGACGAGGAGCGACAGGAAATCGTCACACTGGACACGCCTGGACGTCTGAACAGGAAGCAAGGTATGCCTGGCGTTGGGGGCAATTGTGACGTAGCTGCCGGTGCCGCCATCAACAACACCAACAATGTTGGTAAGCAGAGGGACGACCGGAGAACGGAAGCGACAGGCGAAGCGGATAGTAACGGCACTGGCGGCGGCGGCCTACGGCCCTCGGCGTCTGGTGATCGGAGATCTACAACCTGGAACGACGTCTCATGGTCATCAACGCAGCTGAAGTCGGCATCTTCCAGCGATCGTCATCACGCGGATCAACACGAACCCAGCAGTCACATCAACATGTATTCACACACACAGCACACACACACAAAAATAAGCCT
Source organism: Oncomelania hupensis (assembly GCA_036898135.1). Classification (NCBI taxonomy): domain Eukaryota; kingdom Metazoa; phylum Mollusca; class Gastropoda; order Littorinimorpha; family Pomatiopsidae; genus Oncomelania; species Oncomelania hupensis. Next base: position 167,678,118 of record CM072511.1, read on the forward strand.
CCTCCTCAACCTGATGAAGCACCAGCTTCAAAAAACGTGACAGGGGAATGCACAAACCAGCGACGTGAGAGTAGACAAAAGCCACCCGATCATAACAAACCTCTGTCAGGCGGTGTCGGTAGTAGCACAGTAAGACATACAGTAGCACAGTGGATAACAATGCAGACGCTAACGACGGAGAGAGCACAGACGAGAAAGTCACATTGTCCTTGCTTTCCTGGAACATCGAAGGTCTACATAGTAAAATTAATGATGGTGATTGTAAGAATTTTATAGGATCTTTTGATATTGCAATCCTCTTAGAGACTTTTGTAGAAAGCTCATATGACTTAACGCCCCATTTCCCAGACCACATTAAGAATGCATGCTCTGCGGTGAAACTGTCCCATCAGGGCAGGCGATCCGGAGGTGTGGTGGTGTTAACTAGAAAATGGTTATCACGTTACCTTGAGAAAATAGACACGGAGTTTGATCATATTATTGTTATAAAAATTGCAAAGCACTTGTTTAAAACCAGCCGTGACGTAATGCTTATTGCAACTTATATCCCTCCCCAGGGTAGTACTTACTATGACACGGCTGATAGCAACTGTCATTTACAGACAGTAGACAGTTGTATTTGGTACCTTATGGAGACGTACCAGGACTTTCACTTAATACTGACGGGTGACTTGAACGCCCGCACAGCCAGGTGTCAAGTTAGCCTAGGAGAAGACTCGTTATTGCCATTTACCGACCCCTTTGGCACAGATGCTAACACACGCAATTCACTGGACGATATTCTTAAAGATTTTGGCAGAACACTTTTGGACTTGTGTTTTTGTTTTGATTTGCACATTCACAACGGAACGACAGAAGGGGATAGTGAGGGCGCGTACACGTACATCTCGAAACACGGGAACAGCGTTGTAGACTACTGCATCACATCAGCAGAATTGGTAGATCGTGTACATGATATGAAGGTAGTCCCAAGAGTAGAATCTTTACACATGCCAGTTGTATCGAGTTTCGCCTTGGACTATAAAGACAATAGTGAGACGACAGCCTATGCAATGGATAAATACGTGTGGCAGGCGGATAAGGCAGAACAGTTCATGCAGCAAATGTTTTCTCAAAACAGCATCAGTATGATGACTGATGCTTGCAGTTTTGTTGATGTAGACATAAATCAGGCCTTAGACATGTTTAATAGTTGTCTACTTAGTGCAGGGGAGAGAATGCGCATAACCATCAAAAGTAAGGGTAGTGCTCGTAGGCAAAACAGTGAGTGGTTTGACAGAATGCATGGACAGTAAAAAGGCAACATGTAGAGCACTGAGGAGGTACAGACAAACAGACACCACAGACACCAAGCGGACTTACTTAGCTCAAAGAAATCAGTACAAAACGTTGCTGAAGGACAAAGAGAGTTCCTACAGGGCAGAGCGTGTGCGTAAACTTGAAAGCGCAGTTTCTGATACAGTGAATTTTTGGAAGGAAATTAAGAAGTGTAGGCGGTCACATTTAGTACATGGAAATATATCGCCAGTAGGTTGGTTTGAAAACTTTTCCAGGCTGCTAAATTCTGGTGTTTCCACCCACGACACACCCGTCCTCCCGGAAGGGGGCGAGCAATATGATGCAATCTTAGACTGTAAAATAGCCGAGAGTGAAGTTAGACTAGCCTTAAGAAAGCTAAAGTGCGGCAAGGCTGCAGGTACAGACTTAGTGATAAGTGAATTCCTCAAAGCGTCAGAGCATTTGCTTCTACCGTTTTTGGTCAGGTTATTCAACAAGATGTTCGAGGATGGCGTCTTCCCTGATGAGTGGACAAAGTCCGTTATCGTGCCGTTGCACAAGAAGGGCGATCGTGACAATCCCGATAATTATCGGGGCATCAGTCTACTCAGTTGCGTAAGTAACAAATTTACTGGTGTGTTAAACGCCAGACTTATGAAATGGGCAGAAGACACTTCAATCATTACGGACGAAACCATTCCACAATGGACCACATCTTCACTCTGTATGCCATGATTGAGAAACAGTTCGCACGAAATGCAAAGTTATACGTGGCGTTTGTAGACTTTTATAAAGCATTTGATACGATTTGCCACTCTACTCTGTGGATGGTAATTTCTAGAGCAGGCATACAGGGCAGGATGTTAAGAATGCTTCGTACGATGTATTCTAGCATTAAATCGTGTGTCAGGTGTACCGGCGGTGAACTGACGGATTACTTTGAATGCCTTCAAGGCCTAAAGCAGGGCTGTTTGTGTAGCCCGATTTTGTTCAGCTACTTCATAAACGAGTTAGCCCATGATATAGTACAAGGCGATATTCACGGCATTCAGCTGCTACCAAACCAAATAGAATTATTTCTCTTGCTTTTTGCAGACGACTTGGCACTATTGTCGTCAACAGTAGTAGGTCTCCAAAATCAGCTTAACGCGTTGTACGAGTCCTCACAGAGGCTAGGACTGAAAGTCAATAATGATAAAACCAAAATCGTTGTCTTCCGCAAGGGGGGCCACTTGTCAGCGAGAGAAACATGGCATCTTGGTGATGAGAACCTGGAGGTCGTCGGGAAGTACAAATATCTAGGCTTATATTTCTCCACCATGATGAGTTTTAATATAGCAACTGAGGAATTCGTCACACGAGGGAAGAAATGCGTAGTAGAAATAGTTAAAGCCTTGAAGACCTACGGTTGCTTCTCTAGTGATGTGTTTTTCAAACTCTTTGACGCACAGGTTGTACCCTCTATGCTGTATGCGTCTGAGCTCTGGGGCTACAGAGAACACAAACAAATTGAGAAGGTTCATTTGTACGCTTGCAAACTGTTCATGAATGTGCCTATGAGAACTCCAAATGACATGATTTACGGCGATTTAGGCCGTTACCCTTTACTCATTGAATCCGCCGCTAGATGCATTCAGTACTGGTTTAGAGTCCTGAAACAAGCAGATTGTCGCTATTCTAAGATGGCATATTTATAACTGCTAGGTATGCATGATAGAGGGCACCAAAATTGGGTGACGAAGATAAAGTCGCTGCTTTGTGGATGTGGCTTTGGTCTTGTATGGCTGTTTGGTGGTGTGGAAGACGAAAAGCGGCTGCTATGTGACTTTAAAGAGCGCTTAAGAGGAAATTATTGCCAACAGTGGTTTACCCATTTGCAGGACAGTGCACGTTTTGATGTCTACCATAGCTTTAAGGACTGCATTGGGATAGAAATATATGTAGATACAATTAAAGTGTCCCTGTACAGAACTGCATTTGCCAGATTCAGACTAGGTGTGTCTCCTTTCAATGCACATAGCTATCGGTACTCTCAGAATGAGTACAGTAGAACGTGTCCATTTTGTCTTGGCGTCATTGAAGATGAAGTGCATGTTGTCTTCCATTGCCCAGTCTATACTGATATCAGACAACGTTACATTCAACAGGTTGATAATGTAGGGAGTCATGCTGTGATATGCCATTTGCTAAAAAGTCAAGAAGAGTCAGAAATGGTTAGATTAGGGAAATTCTTGTTCTTGGCGTGGCAGGCTCGGCAGTCACGCATAATAACTTAAAGACCAGATGTTAATACTGACGACTTGAAAGCTATTATTATTTCAGATTATAACGGATTGGAACACACGTGACTTTATGAACAAAACCAGAATTAATAAATGTGACATTCCCCTTGAAAGAAAGTCAAAGCTCCAAACATATTGTAAAGGTTGTGAGTTTGACTTAAGTGTTTGAAATTAATGTTGGTAATCTAGCAAGCGAATGCGTTTAATATGCAATTTTGATGGAAGTGTACAGTATTCTCTATTTTCTATTGGCTAGTATTTGTTAGTACTAATATTTATCTCGTTGTACTTTTTGCAATGATCACTCTTGTGTTCTGCATTAAAGTTCTGAAGTCTGAAGTCTCTGTGGTTATCAACCCCCCTCTGTCTATCACAATGTCCAGTCAAACTATCCGTGACGTGTACGCATCACGTTGTACCGAAGAACATTCTACACAATCTCGTGAAACTACATCATGAAGAGATAACGCAAGCCATCCCACAACTACTGAGAATAGGGATAGCGAAACAAGATTATTTCCCTTAGACTACATATGTTTCTCTACAAACCATATAGAGCATAACGAACTGTGGCAATTCTTGACCAATGAAAGTTGATCTCTATTTGACATTGACCAATGATTGTTGGCCTCTGTTTGACATTGTCTAGTGAACTTTGGTTTCTATTTGACATTGACCAATGCCAGGTAGCGTCTGTTTGATATTGACCAATGATTGTTAGCCTCTGTTTAATATTGACTAATGAGTGTTGGCGTTTGTTTAACATGAACAAATGAACGTTGTCCTCGGTTTACATTGACCAGTGATTTTTATCCTCTGTTTGACATTGACCAATGAATGCCCTGTTTGACATTGACCAATGATTGTTGTTCTCCGTTTGACGGTGACCAATGGCTGTGCAGGAAACATGTGGGCGCAGGGCTGGGAAAATCTGTACCAAATGCTGCGGCCGTTCCCCAACAAGACGCACATTGACATCACACCAGAACTTCTGAAACAGGTCTGTAACCTACTGCATTGTAACCTACTGCAATCTTTTGTAATATACTAAAACCAATTATAACTTTCCGTAACTTACTACAACCAATTATAACCTACCGCAATGGCAACAGTACTCAGCCTACATGAATTTACTGCTGACATCTATAAGACGCTGTTCATTCCTCGATAAAACTCCCATCTGCAGGCTTTTTCTGCGAGCAATGTTAGCCTACTTCCAGTGTCAACATCCACTTTAGACCACAGTTCAGTTCAGTTCAGTTCAACCACTGTACAAATGTCAACTGTAGTGATAGATGTTGCAGATCTAGGGCTACATAAAACACTGTTGACGACGGCAGAGTATCCCGTAACTGGAAGGTCGTTGGGGCACCACAGATGATCGTTTAACCAGCGGACTCCATCTTTCTCTGTCCTCAGCAACCCTCATGGCTTCGCTCAGTGTCAAGCCAGTCCATTGTCGAATGTTGTCCTCCTCTTCTCTTTTTCTGTCTCCCTCTTCTTCTGCCTCCTTGCACCGTGCCTTGCAGGATGGTCTTTGCAAGGCCTGATGCACTTTTGACGTGGTCATACCATCGGAGTTTCCGTTTCTTCACCACTTTGAGCATGTCATCATGTTGTCCAATTGCTTGTGCGATGGTATGTCGGACTTCGTCATTGGTGATGTGCTGAGTATAGGGAAAGCCCAGAAGTCTTCTGTAGCACCTCATCTTCATGCTTTGTATTCTTCGTTGTAGATCTGCTGTGAGGGTCCATGTTTCACAAGCCTATTGGAAGATGGAGATGACAGGGGTGCGCAGCAGTTTTACCTTGTATTGGAGACTGATGGTCCTGTCTTTCCAACTGGGCTTCAACTTTGTCAGGGCAGCAGTTGTTTGTGCGTTCCTGGAGAGGACTTCCTCTCGGGACCCATTGTCTGATTCAATGACTCTTAAATATTTGAAGTATGCACTGTGTTGAGGGATTGGCCTTGGACTTTGATGTCTTTGTTGATGCCATTGATGTTGTTGGTCATCACTTTGGTCTTCTCTGCACTTATTTCCATTCCATAGACTCTGGAGGTGGTGTCAAGCCTCTGTACCAGCTGATCAAGTTCTTGTTCCTCTCCAGCCAATCCATAAATGTCCTTCTCAATGGAGGTTTGAAGTTGCTCTACCTTCTATGCTGACTGTGCATTCGGATCTGCAAGGGCATCTGACATGATGCGCTCTAGGAAGATGTTGAAGAGTGTTGAAGAGAGTAGACATCTTGACGCACACCGATTGTTGTTCTGAACCAGTTCCCGATGACGCTGTTATGGAGGACTGCACTGGTAGCCTTGTCATACAGGATTTTGATGATTTCAATAATTTTAGGACTGATAAACTCTCATGGTTGCCATTGAACTGCATGCCAGACTCGGTCAATCGCTTTCTTGAAGTCTACAAACACATGATATAGATGTTGTTGGTGCTGTAGGAATTTCTCACAGATTATTCTGAGGTTGAAAATCTAATCAATAGTACTTTGTCCTCAATCCCGCTTGTTCTTCAGCTATGAATTGTTAAGCTTGGGGTTTCAACCTGTTGATAATTATTTACAGGATGACCTTGCTGGGATGGCTGATGAGGCTAATGGTGCGGTTATTTTCACACTCCTGAAGGTTTACCCTTTTTGGGAAGAGTGATGACAAGCGACTGTGTCCATATTGTAGTCCACTCCCCACTCTGCCAGATCTTGTTACAGATAATGCTGAAGGCGTCAATGTTACGTTGAGACGCTCATGATGGTGCGTATGAAATGCGCACGATATTATGTGTGAAGCGCGTGCAATGGTAGGCTTGTGTGTGACGCGCGCGATAGATCTGTTCGTTTTACTTTTGCAACGCATGCAGTAATAGAGTGTATTTATCTTTGATTTGATTTTGCGTTGTTATTAGTAGAGGCTTTGTGTAACGTTAGTGTTTTTAGTTGGTCGATATTGTTTGAGAATTTTCGGGAATTAGTTGTTTACTATCGATCGAAGCGTGTGGATTGTTCTGTTGGTTACCATGGAAGCTTCCATTCCAAATGAGGTTGTATGACGTGAGTCACGTGATGATGAAATTAATTTTGATTGGTTGTGGTGTTTTATGTAGGATTATTCTCGTTTGTTCCCGTGTATGTAGAGACTATATAAGCGCCGCACTGTTAAAAAAGTTTAGAGAGTTGTTGATAGTTGAAAAGTTGCTGTTGAAAGTTGTTGAGTTCAGTTGAGAATTGTATGCAGTTGTTGATGTGTGCTGATTAAAAGTGGAAAACTTCATACGTCGACTTTGTGACTTGTATGCTGCTTGAGCAGGCTGCGTGGATAAACGAATCTGAGTTACACCCTATCAGGAATTCAGCATTGGGGCTGAATCAGATACTGATAGAAAACACCAACATCAAACCGAGTGTACCATTTTGGGGGCCAAGCCGGGATTCACGCCATAGCCAAGGGTTCAACTGCTACAACAAGCGAGTCAACGTTACGAGAGGCAGTCATCGAGGGTAGCCGCCAACAAGTTGCGTCGAGAGGGGCCAACATCCTGGGACTACATCACCGATAGATTCGGGTTGACTGCAAGGGCGTGTAGTCGCTGAAGAGTTGCTTCGTGAGCGAACAACAGATCGGGACTACGTGGCTGCCGTAAGACTACGTCGAGGGGACAGTCTCGGAGCTACATCGCCAGTATTAGAGAGAGTGACGAGCGGACGTCGCGTCTACTTCAGCACAGGAGCGTGTACATCAACACCAGCGTGGTGCAGCATCGCATACGACGAGGACAGCGGGACCTGCGTCAGCGAAGGCGACTAGTGGCAAGCATCAGCGCTACTGCAGAAAGCGTGCTGTTCTAGAACAGTCTAGAAAGGTACAGCACAGTCAAGAACTTTCCAGAAAAGAACTTTCTAGAAAAGAACTTTCCAGAAAAGTATCAAGATGGCTGACTTCTGGCAGAAAGGGATTCAACTGAATCTAAAAGGGAAACAGCTGACGGAGTACGTCAAATCCCAGGAGAGAATACAAGAAAGAGAATTGGAAGAGAAGCGTCTAGAAAAAGAAATAGAACTAGAACAGAAGCGTCTAGAAATTGAACAGCAGCGGCAAGAAAAAGAAGAGCAACGACGTCGTGAAGAAAGAGAGTTCGAGCTGAAGCGTCTTGAAGGTGAGCGTCAGTACCAGCTAGAGTTGGCGCGTATTCAAAACAATCAGCATGCGCCACAAGTTATCAGTGACAACAAAGCTCCAAAATTGCCAGCGTTTGTCGACGGGAAGGACCAGATCGACAGTTATTTGGCGAGATTTGAAAGGTTTGCCAAAAGCTCTAACTGGCAACCTCAAGACTGGGCGATTCGACTAAGTGCACTTCTGACGGGGCAAGCACTCGACGTCTACACCAGATTGTCGGACGATGACGCTAAAGACTACGACGTCTTGAAAGAGGCCCTATTGCAGTGCTACAACTTTACAGAGAAGGGCTACCGTAAACGCTTCCGTGAATGCCGGCCCAAGTCAGACGAAACGCCAAAGCAGTTTGTGGAGCGCCTGTCGTCATATCTACACAAGTGGGTGGAGTTATCAGGCGAAAGCAAGTCTTACGACAGTCTCCATGACCTGATCGTGAAGGAACAATTTCTCAATGCCTGTCACAAGGACCTAGCGACCCACTTAGAAGAACAAAAGCTGCAGACGCTTAAAGATGTGACTGAGGCTGCTGAAAGATATCTCATCGCTCATGGGAAGACCCTGGGGCCACCCAGCGCGACAAAACATTTTCAGAAGACTGGAAACCATGTGAACCAGATCCAGGGGAGCCAGACGAACCAGAGACAGACGGACTCCACGCCTCCTCCCAGGGAAGGGCATTCAAGAGGCTGTTTCACTTGCAACGCTACAGACCACAGAGCGGCTAACTGTCCTCAAAACAAAAGTAGCGGACAGCGGAGCAGTACGGACAATGCAGCGGCGGGCAACCGACAGAGACGTTTCTCCAATCTACGGCAAACCAGTAGATCTGACCATCAAGTGTGCGGCGGGAGCGTCATTCTTCCGAGTGAGCCCGAGCGCGCAGCTACTCCTGCGGACGTGCAAGAGTGCATAACCGATGGCCAACTTCTCCTTGCCAACGGGAAATCCATCCCCGTCGTCGCCAGCGTAGCTATGACCGTCCAGAATATGCCTGTTTCCAAGGGACGCGTCGGAAATCATGAAGTGACTGTCCTAAGAGACTCTGGTTGCAGTGGGGTCATTGACAGAGAAGATCTAATCGCTAAAGAACAGTTCACTGGCGATTCAAAATGGACACTTATGGCCGACAGCAAATGTGTGAAAGCGCCAGTTGCAAAAATTCAAGTCAGCACACCTTTCTACATAGGCGAAGTCGAAGCGGTTTGCCTGAAGAAGCCGCTGTATGATTTGATGATCGGGAACATCGACGGCGCGAGACGACCCGACGACCCCGATCCAGAATGGAGTCCTGCCTCAACCCAACACGTCGAAGTTGTGGAGGAGGATCCATTGCCGTTTCCCGATGGAGACCTTACAGAGCTGCTACGGGACAACGTGGCTACTCCGGCTCAGCCCTGCCGACCAGAGATCGTCGGTGCTGTTACTACCAGGGCCCAGGCCAAGAGAGACAAGACGTCTACGCCACTGAAGGTCGCCGACAACTCTAAAGCTGCCATCGTGGACCGAGATAAGCTGATCCAGCTCCAGGAAGCTGATAGCACTTTAAACAAGTACAGGAACCGCCAAGACCACGTGACCAAAGGCAGTGGTACGGTCTATTTTGAGGTGAAGGCCAAGATCCTGTATAGAATCTTCCAGCACCCGAGGGTCAACGGAGGTAAACCACTACGTCAAGTTTTGGTACCGTTACCCCTAAGGCGCCAGGTGATGGAAGTAGCGCATGACTCAATCATGGGAGGTCACCTAGGCATCAAGAAGACGTCAGACAGAATCCAGGCGGTGTTCTACTGGCCAGGGCTTCATGCGGACGTCAGCCGTTTCTGCCGATCATGTGACATTTGCCAGAAGACCATACCTCGAGGAAGGGTCCCGAAAGTGCCTATGCAGAGGATGCCTCTGATCGACCGACCTTTCAAGAGGGTGGCCTTAGACTTAATCGGCGAAATAAGACCTCAGAGTGAAGAAGGTCATCGGTGGGTACTGACTTTAGTGGACTATGCGACTCGGTACCCAGAAGCAGTGCCTCTGAAGAAGATTGACACTGAAACTGTTGCAGAGGCGCTGGTGGACATGTTCAGCAGACTTGGAGTGCCTGAAGAGATCCTGACAGACCTCGGGACGCAGTTCGTCTCTGACTGCATGAAGGAGGTCAACAGACTGCTGAGCATCCGGCATTTGACTACGACACCCTACCATCCAATGTGCAACGGGCTTGTCGAAAAGTTCAATGCTACGCTGAAGTCCACCCTGAAGAAACTGTGCAGCGAGCAGCCCAGACAATGGCATCGCTACATCAACGCCTTACTTTTCGCCTACAGAGAAGTACCGCAGGAGTCCACCGGCTTTTCTCCGTTCGAGCTGCTGTACGGAAGAACCATCCGAGGGCCGATGCACATCCTAAAAGAACTGTGGACGAAAGAAGTAGAGACCCCAGAGGTGAAGAACAGCTACCAGTACGTGTTTGAGCTACGGGAGAAGCTGGAGCAGACTCTCGAGATAGCCAGAGAAAACCTGAAGAAGTCCCAGGACTGTGGAAAGCACTACTACGATCGTAGGGCTGTGAACAGGAAGTTCAAACCTGGCAACAAAGTGCTGGTGCTGCTACCTACTGATCATAATAAGTTGCTGATGCAGTGGAAAGGCCCGTACGAAGTGGAGACCGTGGTGGGAATCAACGACTACAAGGTGAAGGTCGGCCAGCATTCCAAAATATACCACGCCAACCTCCTTAAGCTGTACGTGGAAAGGCCATCAGAGACTGTACAGGCAGCGACAGCAACTGAGATAGACGACAGCTTTGACAGCGAGGAACTGTTGGAACTAGGAGACTTCCACAGCAAAGAAGGCATCGATGATGTTAAGCTAGGACCAGGCTTGACGGAAGGTCAGAAGATGGAGCTCAAGGACCTTATGGGCGAGTTTCCCCGTAACTTCAGCGATGTCCCAGGCTCTACGACTTTGGTCGAACATGAAGTCCACCTCACTTCGAATATCCCTGTTCGATCAAAACCCTTCCCGATCCCTTTCAAGGCCCGTGAATCCTTGAAGAAAGACATCGATGAGATGCTGAAGATGGGCATCATCAGGGAGTCCAGTTCACCCTACGCGTCCCCTGTCGTGGTCGTGAAGAAGAAGGACGGGAGCAACAGAGTATGCATCGACTACAGAAAGGTTAATAAGATCACCGTCTTCGATCCCGAGCCGATGCCTAATGCAGCAGACCTCTTCCGCCAATTATCGGGGAATAAAATATTCTCAAAGATTGACCTCAGCAAGGGTTATTGGCAAGTCCCCGTGCGTCAACAGGACATACCAAAGACTGCTTTCATAACTCCTGATGGGACGTACGAGTGCTTAAGGATGCCATTTGGCATGGTCAACAGCGGAGCTACCCTGAAGAGAGGAATGAGGAAGATGCTCAAAGGGATGGACAACGTCGTGTGTTACTGGGACGACCTGTTAGTCCACACCCACACCTGGGAAGAGCATCTGCAGACCTTGAGAGAGCTATTTCACCGTCTGACAGAAGCTAACCTGACTGTGAGACCCAGTAAGTGCATTCTGGGAACTGACAACGTAGACTTTATTGGCCATTCGCTGAAAGAAGGACAAAAGGGGCTTCTAATAGAAAACGTCACCAAGATTCTGAACGCTCCACGTCCCCAAACCAAGAAGCAGGTGCGATCTTTCCTGGGGTTGGCTGGATATTACAGGGAGTTTGTACCGAACTACTCCGCCATCACAGCACCCTTGTCGGACCTGGTGCGGAAAGGCTGTCCTAATCAAGTGGAGTGGGGACCGTCTCAAGAGAGGGCATACCAGACTGTGCGCGACCTCCTTTCGAAGGATCCGGTGCTACGACTGCCCGACACTTCCAAGGAATTCGTCTTAAGAACAGACGCAGCGGACGAAGGCATCGGCGCCATATTGATGCAAGAACACGAAGGAAAGCTATTTCCGGTCAGTTATGCCAGCAAGAAGCTGTCCAGGGCTGAGAAAAATTATTCGACCATGGAGAAAGAGTGCCTTGCCATCATATGGGGCATCCGGAAGTTCGAACTGTACCTTCAAGGAGTGAAGTTCGTGCTGCAGACTGATCACAAGCCGTTAACTTACTTGAACTCTGCCAAGTTTGTGAACAGTCGCATCATGAGATGGGCTATGTACTTGCAGAACTTTAACATGCGAGTAGAATCTATCAAAGGATCAGACAATCTTGGTGCGGACTTTCTCAGCAGAGTATGTGAGTAAAGAACAATGACAGTATCCAGAAAGACTGAAATAAGTTTTAATTTCTGCTTTTGTTTGTGCATTGCGTATCAACGTTGGTGAAAGAAATTAAGTAAATTTCTTCTTCAGTGGGGGGTTATGTTACGTTGAGACGCTCATGATGGTGCGTATGAAATGCGCA